>LOEQ01001222.1:289314-307155 GCA_001685075.1 Bramus lutescens
GGTACTGGGATCCACACGCACAGAATGGTCATTTTAAAGACCTGTGGTGGATGCACGCAGCCAGCACTATGATGTCTTCATAAATTCCTAAGCAGACAGTGTGACAGGGCATAAAGATTATTCAAGAATGCCCTGTCTCCTACATGGCCCTATAAAACAGTGGCATTTCTTAAACAATGTTGAACTTGATGAGATCTGTAACAGACATATATCCTTATCTGCATGTGAAAACTGACACTTGCATTTAGTCCAAAACTTCGATTTCTTGGGCATGGGCTGTCTCCAGCCATCAGGGCCCTGTCATCGTCCACGAGCTCAATCTCTGTTATAGCACATTCAATTCTCCTGTCTGAGCCATGGGTGTTCCCATGTTTGACTACTCACCTCGCAGGCTCCACTCACAGACTGAATTGTGCCTATAGGACCATCAAGTGTTCCTAGATGCTAGGGTTCACAGCCAGACTTCTCACGGGCCCCTCTCCAGGGCACCCTCATGGCAGGTATAATGGGACATGCTTAGCATGGGGTATTTCCCCTACAAAGGAACACTCAACAATCCAACAAAGCTGGTTAGTGATATCTCAGCACACTGAACCCTTTAGACTTATAAACAAATAGCACAAGAGATATTTATTCTCAAACTGCAATTTAACCATATTTTCCTTGATCCGTGAACCTTTTCCCAATAAGCACTTTGTCTATCTCAATCTAGACACAGGGCACTTTTCTGTTTTAACAACAAAGGTATTTCTGGTGGACATAGTTGGGGGATGCACTTATGTGGTGTCTAGCTATCATTTGTGCACACATGTAATGAGAGAGAGACCCACATGCTCATACAGTCCTGATAAAGCTGCCAAGCTCAGGGCCACAGGAAGACTTAAGGCGCATAACCCATTGCTTCATGGGACATCAGTCATCCTCCAGTGAAACAGCGGGCCTGTAAAAGCTGAGGCAGTGATCTGCAGTGCTGCTGGCGTTCAACTGATTTCCTAACACCCATTACGTGCGACTTTTACTTCATTTCTGCATTTTTCAAGTGGGGATAATGCTCATCATAGGTTTGTCATGAAGAGTTGTCATATATGTATATGTACATATGCACGTTCTTTCCATACATATTTCACAGATCAATGTAACACAATGGACACTCTGGTCACTTTCTTTGTAAACATCTGAACAGAAAGCCCTCTTTGCTGCACACTCCATCCTGGACTGACTGGCAGGCTTGCTGTTCCATTCATTTGATGTGACCTCTGTAAGATTCCCATACCAAACGAAACAGAAACAGAAGCAGGGGGAGCCCAACATTCTGCACTGATTGCTTGGGGACATGTGAGTGGTAGCTGGTCAGATGGTTCCGGACAGTTTGCTGCCGCTCCAGCTCTTCTCTGTGGCGCTCACACGTGTGTGGTACTCACACCTGGATAACTCAGGAGATGGTGTGGGCTAAGCTCAACCTGTCGAGGAACACAACACACAAACATGAAGACTGCATATGTGCTCAGGTCAGCTTCTCTTTCTCAGTGATATGAAGATGCTTTTTAACTCTCACTGAACTTGAAAACATAGGTAATTCTGAACTTCTAGCTTGGCCACTCAAAGGTGACACTGAAGCTACAGAATAAACCTTTCTTGTAAAGTCAAAATCTCTAGACAAAGTGAAGCAAAATTTAACAGCTTTATTATAGGAAAGATACTTTGGGTAAGAATGTTAGACAAAATGTTCCCCTTCTTTCCTCACTGGCAGAAATAACAGCAGCTTTTATGAGCATAAGAAAATTAAAAAAAGACAGATGGAGAAAGGCTTGTATTAAGCCATTATTTATTTTGTTAAACAGAAAAAACTCAATGGTCTCTTTGAAAAAAAAAGATAAATTGTTGGGTGCACAGCTTTCTGGCCAGTTTTCCATGGACAGTGATCTGGGAAATGCACAGGCTAGAACTCAAAACTGCTCCATCCACACCAGATACTCTGTCAGTGCCCCACCGCGCTTCCTTAGGAAGCCTAAGGCATGCAGCAATAAAATGAGTGTTACTGGACTGAGGTAACTACCAAAGACGCGCTCTGTAAAGGGTCGTTCAAATGTTCATCTATGAATCCTGTACAGACAACAGCAGGAGAGATGTACAATTCTCTCCAGAGAATAGGTGAATAAGGCAATCGGGCTGTGTCAGGCTCGGTGACTGTGCATGTGTGCGCGCGTGTGTGTGCGCGCATGTGTGTGCACTGCGTGAGTGCGTGTGTGCGCGTGCGTGAGTGCGTGTGTGCACGCGCATGTGTGTGCATGTGTGTGTGCGCGCGCATGTGTGTGCACTGCGTGAGTGCGTGTGTGTGTGCGTGTGTATACATGCCCATGGGTGTGGAGGTCAGAAGACAATCTGGCCATGCACACCTGTCTCCAGTACGCACCACTGAAGGAAGCATCCTGACATCTGGAGCAGCATTAGCTCCTGCAAAGGGACCTTTAGGCCCAGCAACTGCTTCCCGGAGACAGCAAATGATTTCCCTTTATTGATAGGATAGGAATATATTTTGATCAGAGAAATAGTTTAAGCAATTCACTGTACAGAGCAGACCTGTGTGCCAACCACACTATCTCTTCAGTTGATTTTTCCTAATGCAAAACCTAGTTACATATAGTTACCAAACTGCCATCAAAATAAGAGAAAAATACTTATGTTTAAATTCATATTTATAATTATTAAATTGTATATAAGAAAAGGGATTTATAAGGATGCACTCATTGCTGTCATTTCTTTCTGAGTCATGCACAAGAATGCTCACATGAGGACATTTCCTGTGTCCTCCACTGCAGTGTGTACATGCCTCATCTTAACGTGGAGATTAGAGACTTAGGACAACACACGTGACTCTGGGCATGCCACCAGAGCATGATTCCAGCTTATCATCCTCAAGCAGGACACCAACCAATGTTTCTACAAAGACTTAACAAAGTAGCAGAGATTCCTCCTAATTCAAACAAAGCTGACTACGGACCTCACCACTGCAGCCGGGGCACTGTCCACACCAGGCCTCACCACTGCAGCCAGGGCACTGCATATATCAAGCTTCTCAAACATTTTTGGAACTACTGAAGAAAGTGAGGCCCAACGGTAAAAATTATGGCACTTTAGAGACTAATAACTAATGTAGTATGATACCTTCAATTAGGAAAGTTAGGATAGAATTATTTTTTATTTTTTCACAAATTTATGAAATAGTAATATTTAACCATGAAACCTTTCTTTTCCAGTTGACAACTACTTAAGAAAAGGTAACTCAGGTGTATAACATGGTAAGAGATGCACTTCATCTATATGCAGTAAGTGTTCATGGTGAGATTTTATAATCTAAAATGAGAAGTTAGTATAACTACACTTGCATTTTATACATTTTGATGTCTCAGTTCTTAATTTCTAATTTGACAAAAGCCAAGAATATTACAAATGTGGGCACAGTATGATTATATTCTCTGAAAGTACAATTATAACAAAACATGCAATAAAATAATTATTTACAGTGATAATGATTGAATGGTACCTTATGAAACCATTGAAGTACTTTAAAAATGGCCCCCAAAGGGAGTGGCACAATTAGGAGGTGTGGCCTTGTTGCAGTTGGTGTGGTCTCATTGGAGGAAGTGTGTCACTGTGGGGGCAGGCTTTGAGGTTTCCTTTTCTCCAGCTTTCCTTGGTGTGTCTGTCAGCTGACTTCCTGTTACCGGCAAGACATAAGACACGTGGCTATTTCTCCAGCACCATGCCTGCCTATAGGCTACCATGCTTCCTGCTATGATGGACTGAACCTTTGAACTCTAAGCGAGCCCCCTCAATTAAATGTTTTCTAAGAATTGCTGTGATCACAGCATCTCCTCACAGCAATAGGTTGGTACCAAAAGTGGGGTTCTGCTGTGACAGGCCTGACCATGCTGTTTAGAATAATACAGACTTTGGTACTTTGGGTTAGGAAAGCAGTGGGTGCTTTAAGCACTGCTTAATGGGGCACACGAGTAGGAGCATGGAAGGCAATGGCGTGAATAATGATTTGAAATGCTATGAGCTGGCTGAAGAGGTTTCAGAGAAGAATTTTAATATGTTGCCTAGAAATCATTCTTGTGATATTTTAGTAAAGGAAGTGCCTGTCTTTTGCCCTTGTCCAAAGACTCCGCCTGAGGCTAAAGTAAAGAGTTTCGAATTAATTTTTTTGGAAGAAGAAATCTTAAAACAGCCTAGTATAGACTCTGACATGTGAATATTAGTGGTAACTTTAACGAAGAAAAGCTGGACAAGAAAATATATTTGAGGAGAAAATGAACACCAGAAAGTGGAATGGAGAAAAGTCCTTTGTGCAAGGAGCTAAAAGAATTAAAATATAGAATAAAGGGAGCTTAACTCGGGCAATGGTGGCTCACACTTTTAATCCTAGCACTCAGGCAGGGGCTGGCAGATCTCTGTGAGTTCAAGGCCAGCCTGGTCTACAGAGCAAGTTTCAGAACAGCCAAGCTTAGGCAGTGAAAGACAGAAAGCTGGTTGAAGATATAATTAAACAAGGGGACCATGGTCCAGCCCCAGCAAGCAGCAGAACTTGGCAGGTCTGGCCATGTGTTCTGGGTTTAGAGTTAAGAATAAAGGAAAGGAGTTAAGATCCTGTGGTTCAGGTTAGTTGAAACCGAAGAATCAGCTGTGATTAGAAAGATACCAGAACTACTGAACTGAAACCTTTACATTCCTGGGACAATTGATGCTAGTTGGCTGGAGCTAAGAAATTAGAGATGATTGAGAAGAGACCAGCATCACGGAGGTGAAATCTTCTGGGAAGTGTTCCCTGAGAGCACTATATTCCAGAGGTGGCCATGGTTGTACGCACCTCATGCCGGCAGCCACATTTGGTAATGTGTAAGCGTCACCCAGGAGGTACTGGTTTTGACGGCATGAAGGGGCCATGGAGAGTAGCTAAGGCTTGACACCGTGAGAAGCCAGGAAAGAGCGTTAAAGAAGGTGTAGCCTCAATAGCAGCTGAAGACCCAGGACTGAAGGGGTCATGTAAAGAAACTGAGACTTGGCGCCATGAGAAGAGCCTACGAGAAGCTATTGGTGAAAGTGCAGCCTAGTCCCAGTAGAAAACCCCAGTGTTTTGGAGATGCCAGTGCCATGGGATGACCACCAAGATCAGCAGCAGCAATGGTGCGGAGTCAGCCAGAGCCTAGAAGACAAGCTGTGTGCTGCAGAGGGCAGAGGGGAGAAGTGACCCAGACCCTGTGGAAGAGTTCACAAAACTGTGAGTAGATCCCAGATCTTGGACAATTGGAATTTTGTAATTACCCAAGATGTTAGAGATGCCAGAGTCATGGGATACCTGGCGAGGAGAGCTCTAACAGAGTGGAAACAGCCCAAGAGAGAGAAGTGTGTGCAGTCAACAAAGCTGAATGGAATTGGAGATGTGGAGAGCACTCTGACATCAGACTGGAGATGCAGAGTCTGGTGTGTGCCCAGCTGGTTTTCAGTCTTGCATTGGTCCAGTATTTCCTCACTATGCTCCTTTCCTTGTATTCTGGAACAGTAAGGTACCCTGTGCCACTATATGCTGGAAGTATGTGATCTGTTCTGTGATTTTTTTTTTACAGGTGATTACATTAAGAGAGTGTCATGCGTCTCAGAAGAGACTGGATTTTGAAACAAGTTCAAGACGGCTATAAACTCTGGGGACTTCTGAAGTTGGACGGAATGCATTTTTTGCACTATGATATGGCTATAAGCCTTTGGCAGCCAGGGAGTGGAATGTGGAGGTCTGAAAGAAAATGGCCTGCAAAAGTTGTGGCATTATTAAGAGGTGTGGTCTTACTGGAAGAAGTGTGTCGACTTCCTGCTGCCTGCTCCCCACCATGAAATGAACCTCTGAACTCTAAGTGAGCCCCCTCAGTTAAGTTCTTTATTAGAGTAGTTGTGGTCATGGTACCTCCTCACAGCAATAGAGTGCTAACTGAGGATGGCCCGAGAGCAGGGCTGGCTCAGTATCACCGTCTATCTCATTTTATTTTCTGAGACTAAGCAGGAAGTAGACAATCTGGAGAAAACAATAACGAAAACAATAACAGCAACAACTTTTTTCTTTTATTCTACAACAGGGTCCTTGTAGCCCAGGCTAGCCTTGACTCTGGATCTTCCTGGCCCCACTTCCTAAAGTCCTGGTGTGCCTGGCCAGCCACTTTTTACATCATCTCTGCTACATTTTTAACATGGCTCCCAAGACACCAAAGAGAACCTATATTTATCTTAAATACGATGATAAAAAAGCATTGGGAAAATGCATATATCCAAAGTATGTTTTAGTCATTTATTTTCCATTTTAAAAGGTTTAAAAATGGCTCTAACCTAGGAGTAACCCAGGAGACAGACACAGAGCAGCACCTAAGCACATGAGCCATAGAGGAGCTGGCTTGCTTGCAGTCTTTGGAAGTTTCATTTACAATAGCAAAATTCAGCACATAAAGCAAGTATCTAGTCACCGAGTTTGTTTTATTTGGTGATGATGGTTACCCTTGCCACAGAATGGCCAACCCTCGGCAAAACGTCCTGCAAGAACAATTTAAATTGACTGGGGTCACTTAGGGGTCCTGCTACTACTGGCATGCTCTAAAGAAACCACCTCACAAGCCCAGGCACACAGCTCAGCTCATGCACGGGACTGCAGTGAGGGTCTCATAGGACATCCATACGACACAGCCAACAAGGGTGCAGCTCAGTGGGAGGCATGGGCACCCACAGCATCATTCTCAAGCCTGGGAAGCTAGGCTGTTTAGGGAAGCGCTTATCAAGTGTCAGACACAGGGTTTTTTAAAAGTTCTTCAAACTAAGAACCTGAGCTGGTTAAAAAGATGACAGAATAAATGCAGTATTTGATAAAGTTTTTATTTAACGGGATGGTTTCAAGGCCACAGTTCACAGTTCACATGATCCTAAAGAGCAGTCTTATCTTCAGGAACCACCCACCTCCACACAAGCATCTCTAGAGAAACCCACGTACAGGGATATTAGCTTTCAACACTATCATTTAGATTTTGTACTTGGACACACTTCAAATTTATCTACTTGATGCAGGTGCCACAGGAGATAAAAATTCATGCAATGGTATTTGGGTTCTTTTTTAAAGTAAATCTATCATTTGATAATTCAATGCTATATAAAGTACATTGAATATCTAAAATAAAACAAATGCCAATTATATCATTAATTAATAATATATTTATTCTCTTGAAACCAAACAGACCCAAGTTCCTTTTTCTCTTCTTTGAGTCAGCCGTCTAAAAGCTTGTCCCTCTCAAATTTCCTGTGTAAAGAAAACCAAGTCATTTCATTTCTTCTTGGCAATTAACAAAGATGGCAGAAAGTTCAAGACAGGTGAGCTCTTGATACCTCAGAGTCAGAAAGGGCTTCTTCTTGAGCAGATGGCTCATAATCACCTGTGTTTTCCACTAATTCAACCTCTAACTCGTCATTGCTTTCTGCACTGTAATCAACTTCTTCAAGGAATCGAGGTTCATCTTCATCCAAAACATAAGTGGTAGGGCTGCAGCAAAGCACAGAACACACAAGGCTTTGTGAGACCCAGACTTGGACACACCACTCATAGGCATCAACCTGGACCTCAGTAACACAAGCAGCTCGGATTAACTGGAGACTTCATATAAATGAACTAGGTGTTTATAACAGCTGAAAGCCATCTGCCCCAGCAGTGGGTGTGACATGGCCGTCTTTAGTGATACTGAAGGGTCCACACACAGCACATCATAGGCACAAGGGAAGTGGATTCACTCAAGGGTTAGTTCAAGGATTTCATCAACACACACATTTTGAAGATTTATCTTAAAGTTCTATTTTAATCCCTGTAGTTTCAACAGGCTGTGTGAGAAACTGCAGCACCTAACTGCCTCCTGGGAGGATGAGTTAGAACCATTGACGTCTACAGTGACTCACTGCTGTGAAATGGTCACGGCCACATCCCCACAAGGTGACTACTCAACACACAGACTGACTACTTCCCACTGGGTAGAGAATAAGATGTTTGTGCATTTCTTCAGGTAGTGTGTGAGGGATGAAAACAGCTCTCCCATTACTGCTTCCCAGTGGTGGGAATTACACATTCACATCAAGGACACACTGCTGGGATAATCCACACACACCCCGCAGTTGTGTCTAAATGAACACAAATTTCATGTGTATGTTTGCTTACAGGCCACTTCCAAACAACTATTTCTGATAGGTAAAACAACCAAAAGCTATACAACTAGACAAAAGAGAAAACAGTCTGTTAAAATAAGGAGAAATGCAGAGTCAGTCAACCCTGGAGATGAGAGAATGCACAGCTGAGCACAAAATCCCAGGCCAGCATGCTGGAGCAGAAGGTAAAGGGATCCTATAGTTGTGAATGGAAAAAGTCAATTCTGTCTGAAAAAGCACTTCTTTCTCCAGCGAGCTTTACCCTTGCAGAGGAAAGTGTGGTGTGTGTGTGTGTGTGTGTGTGTGTGTGTGTGTGTGCTCGCGCGCGCACACACACACATATGTCTGTGTGTCTGTGTTGGGAGTGAGGATGGAACTGCAAGCCATATTACTCTGACACATACTCATTTCTCTTAGAAGTTCAGAGCTTTCTTGCCCAGTGGTTGTGGGGCACACCTTCAATCCCAGCACTTGGGAGGCAGAGGCAGACAGCTCTCTGAGTTCCAGGCCAGACTAGTCTACAGAGCAAATTTCCAAATGGCCAAGACTACAGAAAGAAACTTTGTCTTGAAACAAGCAAACAAACAAAAAGTTCATAGCTTACACAGCACACAGTCCAGGTAAAGACGCTGACTGACTTGGAAAATGAACAAGAATCAACAGACCCAACACTTACAAGGAAAACTTACTATGAAATTTAAACACATAGTTAAAAATTCTATAGGTAGTTCTTCATGGGCAGAAAGACTGTAAAAAAAAAAAAGATTTTTTTTGACATGGCTGTTACTATGTCTCTTGATTTTGAAATATAATTGGTTCACCTTTGACCTCAGTGTTTCAGACACTCCTAAAAGTTCTAGGTGAGTCTTAAGAGGCTGAGACGGGAACAAAGCAAAGAGAACAGGCAAACTCTTGGCACATATTTGCTTAGTCCTGACTGCAGACTGACAGCCAGAGAGGAGCACGGCAGGCCCAGCAGAGAGGCTGCCAGAGGGCAGAGGACAGGGCAGCTCCAGGCAGGTGAGGCACGGAGGCAGAGACAGTGCTTGGCAAGAGGGAGCAAGGTGACCCCACACTTCAGAAGCAGCACTGAAGAGACCCTGGACCAGCAGATGTAGCTCAATGGCCACTGGGATAGCAGAGGCTGGAGCCAGGTCAGTTACAAGGAGCAGGGTCAAAATAAGGATTGATTGTGTGTGTAAACGTGGATACAAAGTTCATTAACGGGAAATCAGAAAAGGGTCTGAAGACCTTCTCCTAAAGCTGTACACCAATGAGAAGACAGAACAAGAGATGTGCCAGAGTAAGGATAGCAAGGACTTGGGAGCCTCAGACCAAGAGAGCAAGCTCCAGGGGAGCGCAGCAAGAGACGGGCAGGGCTGCACCAGAGGCTGTTTCCCTCGTGGCAAGTCATGGTTTATTCATCAGTTTGGCATGAACAAACCACACCTGGTTCGTTCACCAAGAACCCTGCTCACGGTGCCACCTGTTGTAAAGAGAACGGAAAGAGTAGGAAACAAAGCCCCCCCCTTTAGTCCACATCTGTAGCCCACATGGTCACTCAGACCCTTGTCTCTCCAGATCCTCAGAATGCTCCGCTCCTAGGCTCACAGCAGCACTGGCCCTGCAACACGGTCACCACTGCTGGGAAAGGAGACGGGAGTCTGCCAGGAAGGCCGGCAGGGATCAGAGAGGAGAGAGAGCAGAGCAGACGTGTCTATGAGCCAGGCTTACGGAAGGAGAGGAAGGGAAGGCGTGCAGTTCTCCACACTGCACATGCCCAGCCCTCACAATCTGATTCCACTGCCATTTCCACTAGTGGCTCGGCTGCACTCACTGTGGAGAGAATTCTGACTCTTACGCTTTGGTTTGCTTTCTCTCCTCTCTGTTGCTGCCCTACAGAGCATGCGCTCTGGTAAAGATGCTCTTGGTTCCCAGCTCTCCATTTATGCATTCTCTTAAGTTCCAAGAGCAAACATGTAACCTGACTTCACCTAACCCTCTGGTACCTGCATGGAGTTCTAGAGACATTACATAGATATCGCACCTTCACCACAGACACTGCATGTTGAAAACTCATTGTTTTCCCACTTAAATCTATTCCTCTTCTGTATTCTCAAATCGATACACTCAGGAAG
Source organism: Bramus lutescens (assembly GCA_001685075.1). Lineage (NCBI taxonomy): Eukaryota > Metazoa > Chordata > Mammalia > Rodentia > Cricetidae > Bramus > Bramus lutescens. The sequence goes on from LOEQ01001222.1 coordinate 299,673, forward strand.
TCACACAACTCAAAATTCTCCAGGAGGAAGCTAGCCTTAATCTCCAGACAACAGCAAGCCCTACATGTTCTTTGACACGCTTTGGTCATACCTGTTTTCTCTGCACAGGATGTATGTCCCACTTTCTTCTCCCAACGGCTCATGTTTCTTTTCAAAGTACAGCTTGACTTCATCCTCAGTTCTCCTAGATGCCTTGGCGTGAGTTCCCCGCCCACTTTCCTTTGTGCCCTACACAGACAATCCATCTGACAATCACACAGCGGAAGCTGCCCGTTCCCATGCCTGTCTTCTCAATACGAAGCCAAAGGTCAGGAACTGCGACTCACCCACGTACACACTTCCTGTGCCCCCAGAAAGGTCGAGAAACACTTGTCAGGTGCTTCAATAAAGGTTTGTTGTATACTTTATGAATGTAAGAATGTGATATCAGGATCCTACCTACAGCAACCCTTCACCCTAACGGGCTCCCAGGTGCCAGGGCTCTTATCTGGACAAGTGAGTTTACACTGAAGGGTTATTTACTGGTGGCTCCCCTTCCTTCTCCCCACCCCATCTGCTAGTTCCTACCCGGGAATCAGCATAGCTGCAGGCTTGTGAAACCACTTCCACCATGAGGCCCTTATCTTCTACAGAGGCCCTACTATACTGACTGTCTCTGGGAAGCAGGCCCAGACTAAAGCACTGTGCTGTTGTCTGTCTGCCTGGCATGGCATTCCACTCTTCCACTTGATCTCCCCAACCCTCCACCTCAGCCCTTTCAGTGAAGAGCAAGGCAGCTGACAAGGTCATCAATGCTCCTGTCCCACCCCTCCCACTATTTTACTTCAGTGGGAAAGATTTAGGGTACAAGGCCAATCGCACCAATTAATTTTCATCTGCTGAACTCTGGTATATGTCCTGTGTACTTTACAACTTAAGAAGAACCTTCACATACATTACCTAACATAGTCACAACCACCTTCCTTTTCATAGGAAATATATGTATGTGTGTCACTCTGAAATGACTATGACATACTTACAAGCATGTGCAAGCACACACAGAGGTCAGCTGAGCTACTGGACAATATGGCTGCCCAAAGGACATCTATTTGGAAAAAGAGAAAGGAAGGAAGGAAGGAAGGAGGGAGGGAGGGAAGGAGAGAGGGAGGGAGGGAGAGAGAGAGAGAGAGAGAGAGAGAGAGAGAGAGAAAGAAAGAAGAGAGGAGGGAGGAATAGAAGGGAGGGGACACCACTAAGCTCCAGCTGTGAGCCAAAAGTCAGTCCTCAGAGAAGGGGGCCAGACGGTCAGGTCACCCATCATGCACAGTCACAACACACAAATGGCACCATCTTGTACACAGTATCAGCTACAATGAAGACGGTGGAGTTCAGAGGAGACCATCTGCAGGAACCAGCCCACGACGACACTGGCAGTTCTGAGCTACAGCTGTACAGTATGATCTAGCTCCAGTTGTTCTCAGCAAAAACACTAGCATCTCTGTGACAACCAAGCAAGGAAGAAACTCAGAATGGGCAGACGAGCAAGAGCCCCTGGAGCAGCAGGTTGAGAGGAAGAGGAACACACAGCGGAGTCCACACTCATGGCTTACGGTGGTGAAAGGATACAGAGCAAAGTCGGTAAGGGAAAGTGCGGGGCAAAGTCCAGTGGGAAGCAGGGCAAAGAAGGCAGCGGCCAAGGGCAGGGTGTCATCAGAGCGCCAGCCATTTCAAGGGACTGCAGGGGAAAGCCGGAGTGCAGAGCGGTCAGGATCCCTGAAAAAAGGGAGTTGCAGAGAGGTGACCCCAACATTCAAGTTTCCCAGAGGCATTTGACAAACTGTTAAATGACAGCGCAAGAAGCTAAGCAGCACAGGAGCAAATGCAGACAGACAGAGCCACAGGAGCTCTCTGGCAGCTGTGTGGCGCCAAGGAGAGGAGGGTCCTGGGCCTCCACTGTGACCCCTGGGGGCTGCCACTTGGAAAGCCAGGGGGACTGAACCAGGAGTCAACTAAATTTCACACATTCACATTTTTATTTTTGACATTACCTCAAGCCAGCTCAGTAGCACACTGGGTTAGGGCACCAAACCCTACTCCTTGAAGCTCAACTGAGGACAGAGGACACCCTGCTGGCATCTGGTAAACTGCCAGACATGCCAAGAAACATAACTAGAGAAAACCCCAACAGAAACAGCTCTAGTGCGCTAATTATCACATGGGAGCTCTAAAATAACTGTGATCCCAATAAAAGGGAAAAAATGAGAAAACGTTGTAACTGAAATAATCTATTCCCAGCAGACATACACACACAAACATACACAGAGACACAGACATAAGCACACAGACACACACAAAAACAGATACACACATGCACACTGACACATAAACATATACATACACAGAGACAGACACATAAACATATACATACACAGACACACACATAGACACACATACACAAACACAGAGAGACAGACATACATATACACATAGACACACAGACAGAGACACAGACACACACACAAACAAACATACAGAGACAGACACATAAACAAATGCACACATTGACACATAGACAATACAGATATGCATACACACACACACATACACAGCAGTTTAAGAGCACATTACATGACCCTAACCTGGAACAGACACAGAGGAGTCCAGCTGGGGCTGGCACACACTGCAATCCCAGCACTCAGAAGCTGACACAGCAGGACTGCCAAGTTTGAGTCCAGCCTGGGCTACAGAAAGAGACCTCTCAACAGAGAGGAAAGACCAGCAGTGGGGTGGGAACCAATCAAGAGTTAAAAAGTAAATCTTAATGAATAATGGCTGACCAAAGCAGTTATATGCATAACATGGCTTAAAGTATGAACAGTTCAATTAAATACATGACAATAGTATAAAAAGTGGGAGGATCATAAAATTAATGTGTCCTAAGGTCTCAGCATTCATTGTCTGAGGAAGCAGACACAGCAATTTATAATGTAAATTAAGGGTCCATTATGCACTGATAAACCTCTAGGGTACCAATGAAAACATAACAAAAGAAAATAGAACAAGCTTATGCAGAGACAAAATCATCCCCAACATAAGGTTAAAAAAAAAGAAAACATTAAATAAAACAGAACACCAGATGTAAAAAAAATTAAAACTTATTAATTTTATCAGTAATTCACTAAATGGAAACAGAATGAATATACCGTTGCATGTAGACAATAGAACAAGTAATAAACCATACAGTTATATTCTGCACACACATTCACATCCTAAATAAGAACGCAGAAGAGCTGAGACTCAGACTAGCCAGGGTATATCTGCGCTGCTGGTGCAGGGTGGAGTGGCTGTGCCAAGTAGAAAGAACACTTCCATTGAGAAGCTTAACTAGACATTTCATGGCCACTACGATGGCACAGCTCAACCTGCCATGCACCTACGACACAACCTGAACATAAATAAGGCACTGAGCAGCTCAGTGCATTAGAAACAATTCCATTTCCTAAGGCTGGGCTCTTCATATAAACACAGCTGCAAAATAGAGAAGCATGCTTCTGAATACCTCTCACTGCAGCATAGTCAAGCATGTCTTTGAAGTGTCAGTGACTGTTACATAATTTAAAACATACAACCACCACTTCCTCTTCATAAAAGCCATAATCATCATTATAGGAAAACATTTTTTCTTTGATACTTTTTCTTTTGTGTTTTTAGCACTAAGGTCCACTGGACCCAGATTCATGTATTTAAAATTGCTAATTTTGTTGGTTTAAGTTTAGCTGTTATTTCTTTACCAAACCTTGCCTATTCTCATACAAGCCCTAGTCTAAAATTTAGCAACATGTCCAAATAACTCCATGAGGGGTTCCTGCAGGTGTTGTCTAGAGAAGCAAACATAACAGAGTAAGAATGAAAACCTGGCTGGGGGTGGTAGTGGTGCATGCCTTTAATCCCAGCACTCAGAAACCAGGGGCAAGGCTGATCTCTGTGAGTTCAAGGCCAGCCTGGTCTACAAGAGCTAGTTCCAGGATAGCTAGAATTGTTACAAAAGAAACCCTGACTCTAAAAACCAAAAAAAAAAAGAGAGAGAGAGAATGATGAAAATCTGGTACAGATTGATTTTGATTTGTCAGCCTGGATCAGACTTCAGGGAGTCTAAGGCCAGGAAGTTCATTGTCAGCATATTTAAAACACAGTGCAATTTAGGAAAAGGTTTCCAGGCAACAATCAGTCCCATTCCAGGTACACAATAAAGCATACAAGTGTGCAAGTGTGTGTACATGTATATGTGATGTATATGTGTGCAAACAGGCATGCAGGTGTATGCCACAAGTCTTCCCCAACTGGTCTCCACCTTAGTTTTTGAGACAGAGACACAAGCTCCTTGACAGCTAGGCTGGATGGCCCATGCGGGGATGGCGTGCACATGCTGTCAAGCCTGGCATTTCTGTGAGAGCTGCGGATCTGAAGTTAGGGCTCATGCTTGCACAGAAAGCACTTTATCAACAGGGAAACTCCCCAGTGTAAGTTTTTCGTGGATTTTTCTGCATATTCTTACAGTAGTCACCTCACAAATATAATGATCCTTCCAGCACCCAGCAGCTCCCTCAAATAATTCCTTCTGTGTGTGTCTTCTACCCTCACCACAAGGTAGCTGCAACACTGTCCACCAGAACTCGCAACTAACACTTAAACTTAAGGGCTCATTGATGCAGCATGATCGGTCAGGGAACAGCAGCACTGCCAGGCACTAACAGCACGAGTCATCTTTTCCCAAGAGATCTCAGAAAGGAAAGGAAGGCAGAGCAAGGGAGATCAAATTAGCAGAGGTCAGAAGTAAGGATGGGAATGCCGATTCTCACTGTCACTGAGGTGAGCTAGAAATTTTAAAACAAGGTTAAGTCTATGCTGTACGATTAGATGTAAAGGTGTTGTTTGTTTAAGCACACATGTACATATGGATACCCATGGGTGTAATTACCTGAATAGAGAGTTTTCCCTAAGACAACTTAAGAACAGTGATGGCAAAGAAGCAATAAATAAAACTATCACCACACATTGATATAAACACTACTTTAACCTACAAATCATCAGGATAGGCTAGAAACAGTGGCTAATTCCAACCTCAGGAAAAACTATGCACAAGATAGGCCTGAGGTCCTGCTGCTCCAGAGGGGAATGGACCAGCGAACAAGGTGGACATGCATAAACATACAAAAATGCTGTGAGGGGAACAGGGCCATGCTGAGCACCAAGACTAACTAACGGTAGTTATGGTTAGAGTGAATTAAACTTTATAAGTCCACCACGCACATGCACACACACACATCTAAAAATGAATAAATTAAAAGTTTGACGAGAAAGAGGACACAGGCATAGCTGTAAAATAATCCCAATGAAGAAAACTTCCTAATTACTAACAGGGAAAAACTACATTTGCAATGGGAAACTTCAGCAAACCATCTTAACAGGTGACCAGAGGGAAGGTTCTGAGCAACAGGAGAAAGCAAAGCTATACAGCATACCAGGATGCCACAGGAGAACCCAGCATCCGCAGTACACTTGCCTAAGATGAATGGCCTAGGGACATTAAGAGATGGTGGCAAATTCAGACCAAGGACCTGAAAACTACGGAAGCCTTAAGGTATAAAAGTCAAGGGAAAAAAAATGGAAGTTAGGGGAAAACTAATCTGAGACAAAGAATGATAGCCAGGGAAAGAGGTAGCTGAGTTCTTAAGGGCAGAAAAAGGGTAAAAATACACACAAAATCACCCCATCTCAGCTGCAGACTGTCAGAGAAAACACCCCATCTTAACTGAAGATTGCTGGATATTTTTATAGTAGTTATACAGATGTTTATATGGTGGTGAGAATCAGATATGCTCAACCTGTTCTTGTACTACACCCTCTCAAGAGAGTCTGATATAGTATGAACTCCCCATGATACAGAAGTAAACAAACACACTTACAAAAGGAAACAGTTATACTGATATACAATTTTGAAATGTTAAATATGATATGGCAGTAGTTAGCAGTATAATTCTTCTGAACAGACTTTTCAAATATACATTTCTTCCTTTTGAATGAATGAGTGTTGGGAGGAAGGCACAAATGGTGATCATCTGTATAGATCACTAATAAACAAAGCTGGTCCTCTGAACTATTGGAGGCGAGCATCCTCCTTCCATGGGCCATGGCAACACTGTGACTCCAAGTCAGTGTCTGACCTCAGGGAAAGCTGACCACATTTTGTATTAGCACTGCATGTGGGCATGCATGTGTGGACACCAGAGGAGAACTGAGGAATCAGGTCTCTGCTCCCACCTTACATGGGTTCTGGACCTGAACTCAGGTCATGTGGCTTGCATGGCAAATTCTCTACCCACTGAGTCATTCACCTGCCCAGCAACATCATAGCAAACTCTACATTTGCTTGCACTGGGATTGGGCAGCATGTTAAAGAACAATGGCTGCCAGAGATCACTGTCTAATGACCACGTCCACAAAGAGCCCAGTTCCTGTCTCACTACACTCGAGGCTGCCACGCTGATTCACCTAACAGTGCACTGATGGGTTAACACAATGGCAAACTGGTACCCAGTAACACAGGTCATCGCGGTTCTAGAAATGGGACTATTCTTACCATGCACACACACCACAGAAGGGAAGGCTACAGTCTGACACTATGACTAACAACTTTAGCACTGAACTCTATGCTTACAAATGGTTCAAATGTCGTATACAATAAATTTTAAAAGTGAATATTATTTTAAAAAGCATTTCACAGAAATAAATTGTCAAATGTGTGCTAAATTCAGCTGTTTTCAACATATAATCAGGTTACTAAACAGCCATCTCAAGAATGTGTAAATTTAAAATAAAATTTCTTTTGAAATATAAAACGTGACTCCAAGTCTTCTTAAGTTAGATATTATCTCAATGCCGTACTTCTCTGCTCCTTGTTTTCAGGTTCAAAGTGAAGTATTGCAGTTATAAAAGCAAAACTCAATGCAGAAGGCTTTCATGGCAGCGTTACTCAAACATTAATAAATGAATCAACCACTACAGCTAGAAGCAAGTATTAGCCACGTGATGTAATCCTGTTAACTGCACACGTGTTCTTGGCTATTGCGGTTGTCATGCTCCACCCACTGACTGTCCCTGCGAGGTCCTACTAGCAGAGAGCACACAGGGGTAAAAGAAGAGTGTCCTACCTCGTCACTTTACAGGCTGATTCGATTAAGTCATTTTCTAAGTCCAGCATGCTGGAGGGCAGATTATATTCCAGTGGAGACGTCAGTCTTTTCAAACGCAATAAACCAACACAAAATTTCGCTCCCATTTCTTCCAATTCTCGAGTCCCAATCTGTAAACCCTAGAAATAAAGTAAACACACAGATTCTCAGAACCTTTGGCCTCCTTCGGCTGCAACTCATTGAAGTCACATCTAAAGAACGATGACGCGTAAGCAGAGCTGAACCAGCACTGTGGAAGAACTGCTCTGTGA
>LOEQ01001222.1:310958-325174 GCA_001685075.1 Bramus lutescens
CCCCTTTAATTCCCAACTGGTGTGGGATTGTTTATGACTTACGCCTTCACAGAAGGCCCTACGTTCTCAGCCCATTGCTATCAAAAAGAGGGGAAAAGGCAACAAATATCAGTTTTAAATTACTACACACCAGAAAAAAATTAGAATATGTGGGTGTTTTTATAAGAAAGATTTAATTATTTATTATGTATACACTGTTCTGGTGCTTGCACTACAGAAAAGGGTACCAGATCTCATTGCAGATGGTTGTGAGCCATCGTGTGGTTATTGAGAATTGAACTCAGGACCTCTGAAAAACAGCCAGTGCTCTTAACCTTTGAGCCATCTCTCCAGCCCTAGAAAATGTGCTTGTAATACACATAAAGCATTCCTATTCTTAAAATACTAATAATTTGGTGAACATTACAAAAGCCAGACTTATGATAAAGTACTTCCAAAGGACAGTGTAATGTGCAAACATGAAATACTCAACCTCACTTCCAATTGTCACTCTGTAAATTGAAAGAACCAGGCACTGGTTTCCCTAGGAAAGATGCTGTAGTAAAAAGGATGTGGGTCACAGCAACGCCTCTCGTGGCATTCTGAGCATTAACTGGTTTCATTTGTGTTATGGAGAATTTGGCAATAGTATTCAAATGGCCACCTACAAGAGACTATTCAAGAAATACATGTGGGTGCTCTAATATCGTAAACCCAAACCGCACAATCTCAATTTTGTGTAATTGATACAATAATGGAGATAAATCCAGATATGATGACCTAAAAAGATAGTCAACAAACATCAAGCTGCTGTGTAGGTAAAGAGGGATGGCATGAGGGTGGGCTGGAGAGATGGTGTCGTGGTTAAGAGTGCTTACTGCTCTTGCAGAACCTGCATTTGGCCCTCAGTACCCACATGGTGGCTCACAATAAGCTGTGACTCCAGCTCCCACTACCCAGCGCCCTCTTCCAGCCTCACTGTCCCCTCACACACACAGTAGGCATAAGCTCCAGAGTACTGGCTATTTTAAAGAGAGGGAAGCTGATGTTTGGAGAATAACTCAGGAACCGGCTGTCTCTTGCTAGTTTCTTCCAGTGTTTCGGGCCTCTTGCTATTCACTTTTAAACATCCTTTACCAGAATCTAAATTAAGTATTCCCCATTGCACCTCCCTGTGTGAGGGCTGCGACTGTTGAATGCTGACACGAGACACTGCAGACCCTGGGACTCTCCTCTACAGCGCTGCATGCTCTGCTTCTCTCGTATTCCTTTTCTTACGCTGCCTTCCGTTTCAGAATACTCAATCCTGAGAACCTTCCAGGAACCGGACCCGGCTCAGCAGTTAAGAGCACTTGTTCTTTCAAAGGATCTGGGTTCAGGTCCCAACACCCACAAGGCAGTTCCCAACTGTCTGTATGGCAGTTTCAGTGCTTCTGGTGCCCTCTCTGGTCTCTGCAGGCACTGCACACAGACGGTGCACATACTCATGCAGGCAAAACATCCACACATAAAATAAAATAAACCCTTTAAAAAATACCTTTAGAAGGTTACTACCCAGTAGCTTCGGGGAAAAGGTTATTTGAGAAGCAGATATCAGGGACTTTCAGTGTCTAGCATAGTCTTTACTTCACTTTCACCTTCACTAACAGGCAGGAAGATGCATTTTGATATGCAATGCTTTTTGAAGAATCATAAAACTCATAGCAATTTCTCGTGGAAGAGTTAATAATTTTCCTATAGGCAAACAATACTCTACCAAGGGGTAGCAGATACATGAGGGAAAAGTACTTAATCCCAACTGCAATTAGATCCAGAATATTTGGGAATAAAACTAACAAATAAAAATTTTATTAAGAAAATAAGATTCAATCAAATAAACAAGCAATGTTTATGAATACAAATGCTCTTAATTTTCTCAAACTTAATTCAGATGCAACACTATTCTGACTCAAATCTCAAAGTTAATCTACAAAAGAATAATATTCTAGAATTCACATGGAAAATAAAGATGAAATAAACAACAACTGAACAAAAAAAACCACAAATAACAACAACAAAAAAACCCGCAGCCAACAAAAGTTTTAAAGGAATAATAAAACATGTCAGGATTCACATTATTAAAATGATGCGGCACACAGAAATAACTGAAATGTCTACAGTGATAAGACCCTCCTAGTGCACATGAGCACAGAATATACATGCATCAACACTGCCATTCAGTAAAATAAATTGTGCTCACAGAACTAGTATCCACAGACAGAATAAGATGCACCTTGTGGTGGTCTGAGTGTAACTGGCCCCCATAATCTCACAGGGAGTGACAATATTAAGAGGTATGGCTTTGTTGGAGTGGGTGGGTATGGTCTCGCTGGAGGAAGTGTGTCACTGTGGGGGCGGGCTTTGAGGTTTTCTATGCTCAGGATACTGCCCAGTGTCTCAGTTGACCTCCTGCTGTCTGCAAGATGTAAGACTCAGCTACCTCTCCAGCACCATGTCTGCCTCCACACTGTTCCCCACCATGATGATAATGGACTGAACCTCTAAAACTGTAAGTGAGCCACCCCAATTAAATGTTTTCTTTATAAGAGTTGCCATGGTCATACTGTCTCTTCACAGCAATAAAAACCCTACCTAAGACACATCTCCATACTAAATACAAAAATTAATTCTAAATGGATAGCAAAGATCAATATGAAAGCAAACCTAAAAATAAAAACTTTAAACAAAAATAGCAAGATGCAGACATTGAATCTGACCAATACAAGTGTATTAAAATTTTCTGATAGCTTACATACATTTGAAATTCAAATATTCATGAACTGTATATTACCCTGTATCCCATGTCTTCCACAACATCACAGGTAGCTGTGTTGTCATGAGTATGCCACACTGTCTCTTTGATGCTGCAGCCATACATAAACACATTCTTTTTTCGAGAATGCCCATGGTAGTCACAATACACCTTAAAAAGAGCATATGTTTTCACAATTAAAGCCTTAAGTCTACACATGTCACATTCCAAAAGACATGTCTGCTGGCTGACCCAGCATGCTCACATACTAAAGACATGAGTGATGATGCGAACCCTTAACTGCAGGCTCTGAATTTATTCAACTCCATTCCATGTACAAAATCATTTTCCCTATACACAGCTTATTGTGCTCAAAGTTGTGAAAGAATGCTTTATTATGATCTTTAGTAACTTTAGGATGAATTAAAACTACATTGTTGCCAAAACTTAAGTTTTAATCTTTAGACTCATATATTACCAAATAAATGCAGATATATCAAGCCAACCAACAGCTCTGTCTTCTTTGGTCTTTAAATTTAGAAGAATCAGCATTTAATAAAAAGTAAAACCAAGTTTTATTAAGGATTTATAATTAATGTTTGAATTTCTAAATCCTTGAAGGTCTCACATGCTGGAGGACAATGATTTTTACTCTGTAAAGATTTGTTTCTTGTACTTGTTTAATAAATGCTGATTGGCCAGTAGCCAGGCAGGAAGTATAGGCAGGGCCACAGGAATTCTGAAAATAGGAAAGTTTAAGTCTGCAGTCATGGCCCAGCCGCAGAGGAAGCAAAAAAGGTACCAAGCCACGTGGCTAACACAGATAAGAATAATGGGCTAATGTAAGTTAAGAATTAGTTAATAAGAAGCCTGAGCTAATGGGCCAATCAGTTTATAACTAACGTAGACCTCTGTGTGATTCTTTGGGACTTAACGGCTGCAGGACCAGGTGGGACAGAAAACCTCCATCAACTGTCTTCTAAAACTGGTCTGGATTGTGATGTCTTCTCACAGTAACAGAAAAGTAACCAAGACAACAGCCTCCTTAACAATGGTCTGGAGAATCTGGGCTTCCACACCTCTAGAAAGACCAATCTGCATCTCACACCAGAATCCGTCAAAACAGATCAACAGCCTGAATGAGACCCGAGCTTTCAAAATGGTAGAGGAAAGCACTTCAAGAAGCCCGCACAGGCAAGGATTTTCTGAAGAGGACCCCACAGTACAGGAAATGATTCCAACTGGCAAATGGGGTTACATGAAATCAAAGTGTCTGCATGAAAAAGGAGGAAGATGGGCTGGAGAGAAGGCTCAAGAACACTAGCTGTTCTTCTGAGAGGCTCTGGGCTCAGTGCCCAGCACCCATGTCAGGCTCCAAGGGACCCAGGCTCTCTTCAGAGCTGCTCAGGACCCTGAACACGTGTGTCATATATTCACAGAAATGCATATTTTTTTATTCTTTAAAACTATAAAAATTATTTTATTTAGCCAGGCAGTGGTGGTGCATGCCTTTAATCCTAGCACTCGGATCTCTGTGAGTTGGAGACCAGCCTGGTCTACAATAGCTAGTTCCAGAACAGGCTCCAAAGCTACAGAGAAATCCTGTCTCAAAAAAAAAATTTTATTTAATGTTTACAAATATTTTACCTGCATGTACATGTATACACCAAGGGTGGGCCTGGTGCCTTCAAAGGCCAGAAGTGTTGGATGCCCTGAAACTGGAGTTACAGATCATTTTGAGCAGTCATGTGGGTGTGGGAATGAAACGGGATCTTCTGGAAGAGCAGCCAGTGATCTTAAAGACTGACACATCCCTCCAACCCTAAAGCTTGGGTCTTTGGTTTTGTCTCTTGGTGGGGGGGGGATCTTTGACAATTACACATCAGAGGACTAATATCTAAACACTATAAAGAATTTTTTTTAAAAAATTACTAAAAAATAAAATCACCTACTCAGTAAATGGTATAATGAATCAAAAAGAGAGTTCTCAAAAAGAGAGTTCTCAAAAACACTTGAAAAGGTGCCTGGGACCCACACAGTAGAGGGAGAGAACCAACTCCTAGAGTTGCCCTTTGACCTCCACACCTGCGCTGTGGACAGGAATGCCAACCCTTACACAGGGAAGATAAATAAATATAATTTTTTAAAAAAGTATTTGGCATCCTTAGCCAACCACCAGAGAAATGTAAATTAAAACTGCTCTGAGATTTTATCTCACACCAACCAGCGTAGTTGTCATTAAAATCCAAGTAACAGGTGCTGACAAGGAGGAAGGAAAGAGGAACCCTGTTCAGAAAGAGACGTGTGGAGCAGCTGTGGAAGTCAGGATGGGCACTTCTCAACACAACTAAAAAGAGAGCTCCTGGAGGATCCGGCCTAAATCAACACTCTTGATGAGAATTTTATGCATCTGTAGAAACAGATGTAACTGGAAATGATTACATTAAGTGCAATTAAGTAAACACAGAAAAACAAATACCAGTGTATGTGGAACCTAGGTTTAAAACTGTGTGTGTAGATGTATGATTAATATATGCACATGTATACAGGTCACAATCTAGAAAGGGGGACAGGACACAGGTGAAAAGAGAGTAGTGGAACCTGCTGGGGGTGGGAGGTGAGGACGGAAGAGAGCGAGGTCTAATGACACAGGGGTGCAAAGATGTCACTTTGCATGCCAATCTAAAAATGTAACTTAATATATACTATCATAATCAATAAGAACACTTGTGCATTCAAGGGCAAACAAATACAGCCACGTACCAGAGGTAAGCGCTTCACTGCGGCCAGGTACTGTAGTAACCCCTTCGCATGGTAAATCGTAGGATGCAAGTCTGGGTTTGGACTTTGCCACTGTCTGTTTAAATCCTCTCCACTTAGAGAGCAGCGGTGACTACACAAAACAGAAAATACAATTGCCACAGACCGTCACATACCCTTCTGATTCAACTTTATGACTTATTCCAGTAAGTAGTCAAGTAAATGCAGATGGTGCTCAACTGGACATATATAGTATTCATTAAGTAAACACATCCATCATTTGCTATGTGTAAAATCTTATGTCATATTAATGTAACAATGGTGATTTCAAATTTTAAAATAAAGTTTTAAATTTTAAATAAAGTTTTTTAAGTTATAAAAATTAAATTGTGAATTCTTTGCTTTTTTCTGTACTTTATAAAATACAACAATGGACACATTCTCTACTAACTAGTAACCATCTGCAATACTAATTCTATATGCTGAGTGCATTAGCTGTCTTGTAGACATGCAATCTGAGTCCTCCACCAGAGAAAGGCAAATACATGAAAATTATGTAGTCTTGAAAATGTAAATGTGTTTTCATTTGTTCATAGCAGCGATGTACTAATGTCATCAAGCACAACACAATCTCTGGTCACACTGTTAATGAAGAAAGCAGAATTAAAGCATGAAAGGCCTTCCTCATACCTGGCACAGCTTCCCCAAAACAACTCAAGATTTCATGAAATGACATTCCACTAACACAGCCACTTAAAAGTGTATCAATGAATTACTCACCAAAGCTTGCTTTCTTCTAGAAAAAAATCATCAAATCCATTTTCTGAATTAACTTGAATGCTACCAGGTCAGCGAATTCAGATAACAGCCACCCTAAGAGCTACAACATGGTTATAACTATTGCTCAACTCACTTTCCATTGATGACACCGTCTGGATTTAGCATAGGGACGATTTTAAAGATGTAGGACTCCCGTAAGCTCTGGGCGGTAGGGCTATTACCCATGAGGTACTCCAGTGTTCCTTTCATGACCCAGCTTGCGTTAGTTTCTCCAGGATGGACCCGAGCAGACAAGAAAATATAAGGGCGATTTCCTAAAGTGCACATAAAATCTCAATTAAAATGAACAGCTAGCATGTTAAAAAACATGAACAACTTATCACTTTGGGGTCCAGAACTCTCCTCAGTTGTGAATTCCAATGTAAACTCAGGGTAATTCACTATGCACACACACACACACACACACACACACCACACACTACACTAGGCCCTTCAGTAGGAAATGCAAGCAAGCTGCCACATGAAGGAACTTGCAATGTGAACACACACAGCGCAATAATGTACACTGTTGGAACCAATTTCCTATTTTCTAATGATTAAAATAACTTTAGGGGAAACATTTTTACAAGGACTATCACCTGGTAAAGCTTAAAATATAAAATTGCATTTCATACCCTCATGGGAAAAAGGAGAATACTGACACTAACTCTTTTTGACAGCACAGCGGGACAGTATGCAGATTGGCAGAGCAGTCACTATGCGCTGACACAATCTACGAACACTGTGCACTTACAGAGCCCACAATCATACGACTCACCACCCCTACATGTCCATACATAGCATTTCTTTTTGCAGTTGGTAATTTTAAATACTTATCAAAAGTTGAACTGTGATCTTATTTTTAGTACCTCAGCTGTAAAACTGAAGTAATGTTAAAATTTTAAATGGTGGAGAAAAAGCAAGCACCTATTTAATAGTGCCAGCTATCAAATGTCTCAACTCTAAAATACCGCCGCCCTTCGGCTTCAGCACCTGGACCTGAGGACTAAGAACATGGCTGTCGGAGGAGTGCTGAGAGCGCTCAGCTGACTCTCTCTGCAAAGGAGACATCGGAGACACCCAGGTGAGGACCAAGACTAGAGCCTTAATCTTCTCAGGCCCCGCTCCTAGTACTATTTCTATTATAAATGCATAGAAAGCAAACGCAAGTGAGAGTGTGTGACATTTTGAGTGAAGAAGATGGACTTACTGAATTGACAGATATGCTCATAATAATTGGACTCTGGCATTGCTGTAATGGTCACCAGGGGACAGCTGTTTCCAGACAAGGTTTCACACAGCACATCTTTTCGAAAATAAATTTGCTGAGGATTGTGTGCTGATTCCAATTTTTGAAGATGCATCTTGACAAAAATTTAAAAGCAAAGTATATAATCATTTCAAAACTCCCTATTGATATACATAAGTAACACATCTAGAAATCCACAGAACCAGAAGTAAATCTGGTTCCTAAAACTCTTCTCTGAAACCCTCAAGGCCAAATATAGGCCTCAACCTGTGCAGGACGGGAGAAAGGTGTTGTCTGCTAGCTACACAGCACAGCAGCAGGGTTTCCTTAAGTGGAATCAATATTCTAAATGAGTTCACACAAGCTCAGCTGCCAATCTGAACCATGAAAAACATTTGGTTTGCAAAGCATTTAGAATGTTGGAATTATAACTAAGGTCACGTAATAGCAAGCTAAAACTACATAACACAAATTATGAACAATTCCTTCTGATTTCAAGGTTAGTAATATATATGTGTAATAATGAATATATAATACTCATGCATATATATATGTATATATATTTACATTCCTTGGAGGAAGAACTTTAAAACAGAACTTAATGTCACTCAGGCCAGGAAGGCTCTTGACGCCACCTCTACTGAAAAGCAGCCAAGCTTGGAGCCATCAGCCTTCCCTCTGTTCTACAGGCTAGGATGTACAGTCACGTCCTCCAGCTCCCTTCCTGCACGTGACCATCCCTTCAGCACCCTTGCCATTAGACCAGATACTCTGCAGGGAGGATAAATCTACCACACCTGGCTTGATTTATCATGTTTAGTTTTGATATACAATGCAAACATTCAGCAATCTCACAGTTTATATCCACATTCTAAGAAACTGGAGTCTTGGATTAAAGAATGAACCTAGTTCTTACACCAAAAAATTAACCTTCCTGCAGAAAACAACTCAAAATGCAGCCATACTTTCCTACTGTTAAATTTAAAAAAAAAAAGATCTAGTGCTTTTAATTAAGAAAACTGAAATCCCATTTGGTAAAAATTTGCTCACAGAAAGTTTGGAGAAACATCAATTTCTACAAATGATATGTGAAATACATAAATTTTCCTTCCTACTCCTGTTTAAAATTCTTTTTCATTTGTGGAAGCATGGGAGTAAGCATGTGTGTAAAAGTGTGCAGATGTGTGGAAGCATGGGAGTGGGCATGTGTGCACACGTGTGCAGATGTGTGGAAGCATGGGAGTGGGCATGTGTGTATACGTGTGCAGATGTGTGGAAGCATGGGAGTGGGCATGTGTGCACACGTGTGCAGATGTGTGGAAGCATGGGAGTGGGCATGTGTGTATACGTGTGCAGATGTGTGGAAGCATGGGAGTTGGCATGTGTGCACACATGTGCAAGCATGGGAGTGGGTATGTGTGAACATGTGTGCAGACGGGTGGAAGCATAGGAGTGGGTATGTGTGAACACGTGTGCAGACATGTGGAAGCATGGGAGTGGGTATGTGTGAACACGTGTGCAGACGTGTGGAAGCATGGGAGTGGGCATGTGTGTACACGTGTGCAGATGTATGGAAGCATGGGAGTTGGCATGTGTGCACACGTGTGCAGACGTGTAGAAGCATAGGAGTGGGTATGTGTGCACACGTGTGCAGATGTGTGGAAGCATAGGAGTGGGTATGTGTGCACATGTGTGCAGATGTGCTTACGCATGTGGGTACGTGTGAAAGCAAAAGCTGCCCCGTAGTGTCAAGCATTCATTGCTTCTCTGTATTCTTCATTTTCTGTTCTGAGATAAGGTCTCTGACTAACCAGAGCCAAGAACCCAGGACCCAGCTGCTTTTGCTCCCAGCGCTGGGGCTCAGGAGCTCACTACACAAAGCTGTCTTTCTCCTAAAGCTGGGACCTCGTGCTTGGGCAGTGAGGGCCCTAGCTCTGCCAGCCCCAGGCTTTCATAGTTACTGCATCGTCTCATTTCTACCTGTACTGTTTGCTGAGCCCGAGCCTTCCCCTGCTCTATTTATTTATTCAACCAGAAGCGACTTATCTCTGACTGTCTGATACTCACCCACAATACAAAGTGATATTCGAAAGTTTACAATCGGCATCTCTCACCTGCAGAGTTGAATATGTATATGGATAGTGATAGGCAAAATAGCAGACATCATCTTTATGTGGGAAGTTCACAGTGAATGTAATTGTATAGTAGGACTTTCCCTTCTGTCCACCTGCAGCAACTGAACTTCTTGAGAAGTGATTTCTGCAATTAAAAAGCATAAGCCATAGATGTTCTGCTTTTCCTTTGCTAATTTTATTAAGTGGAATTTCAAAGAGAAAGAGAAAACTCCCAGCGGACAGTCAGTTTAACTAACTGTTTTATTCCACAGACACTGATATTACTCTTCCACTGCCTTGATAAGACGCCATGACCAAGGCACCTTGTGGAAGAGAGCGTGTACCAGGGTTACAATTTCGGGTTCGCATCCATCTCACCATGACCATCATAGCAGGGAGCATAGAAGCAGGCACTAAAGAGCAGCTCAGCTTTAATGCCTTGACCCATAAGCACGAGGCAGGAAAGAGCACACAGGGATGGTGGGGGCTTTGGAAACTTCGAAGCCTCCCCCCAGTGACACATCTCCTCCAACGAGGCCACACCTCCTAACCCTTCCATAACGGTTCAGTCAACTAGCGACTGCATGTTCGTTCAAGCATCTGAGCCTTTGGAGGCCACCCTGAGCAGGTCGTCCAGCCCATGCCATCCAGTGATTTCCAGCTTGTTCTTCAGATCCCATGCGATTAGATCTCAACACTGCTCATCAAAGGCAGCTCCCTCCCTCCATCAGACAACGGGCTGAGGACTGCATTCATGGTACACAGTACTAGCACTTCGCCATGGTTAGTGTTGAGGTTGCCACAGGGACATAGCCAGGAAAGATGCTGCTTCCTAATGTGGTGTCAGGGAAACTGGCAGCATCACAGCTGCAGTGCTCTTGCCAAAAATAAACCTAAACTTAGGCTTTTATAACTGACTGACAATGTACAAGAAATCAGCAAGATGCACTTGTTAATACCAAAGATGCAAATCAGCAAGACAAACACAAAACTCCTATATGAGAAATGAACCAGTTTAACGGCACTGGGAGAGAAGGGGAAGTACATTGATATTTAAGAAACACACTGCCCACACTAAGTGTGATGTGTGATGAGCAAGGGCAGTCAGCAGCATCCTCAGATAACTTTAACATGGAATATTCTGAAGGGTATTTTCCAATGACTGCTCTTTTCTGCTAACAGTCATAGAAATAAATCACTTTCCAGCCTTTTATACTTAAAACATGCAATATGTGATCTTTCATCAAATCTAATGGGGGAAGCAACAAGCAGCATTTACATAGCCCCTGGAAGAATGTGAACACTGGCTAGATGACATTAAGGACTTTTCTTATGTATAATAATGGCAAAATGGTTAGATGGTCTTAAGGGATCTTTGTGTTTTAGTGGTAAGTATTTCTGAACAAAATATGTGTATTTGACAATTGCTTTAAAAATTCAGCATGGGGGCCCACACGCTGGCTCAGTGGATAAAGGTACTTGATGTCAGAGCTGATAACACAAATTCAGTGCCCAGAAACACATCTCAGAAGGAAAGAACCAAATCCCTCTGGCCTCTACACTTGAGCAGGTACACCCACCCTCCAAAACCCAGCCCACAACGTAAATAAATAAATAGGAAGGAACTTACATAAATCAACTTGGAAGCAGGTGGTTATGAAATACACAAACAAAACTGACAACATGATGGTAAATGTTCAAAGTGGGCAGTGGACACGTGGGGTATCACTCTGTCCATGGCTGTTATAAGTTTAAAGTGGGCAATGGACATGTGGGTGTCACCCTGTCCATGGCTGTTATTAGCTTTAAAGTGGGCAATGGACACGTGGGTGTCACCCTGTCCATGGCTGTTATAAGCCTTAAAGTTTTTAAGTTTTGTTGACAACTTAATTTGTAAGTTCTAAAATTCTTGGAAAAACAAGGCTTACATATTCACACACTGGTCCTCACTAACTCCATCTCTGTGTCTTCAGTGCACAGACAACGGCAAGCACTAAGAGCTAAAGAACATATAAAACAGGGCCAAGAAGGAGCCTGACAGTTGTTTCGTCCCTGAGGTGACAGCTAACTGAAGAGGCATTTATGCCATCATAAGTAGTCCCATGGAAGTCACAGGCTATCAGCAAACATACACACATGTTGACAGAAGAGAACTTTGTTCTATTTATAGCTGACACAACAGTGTCCAATCCTGACTGAATGCAGGTTTCTGGAAAGCAACCCCAACAACACATACAACATAAAAAAACAGTTAAGCATTGTATGCTAAAATGTGCTGAATTCCAATCTGACCCCAAAACAGGCAGAGAAAAAGCAAAAATTAAAATGAAAATGCCTGTTATCATCCCTTATACAGAAAAACTTAATCATGCTATGGTCACACACTTTGCATATGAAATGATTTGAAATGTAAAGAAATATGGATGTTTTAATATTTAACAGCCTAAGCAGGTCTTCCAAAAACCTGTCCACCACTGCCTAGGTCCCCTCTTTTACTCCAACATTAAGAACAGAAAGGGTGGTCCAGGAGTGCCTTTCTACTGAGCTGTCATTAAAAACATTACAAGCACTACAAAGTGGAGATCAGGGTACACATTTCCTTTGTGTCTGCTCCTCATTTATTTGCCGCTTATTTTGCTAACAAATGGGGTGTATAGAACCTTACTGAGAGGAAGCCTGTTTCTTTCCCAGAAAGTAACAGCACTTAAGACCTGGGTTTTTCTATTTGTTTGTTTGTTTATTAATTAATTAATTTGTTTGTTTGTTTATTGGATTTTTGGGACAGAGTTTCTCTGTAGTTTTTGGTGCCTGTCCTGGATCTAGCTCTTGTAGACCAGGCTGACCTCGAACCCATGGAGATCCGCCTGCCACTATCTCTAGTGCTGGGATTAAAGGCATGTACTACCGCCGCCCAGCAAGACCTGGGTTTTTCCAAAGGGATGGCAGCAGCTGTTAAATCTGTGTGTAAATTCTAGAAGCCATCATCTTCTGATAAAGCTAAGAAGGATGGACATCTGCACTGTTAAGGACTACATTAAAGTCAAAATCCACTTTATGGAAAACTCAAAACTAACAGGACAGAAGCCAGCATCCAACAGAGATAAAACATCAAGGCCAAAATTGTGTGCATATAAAACTCTGTGTGAATGATGGGAAATGATCATAAAAACTAGAATGTTAAATGGTTAGTTTGGATGCAGAGTTTTTCAAACCTGAGCACATCCCCTACTGTTTAGCATTCATGTTCCAACAGAAGACCAGAGGGAAACTGGAATCTCATGTGGAACATCCAGTGGGCTCTAGTTAAATGGCAGAGGGCATCCTTACGAGTATGAAGAGGGTATTCTATTAGTAAAGAAACAGGAGAAGGCAGAATCCATGCTGTGAACGTGCAAGGCTGTGCTCAGAACTGTGAGTCAGACACTTGCGTAGTTTAAATTTTAAGAGTTCGGTCTGAAAGTGTGTGTGCATCACTAAACATCTCTGAAAAGACAATAGCAAGCCATACCTTCTAGCTTTCCAAACATGGACTGCACATAAACGAGCACCAAGTGCCCTCAGGCGTCCAGCACGAGCACTTGGTGATGAAGAGGTCACGAGGAAAGTAGACTAAGTGATGAATGATGCAAAGCACTGCTAACAACTACACCGGAGTCATGTGCTTTTAATGTATTCTCATAGTACATAAAACAAGCATTAAAAATACAGAGTGGAGGTTACCTGGAACATTAGAGTAAAATGGGAAGCAAGGAGTCTAGGTTGTTTAGAAGCAAAGCTACAGTCACAAACAGGACATCTATAGTATATATATTATACACACCACCTACCCTCCCACACAGCCTCAGGGACCACTTCAGAGGAGAAGGAAGAACATTCTGCAGTCTAATGTCAGGGAGGACCAGTCTCAAACACTGACCACTGGACATGACAGGGCTGCTGTGCTCAGGAACCCACAGCAGCTGAGGGTGCCTGCACACGGTTAACAGGTGTCCAGGCTGGCCAGGGAGCCATGGACAGCTGACAGCTTCTGAAGGGGAGAGAGTCAGTTCTCTTTAAGGGTGTGGCCCCTGGCAGGTCCACCATTCCCCCAGTGGATGCCTCCACACACAGGTATATGGGCAGCACAAAGTGAACTCCGTGGGTTATTTTTAAAGAGGAGGAAGAGGAAAAAGAAGAAGGAAAAAGGAAAGAGATCAAGTTGGGGTGTTAGGGAGAAGAAAGAGTGGGGTTGGCTAGAATTAAAAAATATATTGTATGAAATTCCCAGAGTTAATAAAAATTATGGTTACTATTGCTGTGTGAAAAAAACCATGACCACTGGGCAGTGGTGGTGCATGCCTTTAATCCCAGCACTCTGTGATTAAAGGAGGATCTCTGTGAGTTCAAGGACAGCCTGGTCTACAGAGTGAATTCCAGGGCAGGCTCCAAAACTACACAGAAACCCTGTCTCAGAAAGAGAGAGAGAGAGAGAGAAAGAGAGAGAGAGAGAGAGAGAGAGAGAGAG
>LOEQ01001222.1:325184-335356 GCA_001685075.1 Bramus lutescens
AGAGAGAGAGAGAGAGAGAGAGAGAGAGAGAGAGAGAGAGAGAGAGTGTGTTTATTTGGCTTGCACTTCCACATCACTGTCCATCATGGAAGGACATCAGAACAGAAGCCTGGAGACCAGAGCAATGGTACTACCCACAGCAGGCTGGGCCTCCCACACCAAATCACTAACTAAGAAAACATACTACATTCTGCCTACAGCCCAGTCTAGTGGAAGCATTTTCTCGATTGAGGCTCCCTCTTTTCCAGTGACTCTAGCTTCTGTCGAGTTGATATAAAACTAGCCAGCACACAAACTAAGCCTGTTTTCACTGTTTTCGATGAACTTCTGTAAGAATACTTACTTGTAGTAACAAATGTCAGTCCCCATACGAATCCACCATGGTCTGGCATGTAGAGCTTCCTGAACTGAATACATAAGTGGCTGCATACCTTTGAAAGAGGAAAGGGAAGAAAATATTCTTTTCAGAACTGTTGATGTAAAAATGAATCTTGTATTTCTAGAAAGCACCAAAAATTCAGGAAAGTTGAGGTACAGTGCATGTCACTGTTTTAAGATGTATTAAAGAAATCTGAGAGTTCTTCAATTATAATTTACCAATAATAACCCCTTTTAAATTTTAACTAAAATGGAATAACTTCAGAGTGAATAGCTACCATTTTTCTGTTAAATTGTATGTATTCAATCAATTAAAGATCACGATCTCCTTGAAGAAAGTAAAACAGCCACACATAAAGATATTATGAGAATCTAGGGAGATGGCCCTGAAGGTAAAACTCGTCACCCAAGTATGAGGCTCTGTGTTCTAGGCCCCAGAACCCACATATAAGAAGCTGGAGGCAGCAGCACATGTCTGTAATGCAGTGCTTTTAGAGGACGGGAAGAGGCTCATCCAGCTGGCGTGGCTGAGGCAGCAGCCAAAACAACACACACACGAGGACTCCTCTAACTCTCCATGGAGTCTCATGCCGTGAGAAAGGCCGAACAATCTGTTTGCTGTCATTCTCTCTCCACTTGAGTGTTAACATAGGGTGGTGTCCTGGCTCGTTTTATTTCAATTTGATACAAGCCAGGATCATCTGAGAGAAGGGAACCTCAATTAAGATCAAGCTGCAGGGCATTTTCTTAATTAGTGATTGACATGTGAGGGCCCAGTACATGGTAGGTGATGTCAGCCCTGGGCTTGGTGGTCCTAGGTTCCATAAGAAAGCAGGCTGAGCCTGAGCAAGCCATGGAGAGCAAGCTAGCCTAGTTGGCGGCATCAGCTCCAGCCTCCAGGTTTCTGCCGTTGAGTTCCTGTTCTGGCTTCCTTTGGTGATGAACGGGATGTGGAAATGTAAGCTGAATAAACCCTTCCTTCCCAAGTTGTTTTTGGTCATGGTGTTTCATCACAGCCATAGAAACTCTAACTAGAACAGGCAGGAACTGATAAATAAATAGAGTTAAGTATACAAGGTACTTTCCAGATGTTGGTGAGCTTTAGAGCTGCATTGCTTGGTAGGCACAGTGGTGTCTCCTTTAATCCAGCANNNGAGAGAGGCTTGCGGCCATCTGCTCTTCAGGCAGCCATAGTCTACACAGTGAGATCTTATCTTCCTCTTCCCCCCCCCAAAAAAAACCCATAAAATCACCTCATTTCATTCCCTAACCTGATACAGTAGATTTTTTAACTGGAATTGAATTAAATTCATGCGTTAATTTTAGAAATACTGACAGCTTTTACTGAGATCAAGTTTGACTTTAAATTCTACTTTCAGTATGTAATTACTTTCCTGGTGCAGGAATATTTCACTAAATGTATTTGCATTTTATAAGTTTTTTCCTCTCCCTTTCCAACTGGCTCTTTCAAAGCTATTTGTTGCTCACCTTAAAAGTGTGCTGCCTGACACATACACCAGCCCACAGCAGCGATGCTACCTCCTGGATCTCCGAGTGAATAACGTTCTACTGCGAGCTCCTTATCCACCTAGCCCCTCATATGGAAGTTACTGTCATTTTCTATTTTCATTACATTTCAGGAGATCATAACCTCAAATGTTGACGGTGAATATAGTGGTAAGAATAAACAATTGTTTTCTCTTAATTTTAATCAAAATGTTACATACTACTTGATCCAATATTGGTTAAATTTCTCAATTCTATTCTGTATAATACAAGATACAGTGAAAAACCTTTATATGCCAGACACTGCTGGTTTTAGACAGATAAAAGAGTCAATATACTCTCCCAACCACCTGCCCTAGATGTTAAGTGCTATTGACACCATAATTCACATAATTTCACAAAAACTATTACTGCATTTAAAAGTCAGGATCCTTTTACT
Source organism: Bramus lutescens (assembly GCA_001685075.1). Taxonomy (NCBI): domain Eukaryota; kingdom Metazoa; phylum Chordata; class Mammalia; order Rodentia; family Cricetidae; genus Bramus; species Bramus lutescens. Next base: position 327,508 of record LOEQ01001222.1, read on the forward strand.
TTGGGTCTCTCATTACCCACAACAGAATAACGTGGCCGCTTCTCACACCACTGATGGGCACACTGTATGCTGGAGGCTTCTTACTGTGGGCTATCTTAGTTCTGAGAAACTACCATTCTTTTAGCAGTAACTTGTTATATTGGCTATTATTTGGAATCCTGCACCTAGATTCTTAGGTTTCTTATCTCTTAAATTTATTATTTTTTAAATTATGTTTATGTGCATTTGAGGGCAGGTAACCACACAGGATAGAGGTGCAGGGCTCCCTGGAGCTGAAGTCACAGTCAGCTGTGAGCCTCCTGGCACAGATGGTGGCAACCGCACAGCAGTCTCTGCAAAAGCAGCTTGCACTCTCCGCCATAAGCCAGCTCTCCAGCCCCTTACCTTGGCTCTTTTAAAAATAAGTGTAGACATCACACTAGGTTCAGAAAAGAAAACTTAAAACCATTTGATTTTTTCATCATTTGCTAAAATAAACAAAAGTATAATTTAGTTTTACAGGGTTAAAAACCTAATGTATTCTTTTTTCTCATTTTTTTGCTTCTTTATTATTTTTTTTTTGAAGCAGGTGCCCAAGGTGGTTTAAATTCACTACACAGCTGAAGCTGGTCTGAACTCCTGATTCTTCTACTGTCCACCTCCCAGGTGCTGAGATGCAGGGACGCACCACTATGCTTAGCTCTCGGCTTTCAAGAGTTCACAGCCTGTCTAAATTTCCACCTCGGGAGGCTGGCGAGACAGCTCAGGTGAGAACACTGATTGCTCCTCTCCAGGACCCAGGTTTGATTCCCAACTCATGGTTACTCACAACTATCTCTAACTCTAGGTCCTGGAGATGGTCCTCTACCAACCAGCAGTACCTGACACACATACATGCAGACAAGACACTCAATCACATACAATTTTAAAATCTTAAATCTACTTTGGGGGACTGGTTAGATGGCTCAGTGGCAAAGGGCACTTTTATACAAGCATGAAGACCTGAGTTCAAATCCCCAGAACACATGTGAAAAGCTGGGTGTGTTTATATGAATGCCTATAATCCCAGCACTAAATGGGACACAGAGAGGATCCCTGGGGCTTACTGTTGGCCAGCCTAGCTCCAGGTTCAGTAAGAATCCTGTCTCAAGCAAATAAAGCAGAGACAGATAGGGCACAGTAACATCCTCCTCCAACCTCTGCACCCCCACACACCAAACACACACACCACACATACCAAACACATAGCACACACCACATACACACCACACACCACACATACACACACCATACACACACCACATATACACACACCACACACACACCACACACACATCACACATATCATACACATCACACACACCACACATCATACATACCACACATACACACACCATACACACACATACCACACCACACATACCATACATACCACACACACATGTACATACCCCATACACACACAACCACACCATACATACCATACCACATCATACACACCACACGGACCATACACACCACACATAGCATACATACCACACATACACACACCATACATACCACACATCACACATACCATACATACCACACACACACATGCGTATACCATACACACACATCACACCAGATACACACCACACATAAACACACCACACACATCATATACACACACATACCAGACGCACACCACACACACCACACACACACACATACATACACACACCACATATACCACGCATAACACACACACACACACACGTCTCCTTTCATCTAAACATTGACTTCCATATTTTGCTTTATTTTGGTCTAAATATCTATCATTTGTTTTCATTAACTGTCTTCCTTCCCTTTGATTTATGTCCTCCAGTTCCTTACACTCAATACTTTCAGTTATCTCTTATTTAAAAGAATGTTCGGTTTACAAGTTAATGCTGGTTTAGTTATGTTCCCTAAGTCTCTGATAGCTAGTCTTCTCCTAAAAGGAAATGTATTATATAATGGGGCATTGATTAAACACTAGCAATGAGTCTAGTTCTACAGGAGGACTCAAATATTTAATTTTAATAGCTTCACATAGCTGGTAGCTTATTCTGCTTGACAGATAGTTCTAAATAATTTCTAGCATCAAATTCAAATCTCTTCTTTTTTAAAAAGATATTTAACATGATTTCCAAGAGCTGATACATTCTTTACCTTGATTACTTTTCTGTTGACTTCTAACAACAGTCAGATCACACTAAAAGCTGCAGCTACCTTCTTACATCAGTAAGTTTCGCAGTGATAAGATGCAAGGTGCCCTGCTGTTCTTTATGCAGACAGTCAGAACGGAAAAGCAGTTGCACTTCCTGGCTAAGATTCTGTGGGTGTCACTTCCTAGAAAACCAAGACATGTATGCCCCAAGATGCTTCCAGGGTCCAGTTCAAATGCTTCCTCATGTCTTTGCCAAAAACTGCAACCTATATGAAATATGTTTGTCTCACATTTGAAGCCCAACATTTTTAGTTTACAATGTTTATCTTTATTTCATCTTTTTGATGGAAGAAGACAGCGTGTTCCCTCTCACGCCCTGATGGTTTCTTACATGTTTAAGACTGAACTCCACTTTATTCTGAGCCATATCTTGCTCTTTAACTTCAGGCTCTGGCAGGGAAGGCCGACTTTCTAGAGCTTCATCAGCTTTTATCCTCTTGTTCTTGGCTGGACCTGCTTGAGTTCCATCATTTCTCATATCCAATGCCTTTCTCTTTCTTAAACTTTACTCTCAGACGCTGAAGTACATCCTCAAACGGTCCTCAAAAGTGGATCCTCAAAACTCCAAAGCCAAGTTTGGCTACACTGTTTACATTCTTTACATTCTTTCTTATGTTGTAATTCTTGCTGTGTCAGATTCTATTTTTAATAACAGTGATCTTTAGTAAAAGTAATTATTGGAGCTTTTGCTCTCTTTCTGTAGGTTTCCATGACAACTTTACTCCATAAAGGTTTATGGCACCTTAAAGGCTGCAACTTGTGAACTGCACCTGCAGTGTGCAAGGTCCTTCTGTATATGTGTTGCTTTTATTGGTTAATGAATAAAGAGCAGAATAGAGCTAGGTGGGAAAACTAAACTAAATGCTGGGAGAAAGAAGGCAAGTCAGTGAGAAGTCATGTAGAAGACAGGAGACAGATGCTTCCACTGGAGCCCACTGGAACTTTGCTGGTAGGCCACGACCTCATGGTGATGCACAGATTAATGGAGATGGGTTAGTTTAGAATATAAGAGCTAAGCCTGGTCTATAAGAGCTAGTTCCAGGACAGGCTCCAAAGCTACAGAGAAGCCCTGTCTCGAAAAACAAAAACAAAACAAACAAACAAACAAAAAAGAATATAAGAGCTAGCTAAAAATATGCTTAAGATATTGGTCAAACAATATTGCAAATAATATAATTTCTGTGTGATTATTTCGGTTCTGAGTGACCTCTGAAAACACACCTGTCTCTTGGTATTCTGGTTTTCTTTATAAACCATTAAATTTCTCTGACATTAATGCTACAACTTCTGGTTCATTTTGCTTGCAACTTAATCAAATGATTCAATCACAAGTGTTCTGTCACTGAAGGAGCACAGCACCAAGCTGTAACTGACTTTTGAGAGCGCCCACCTCCTCCTACCCAGTGATGCCCTGTCCCACCTCAGCCCCTTTAACCCGCTTCCTTTCTCTTTTTTCACTTCCTTTCTACTATTTATCAAACACTTCTTTCTTCTTTAACTAATTTCAGCTGATTTCCTCTTAGTTTGCATTCCCATTCTTTAATGGTCTAGATTAGCTGTTATTTTCCCTAGGTTCTATCAAAGTAAATACTAAGCCAGCAGACCAAGACTAGTTTCACATCTCCCACACCCTCTCCTTTCAAAGAACACTACTGGACACCTTGTGTAATTCTTAGTTCCTGAATTCTGACATATACTACACTGTGTGCTGGCAGCGACAAATGACAGATTCTACAGAAGGCACCTGGCTGTCTCCAAGCTTCTAGAGTTACAATGACATGTCCAGTGTTAGGCTGATCTTCTATATGCAGAAAAACACAGCAGTTTTGAGTACATGATCTGCGACCAGGGCTTAAACTCCCAATCGGCTCTCGAAGGACTGCTGAGCACTGACTGCGCTGCGACCTCTGAGTAAAATGAGCGCTGAGAGTAGACTGTGCTGAGACACACCAAGGCCTGCGCAAGGCCAGCACTGACTGCCGCCTGCCCACAGTGCTGGCATGTCCTTCAAGGGGAAATGAGACCTTCTGGGTATGTAACACCTCAGCAGTGTCACGGACACGCTACATCATCTCTAATTTCCTGACCTCACTGCACCCAGACAACTTGGTGAGCCATTTAGATCTCGTTTCACCCTCCCACAGACACACAAAACTCATCCTAACAGCTAACAACAGGAAGTAGAAAAAGGTTCAGGCTGAGGTGAAGGGGAACTTTAGACTTATCTAAAATGCTCTAATTTCTTTTTAAAGACTGTATTCTGATATTGCTTTTCAATTATAGTACTAATTCTGATAAAATATTTTAGAAGTTCTAACTGAATATATTTGGAACCAAAAATAGGCTGCAACACCAGAATTAATCTAATGAGGTAACTTGAATTCTATCAGCTATAATCTACTCAACATACTACAGAGAGGCTGTATTTTAGTAACTGATTAATTCATCAGCCAAAAGGATAAATCTTTTTATTGGCATGAAACAAATATATTAACAAACTGTCCATTTTAAGCTGCCATGGTAACATCCAATGGCACTAGCCTTTAATAAAAACAAAGGCCAGGGTCAGTAATAACTACAAACATGAAGGGAGGTGAGGTGTCTCTGGCTCCAACCATCACATGCCATAATTTACAGGCATAAAGGTAACATTAACAGATGGGGACAAAACAGCTTAAAATAGAGAAGGGCTAACTCTTCAGCATCTCATAGGGACATCAGGGCATGACACGAAAGAGATGATGAAGCCACTGGTATCGACCTTTCTCACCAACAGATAAATCAATTCAACAAATAATTCAAAACTAGATACTATCCAGACTATTGGCACTACCAATCTGTTACCTGTAAAGCCAAATTATACTAAACGCAACAAAGAGGTGTTTAAAAGAAAACAGAGTGTGTGTGTGTGACACACACACACACACACACACACACGTGCGGTGTGTGTGTGTGGTGGGTGTGTGTGTGTGTGTGTGGTGTGCATAAGTGCCAGTGGGCCACCTCAGGTCAGACTTGCTCACAAGCTCCTTTGCTGGCTGAGCCATCTCTTTCTGAAACTCACACTTCATCCTGAATTTATTATTTACGCGCAGAGCAAGGTCAGCACCCTGAGTGAAGAACAGACTACAGGAAACAGAGGATAAGCACACTGTTGATGGCAGACTTCAACAGAGATCTTTCAATTCAATAAGCACTTGACTGTATGTAATAACTGAGAGACTGGAAATGTGGCTTTGAGCTAAGTCCAACTTAAATGGGGATCCAAGGAGTAGTAGGTATTTCATGAGCTAATGACAATTTCATGATGCCAACACTAACAAAAAAGTCAGGGTCTGTAGGAACATACAAAGTAATTCAGAGTGATGGGGCATCACTTCAGAGGGTCAACATCTTGACAAAATGTGCAACTCTCCTTACACCTGAAGTTATTTCAAAATAAAGCTTTTAGGAAGAGTTAGGAGCCATGGGAGATGGCTCAGTGGGTAAGGTTCTTGCCTTACAAGCCTGAGGACCTGAGTTTGAGCCCCCAGACCCTCGCTAACATTTTAATCCCACCATATCCCTACCAGGAGATGGGAAGAGAAAACGAGTTTTCTGGAAGCTCTTGGGCCAGGGAGGTAGTCCACTGTACACAGCTGTAAACAACAGAGATCCTGACTCACCTACAGTTATGCTCTGGCCTCAACATTCATGTCATAACATGCATGCACATATACACATCATATATACACGCGACACACAGGTCACATACAGACATACTCACACAACACACTTCACACTCTCACATACCATACACACATATATACATACATACATACAAACACATATACTCATATAACATACACACAAAGTCGATTATCCTAACTAGACTAGGGTCTTTGACAAGTATCTTGTGCATGCTTGTTTTATGCTACCAGCATGATCATTATGGTCCTCACATTCACTGCATCAATTAGTAAACACTTACCAAACAGCTACTAAGAGCCATATTATCAATGTACAGAACAGTCCTATGTTCCTCTCTCAAAGGAGTCACATACATGTTGAAACAGCAGGGAAGTATTAGTAACACAGCTAACATAAAGCCTCGGTAGCAGCAGAGGGAAAGGTCACAACCCAGACAGCCCCAGCTAACCTCCAGGGCAGGGGGCGTAGATCCCCAACTGTGTGCCGTGCCCTGTTTCTAAGCATGCTGGGTTCACATAAGAAGGTAGAGACTGATGCAGGGAGAGAATAAAACACAGCCTGAAACGAAAGCTGACTTATTAAATGTAACACTGCCATCTAGTGGCAATTTAAGAAAATCCATTTCAAGTAGCCGATAAAGAGGGTGTGGAGATAGTGACACAGCTTCTCAAATTTAGCAGAGTATTATTCTCAGAAATATGTTGTAAAACTGCTTTGGGATCATTTGTAAAAAAAATCATAATAACAGAAACATCAAAAAAAGTCCCCAAAAGTGGGGTGGGGGTGGCACTTTCTCTAAACAAGAGCAATGGTGAGACCATCAATGGACCCCTCTGCCTCCTGAGTCCACTTCCAAGACCCCAGCTCTCAGCGTTCCCCACAAAGTGGGGGAAAGGGCACACCTTTAACCCCAGCACTCAGGAGGCAGAGGCAGGGGACATCTGTGAGTTCATGCCAGTCTGGTCTACAGAGGGATTTCCAGGACAGCCATGGCTACACTGAGAAACCCTGTCTCAAAAAAAACAAAACCAAAAGGATACAAAAAGACAAATATTAAAATCATGGAGGGATACAAAATTAAGTTGTAATAAAGAGAAAATTTTAATGTTTTGATTGTCTACAAAAACAAATCAAAGAAGAAAAGCACTAATTTACAAGGATGTAAAGGTCAAAATTAAAGAAAACTTAAAGATGAACAGACCAGCAGCTGTGTTTTTTATATAAAAACAGAATATTTTAAATACATACAAAAGAAAGCCCGAGCACAAAGACATACACACAACTGTAGTTTCTGTTCACAACTCTGTGCTATCGATGAAAATCTAAATGTCACTCACACAAGAAAACACTCCATGTCGACACTGTCCAAAACTGAACAGCCACTCAGAGGGAAGACACTGAACAACATATTTTATTTTGACTTTAATGGGAATGCTACTGATATTTACCTTACATAAGTCTATGTAAAGAAAAATCTAAATTATCCTATAATTAATTAAAATTTTCTGGCACCTGATAAAATTGTAATATTTATAATAGATGTCCATGAGCGGTAGTGGTACACATCTTCCTTTTATCCCACCACTTGAGATGGGCACAGGAGGATCAGGTGTTCAAGGTCATTTAACATGATGAGGTCAAGACTAGTTAGGACTATATTGAGACTCAAAAAAAGAAAATAAACTGTCCAGAGAAACAAAGATTTTTAATTTTTTTGAAAATGGTAAAATGTTAAACTATCATACCACAATCAATATTCTCCAAACAAATGCTAGCGTGTAGATGAGGCCCCAGCTTATGAGAAATAATGTTTTTATCTCAAAGGAGACATATAAAACTATTCAAATGCCGGAATAATTTTTAAAAACCTGATAAACTTCAATGCCTTGAAGTTCTTGTCAAATAGATCTTTCACTTCCTTGGTTAGAG
>LOEQ01001222.1:346151-371084 GCA_001685075.1 Bramus lutescens
CCTGAGTAAATTTGGAGCATGGGGACCTTGGGAGAGGGTTGAAGGGGAGGGGAGGGGAGAGGCAGGGAGGGGATCAGAGAAAAATATAGAGCAGAAGTAAGAAGAAGAAGAAGGGGGAGGAGGAGGAAGAGGAGGGGGAGGAGGAGGAGGAGAAGAAAGAAGAAGAGGAAGAATAGGAAGAGGAAGAGGAAGACGAAGACGAAGGAGGAGGAGGAGGAGGAGGAGGAGGAGGAACAAGAAGAAGAAGAAGAAGGAACAAGAAGAAGAAAAGAAGAAGAAGCTCAGAGTGACTTGTCAGGAGCCCTGGCAATGGCTCTGAATTCAACACTCAAAGGGACAGTGTTGGCTGCTTGAACTGATTGTGTCTTTTTAAGACCTCCAGTTGGAGGTCCAGCACAGGGCAGCCGGGTAACACAACCTTAACTCTTCCTCACACATTCAGGAAGGGAAAGGGAGCTTCCCACAGATGCTCAGGAGTCCCCTCTCCCTCAGGCTTCCCAGCTTCTCCAGGGTCTTTCCTTGGCTGTGTGACAGTGTGGCTCCTTGGTTGTCCCTCTGAGCTGATCGGGTAAGAAGCTGTCAGCTGAAACCCTTACCAATGAACCTTGGAGGATCTATGACTCTGGAGAGATGGAAGATCAATAGTCACGCAAATGGTAACAGCTTCTGAGTTAGCAAACTTCTCAGTATTGCAAGGCCTGTCACAGGCTTCTGTCAGTCGGGCCTCAGAGTATCTGAGAGACTGGCAAAGTAGGTAATGTAACCCCCACAGACAATCAATGAAAATAAAAGAATGAGGGAAGAGCTTCAAAAAAAAAGAAAAGAAAAATAACTCAACACATACAAAATAGTCTACAAGGAAAAAAAGCAGTCTGGTAGTTCCTCTTCCTGTTGCTGGAATAAAGCACTTTAAGGTGGAAGGGCTTAGTGGCTCACAGTCCAGAGGACCGTCCATCACAACAGCAGGAAGGTGAGGCGCTGCCACCCTGCACCTGCAGTTGGGAAGCAGGGAGGTGAAGGCTGCTGCTCACCTCTTTCTAAGCAGCCCAGGCCCCAGGCCTTGGAAAGACACTGCCCACAGCGGAGGTGAGTCTCCTGCAACTAACTTAATCTAATCTCACAGACATTCCCAGCGACTAACTTAATGCAAATGTATCTCACAGGCAAACTAAGAATGTAGATAATTCCCCCAGAGCAGGCTCTCCTCCATGGGGTGGCATGAGTGCACACGTGTTTCTGTATAACAGCCACACATGTATGCAAATGTTCATGCACATTCATCTGACACTGGGGAACCTTCCATGATGCTCTCCCGCCCTATTCGTTGAAAGTTTACCATTACAGCTAGTCTAGCTAGGCTAGCTTGCTCTAGGGATCTGTGTCTGCTTCTGACCACTGGAATTACAAACAAGCAGGCCACCACACCACTCAGCATTTATGTGGGATCTCGACTCCAGTTCTTGAGTTTCCATGGCAAGTACTTTAATCACTGAGCCATCTCCTCAGCCTGTCCTAAGAGGTTATAGACCCACCCTATCAGGTTGACAATATCTGCCATCACATCTAGTTTCAAAGATTAAATTATAGTTTTGTTTTGCGACCCAGCTAGTTTACCGGAGACCATCTGTATAGCTATGGGATTGGAAGTGCCTTCTGGAGCCTGTAGGGTCAGCAATGGAGACAGCTGAAGATAATGCTGCCCCTCTCTAAATCTATCCGTACAAACGGCTCAGCTGTATCTTCCTTGCCCAGATGAATGACATCTGGAAGTCCTGCTTCCTACCCTCTGACCTCATACTATCGCTACCCCCTTTTCCACAGTGTTCCCTGAGCCTGAGGAAGGGACTGGGAGGAACAGTAGGAGAGGACAGTAAGGCTCATGGGAAGAAGGAAGCAGTCTGCATGAGAACTCATAACTGTTCCATTGCCTGATAAAATGAAATGATAAATACACCATTTTTAATTTTACTGTTATTTTATCATTTACATTGATTTGAAAACAAATCTTATAACAGATTTTTTATGTTGCAATTGGGTCAGAGACTTTTCAACTGTATTTATTCTATGCTTAATTTTTGTTTTTAAAAGATTAGGATCAATACTACAAAGGCAAGAAAACAACAGAACTTCAAATAACACTAAAACATTCCACAGGATAATTTTTTGAGCATGGGGTCTTGCTATGCTGCCCAGGTTAGCCTGGCTCAGCCTCCCAAGTGGCTGGGACTAATAGTAAGCTATCATGCCTAGCTTACTAAGTAAATTTAAAGGAATGGTTTGCTTCTTTCTTCTGAAAGTAACAAACGAATGAAGCTTCATTAATTTGACACCTTTCGTTTATAGTGTTACTAGATTCACATATGGAATCCATCACTTGCTTAGAGCAGGCTGAAGGAGACAAGGCAACTGGCAAGAGCTAACTACGGTCAGCATCCTCAATGCATTTCAGGAATAAGCATTTCTGAAGGCTTTCTAAACAGCTGCTCACTAACCACATTTGGTGTTTCTGACTTGAATGTAAAACTTTAAAGCCTTAAGACTACTGAGCCCTACTTAAGGGCCAGTGCACATCTCCTATAAAGAAAGGAGAGTGTGTATTTTAGGCTGGGAAGCCACAGGATTTCCGTCACTGGAGGGGAGGTCCCAAGGCTATCAAGTGAAGCATTAAGTGGTACCACATGCTACGGTAAAATGCACAGCTGGGGCTTAAAGACGCTTGTATTCCAGGATGTTCACAGGCAACAGCAAGGCCTCCTTTTCAGTACATACTACACTTCTAACAATGGTATATCAAAAACTGGCCAGACGTCATCTTTTAAAAATCACCAGAAACAGTTCAGAGACACTAAAAAGATTTATAAAGGTTTTTTGCATCCCGAGTATGTACTGGCTGCTAGCAACGATTTCTATATGTATTTTTGGCACATGAAATATCACCTCGCTCAGTGCCTTTGTGAATACCGAATTCTCGCTCTTTATTTCCAGCTAAACTTCCAAAGAAAAGAATGTATCCTCATTGCTTCATTTACAGCATATTTTAAAAGCATGTCTAAACAAAGTATGAATAAAAAATACTAAATACTGCTAAGATAGTATTTATTCAAACATCATTAAATAATCCTTCATACTTTTAGGTGCAATCTAAATCAAGTTTCTACATTATAACAGGTACTTATTATTCTTTTATTTAAATAAGTAATATGCTGGCAAAATAAAGTAAGTCCATAAAATTACATTAATTAAGTATCATTGTGTCCTCGGCACTTGCTGAGAACTAGCAGAGGAAGGAGTAGGCCCCTTGTCTCAGACTCGAGCGCCCTCAGAGATCCCTTGTCCTGGAGGAGGTTGATACCCTGACCCTGGGACAAAAAAAAAGAGACTAGCAAATAACTCAAGGGTAGTAAAAACTGCACCCTTGAGAACAGCTGTAGGGAAAACACTTCCAATAGGTCATTACTGTATACCCCAGACTACAGAAAGCCTGAGATCACTAGAAGGAGGACACTACCTGGGACTCTAAATTGGTCCTACAGCAGCTCACTGTTTCAGCAAGGCCTCTCTGGCCATTTCTGCTGGATGTTCTAAGTGCCTGATTTGATGTTATCTATCTGCTACCTGCTATGTGTTCTTTTACTTGCTATACACCCAATGAACTTAGTCATTCAAAATCCAAAGTATAGCAATCATAGCTGATTCTCTAGACACAATTATCAACAGGGGCAATTTCAAAGCAACACAAAGCATCCCAACCAACGTACCTTTAACTTGCAGCAATCTTTTTCCTAGAGACCCCAGATAGAATTTGAGTATGCCTTAGGAGGAGGAAGAGATCTGCAGCTCACCTTTGTACACCATAAGGCCTTTCTAAAATGGGCTCTTTGAATGGAGGTGGAATGTGACCAAAATAGTCAGGATAAGCCACCTCTGAGTACTCTGGAACAGACTTCGTGCTTTTCACGATCTCAATGTAGAGGTCTGGGTCGTGAAGCGTTGGTCCATCGGGGACTTCCACAGAAGAGGCCTGCTCGACTGACGAGTTGGACTCGCGATCTTCATCATCTTCAGTTTCAACTCCAGTACAACAAAGCTTCCCAAGCTGGACCGTCCGCCCTTCAAAAAGAGTACTTCCGCACGTAGCCACCTGTGGACATGCTTTCGTGCACGAGAGGACCGTGAGAGGGAGACCACAGTCCTTCCTCGTGCCTACTTGTGAAGGACTGTTCTGCAATGTGATCCGGTCTAAGGCCTTTACAATGTCACTGCTGAAGCTGTGAGCTGAGGAAGCAGTTCTGTTCTGACCACCACTGCCCTTGCCATCGTCCTTGGCTTCCTCACCCTTGGGGGACATCTTCTCCTTCAGTACAGCTCCTTTCTTTACACTACCTGAGTTTCCAGACACTTCCTCTCCAGCCGTGGGAACAAAAATAGGGCCTCGGACTTTCCCCTCAAACACAAGAGGTTTGGGTTCTTTAGAGATTAATTCATAGTCCTGTTTAAGAAATAATAAGTTTAACCTGTTATCTGTCAGTATGCTAATACAAGTAAGAGCATATTTGTTTCACATAGTACTTCAGAAACCTTTTTCTCATCTCCATGAACTCAGGCATGCATATATGGTGCACATATACATACATGCAAGCAAAACACTCACACACAGGAGAGNGGAAGGAAGGAAGGAAGGAAGGAAGGAAGGAAGGAAGGAAGGAAGGAAGGAAGGAAGGGTTAAATGAATAAACAAACAAACAGAGGCTGGGAGACCATACAACAATAGAATGCCTGATCAGTGGGCATAAGAACCTGAGTTCAATTCTCTCCTGCCCTGCAAAAAGTAGCTTCCGAATGCCACCTACAAATGGCATTCATTTTACTTCCACCCAGCAACTGAGTAACCAAGCTTTACACATTGGAAAAAGGTGGGTGTTGGCCAGGTGCAGACACATCTAGCTATCACAGACTTCAATGGTTAATACTGAAAGCAACTAATTTCACATATACTTAATATCATATGTTATACCAGGAATTGACTCAATGATAGCTGAATAAAATTCTTTCAAACACTATTAATAGAACCAATAAACTTTTATAATCCTCAATATTTCTTCTTACTATTCATACGTATATTTCAAACTCTGAAATTTAAAGTGAGAAAGACGGGCTGGAGAGATGGCTCAGTGGTTAAGAGCACTGGCTGCTCTTCCAGAGATCCTGAGTTCAATTCCCAGCAACCACATGGTGGCTCACAACCATCTGTAATGGGGTCTGGTGCCCTCACTGGCATGTGGGCATACATGGAGGCAGAATGTTGTATACATAATAAATAAATAAATCGTAAAAGAAAAAAAAAGAAAGTGAGAAAGACAATCAAATGCCAGAACAACTAACTCCTTTGGCAATAAATTCAGTTATGTAAATAAAAACAAAGTGCTATTTCCCTAACATATAGGACTAAATTAATTAACAACCTATAACTTAATGTCAAAATACACACACACTAATAAATGTACATTGCCTTAGTTACTTGAAATAACATAGTTCAAGCGCTCTGACTCTCAGACACATATGTCTTGCTACACTAACTGTCCTTGCTATCCTTACTCAGACCCAAAATAGAACCCCTGTGAAAGGGCCTTTCAACCCCCCAAAAGAAGTTGCAACCCACAGGCTGAGAACTACTGATCTAAATCCTAACCCTGGCACCAATTATAAAATTACTCTACTGTACTCCCACAGCAAAGCAGTAATTTGTATAGCATTGTATATTCCTATACGCATATACTTATAGGAGAATAGGTGAAATCAACCTATGCTAATCAATTCCCACTCAAAACCACTATAACACTACTTGTCTGCCTTGATTTACAAAGTATTTATCTTCAAACGGTTCAAGTGAAACAGAACACATAAAAAGGGTAACTCCACAGTTGTTCTAGGTTAAATGAAAGAAAAACTTACCCACTCCACACTCTGCCCCCAAATACCTCTTCCCAGCTCCCTCTCCTTCCCCCACTGCTTCCCACTAGACCTCCCTGCCCCACCCCTACTATTTTCTCCCTGACCCCTGACCTCCTTCCACTATTCTCAGCTTCAAAGCGCAATGAACTTCAAACCCACAGGAAGAGCAGAGAGAGGAAGCAGGAAGTCATCTTTTTCACTGCACCCCAAGTCCTGAGTTTACTCCCAAAGACAAATGAAAAGCTGGTAGACAGTTCTCGTCTATGTCTCATAAACTCACTGCAATCTTTTTCTTTAACCTACTGTGATTAAGGATATGGAATTTGGAGAGCAACAACATTTATAGCAAAAGCTACTCAAGACTTAGCGGCTAGCTAGCCCAAACACATACTTTCTGGCCTGGAGCTCACTGTGTAAAGCTGGCCTCTGAACTCGTAAGATCCACCTGGCTCTGTTTTCCTGGTGCTGACTTAAAGATGCATGCTACCATGCCCTGCCAAATTCACACTCTAACATCAGATTTCAGAGCCCAGCACAGTCACTACAGAGAGAACAAAAACTACAGCTCCTGACAGCTGACAGTTCAGTCAACCTGTTCAGCTGGTTGTGTAACCCAAGCTGAATAACTCTATCTCAGTAAACGAGAATGAGGAATGCTAACACTGACAGCCCAGATTTCAGGGCTGCGGTTGCCGTCTCCCTGTCCTGACCGCTGCCATGTTACACAGTAGGTACCAAGGGAAAAGCAGAGCTGCAGAACTCCTCAGCACTGCTAAAATGGGCAGAGCTAACAAGGAAGACTACAGCGTGATTTTACAATGCAATTTTAAGACTATAAGACAAAATTTAAAAAGCAAATCAAAGTGATGAATTGAAGTGACTATAAAATGTAAAAACTAGCCCAGCAGTCTTCCTTCTTACAGTCCATTAACTCAGCTCAAAATGTCACTATCACGACCCAGTGTCATCCAGGAAAGGAAGATGAATGTGGATTTTCAGAAATGGTCTGTATTTATACCTGGAAATCATCAACGAGCTCAGGAAAGAGGTGCTCATACATCTTCAGTTCTTCTACTGTGCGTCCTGGTACTTGCTGGGGCTTTAACTTGTTAATATCTGTTTCAATATCATCATTCTGAAATAATAAAACATGTCATTAGTATAAAACACAAAAAATGGTTAAGAATATATTTTATATTTAAAGTTTCCCAAGATATTATTATTATTTATGATTAGTAAATAATCACTAATAAAATTTATATCCAATTTAATGGTAAATCTGTTCTTTTAATTAGTTATAGATTATCGCTGCTGCTGATTTTGTTGTTTGGCCATGATTAACCTTAATGCAGCAGACAGTTTTCAGGCTCATCAAGACAAAAGTAAAATAAAAATAAAGATCATGTATGTTCTCCTTAATGTCCCTATTATTTGTCTGTGAAGTAAAACTCAAGAAAATTAAATTGAAAACATTTATACATAACAAAAATGGTGACAATCAAAGTAGCTAGCATTCACTGGCAGGAACTACACTATCCTCTAAGTCACTCTACACAACCCCATGAAATAGGCTCATTTCATCTCCACCATCTGACTGAAGATGGGGAGTGGTACACGCCAAATGATAAGGAGCAGGCAATCAGACAGCCTGGCAGGAAGAATTAGCTCCGGAGGTTCCGAAGTTTACATCATGAGCAATGTGGCTCGAGTAGAGAACAACCAACACGCTCTCATACTCCGCAGTCAGCAGACCCTCTGCACACCCCACTGTCACCGTGCACACTGCTTCCTACAGGCCAGGAAATAAAGAAGTGGTGTGAGTGCCCAAAACCCAACTCTAGGAAAAGGAGAGAGTGCTTCAGGTGTGTCCTCAGACAGACGGGTGTGCTTCATGACAGGAGGGCAAGCGTCAGCTCACCTAGCACCCTCAGGGCCTTCAAAGAGTCTTAACAATCGACCGCACACAAACTCATAACTTCCACAGATGGGTAAGGAGACATAGAAAGACCAGCTATTAATTTTCAAGTGGGGCTCATTTTTAATTTCCTCTTTATCATACTGCCACAATAAACTACTTAATTTCAATCCTAAAGTAAATTTATTTTACTATATTTAAATCCTTCCTATATAGTACCTAACTATATATGAACATTAATGAGTATTCTTAAGGAAATATATGATATTTCCCAACATTCTATATTTGTGAATTCACTTTTATTTACATAATCAATAAATAAGATTTTTGTAATTACTATTGATAACAGATTGGTTTTGCCAGAACCTAAAGAACACCTAGACTAAAATCTCTGCAGAAAAAAAAATAGCCTCGTGCTAGTGAGGGAAAGGCAGTCTGGAAGCCAACCCCCAACCACAACAGAGCAGCCCCAGTTCCCCTCTGCAGCACAGCCATTCTCTAAGATGCTGTGCACTGAGAACGCCCAAGTGTAACAGCCAACACAAGTCAGACGCAGACAGCCGCGCAGGCAAGAGAGGCTCATGCAGTTACAGCTCGCAGTCTAGGCCAATGCACCATGGGCATGCAGAAGACATTTCAGAAGAGCACACAGCAGTGGTGAGGAGGCGGATCTCCACCACACTGCCTGGCCCTGTGTATACACAGCTGCTGGGAGGATTTGATGGTCACAGTGCATGAAGAGCTTGAATTGGCACATGGTTAAGTGCTCAATAAATACTATTTTTTCTCATAACTATAATTGTTTTGCTAAGGCGAAGTAGACAATATAACTGCAGACAGCAATAACTGTCACTGTTAAGTCAGTGTAAAATGGATGCCAACAACGGTTTTTCAAAAAACACCAATGTCAAGAACAAAGAAATCGGTGGAAATGTTTCTGATGAACAGACCAAGCAAGAGCCGATGAAATGCAGTATCTGAGGCTAGATCCTGCAGCAGAGAGGGTAAAACAGCTCACAAAGGGCATTATAGGAGCGAATGATCAACTGGACACAGACGGCAAGTTGGTAGAATGCTAATAGCTGAGCTGCAGTTATGGTGGATGGTGAAGGACCAAAAGAGCTGACATATCTAACCCAGGCTCAAATACCTACTTTTTAACATGTGCACTCGTGCACACAGTTTCCAGCGGTCAAATCAGTCACTGTTCCAATTCTCCTCACTCCCTAATCTTTATACTCTTAATCATCACAGGTATTGTTAATTAGAAGTGTGAAATGTGAAGAATCAACTATACCAGACATTTCACAATGTTCATTACTAAAGTCTTCAGAGCTGAGAACCTACCAATTCTATTTCTCATGTCAGGTCCAAATATCCGGTTACCCCTGATTTGTGTCTTAACATCAAAGTCTGACCTATTTTTCTTTGTGATCATACTGGTGGTAATAAAATTGGTTCTATATTATTAATAAGATACAGCTTCCAGTATTCTATACTCTGAAAGGTGAAATATATAGTGTATCCCAATTTTAAGGTAGTATTTCAAGATTTCAAGTATTAAAAGTGCTATTTTAAGTCATGTATATGAATGTTTTGCCGGCTTGCATATATATACATTTCATGTGTGCCTAGTGCTTGCAGAGGCCATAAGCAGTGTCAAGTCCCATGGAGCTGGAGTTACAAATGTTTATGAACCGCCAAGTGGATGCTGAGCATCGAATCTGGTCCTCTGCAAAAGCTGCCAGTGCTCTTAACTGCTCAGCCAGCATCTCTCCAACCCCAATTGTCCAAGATTTAAAAAACAAAACAAAACCAGAACCAGACAAAATCAAACTAGCTCTCTCCTCAAAGCAGGCAGTAAACAGGCTAAGCCACTGACAATCAAAGCAGGCAGTAAACAGGCTAAGCCACTGACAATCAAAGGGACCACTTTTCTAAAGATGCTGAAATGGCCCCTTTGCAGCAATAAAGCAGAGACATGTCTCCGAGCTGCCAGACACAGCACAGCTCCGAGAGCGCAGACTCTTGAGCTGCACAGCTCTGGGAGCACAGTGTTAGCTTTATAGTCCCTCAGTTCAGCACTCTCCTCCTGAGAATCATGACATCACCACTAAGCACCTCCACTACAGACTACATTCCCAGTGTCTTTACAACCCCAAAAGATTGCTGACAGAAGAAAAGGCCTTCTGGAATAAACCGTCATAGCATTCTAAGGCTGCTTTCCTCAGAGCCCTTACGTTCCCAAAACTAAATAGAAAGCTTAAAAACTTTTCCTCAGGAACAATGAACATTACATTTACATTAGGGCTGTTTTAGACCAATAGATTCAGCTACAAGAGAAAGACATGGATAAAACATTTTATCTGTAAACCTATGCACCAGAAAATCTGCTTGAAAGCTGATATACACGATCAATAAAGTTTACTAATGATAAGAATGAACCAACCTTAAAACTTTGATCTAGGTCATCTTCATTTTCGACTTCATTTTCAGCTTCTAAATCAGCATCATCATTGTCATCACTTTCATCTACTACGTCATCCACTGTGGTAGGAAACGCACGGCGAGTCAGTCAGAGGCCAGGATATACAAGGCAGACATGCACAGTGCACACAGAATTCCAATCACCAAGAAAAAGCAAGATTATTTCTTTTTATAATTGAATTATTATATTCATCTACTCAACAGAAACTTCTTTTTTGTTCTTTGACAATTACATATATTTGGTTTTTTGTTGTTGATGTTTCCTTTTTAGATGACTTACTAAAAACATCCATAAAGACAGCTCAGCTCTAGAAACCTGAGAAAGTATGTGTTTCCAAGCCCTAAAAGTTGGAAACACTACAAATTAAACATTTCACTGCTAATGTTCTCAGTTACAAATACAATAATGCCCTATGTTACGGTAGCCCAGATGAAGCATTACGATAAACCTGAATGACTCACTTCATTCCTTTGCAATTACTTATTTCCATGACCATGTGTTACAAACTAGGAATTTTTTAAAGACATAATTCCTACCCTAAATGAGGAATACCATGGGAAAACCAGGCAGACAGTAAGTGGCTGCAAACCTCATAGAGCCAAGAGATGACCACTGCCCATTTCACAGGGCAGCACCCAAAGGAGGACCTAGGGGCAAGGTAGTGACATTACAAGAGGAAGTAAGAAAGATGACAGGCAATCGGGAAAATAAATATGACTGGCATGTAGAGTGTGCTTGGTAAATTTAAATAAAAATGAGATGGGATGAAGATTACATGTCAGCTAAGGCAGTTAGACTTGAACCTACAGAATATAGATGGGATTTCCAAGAAAAGATGGCTTAATAAAACTTGAATTTTCTGGTTTGAGAGGAGAACATGAGTGAAGCAAGGCCAATCAGGATGGACAGGTAAGTGTCTAGGCCAATGCAAGACCAAGGGAATGAAAGAAAATGGCTTGAAGAAACACTCAGGGAGTTCCATGAAAAGGGCATGGAGCGTAGCTGTGGGGAGACAGGAGAAAAGCATCAGGCTGCTCACAGAGTAATGGTGCTTTCAGTGCACATGGAAGTACTGAGAGCCATTTTCCTAAGCTCCCTGGCATCTGTACCCAGTGTGGCCTACACAGAGATTGCTGACTGCCACCAGCAGTACCGTCCTGCTTCGCCTAATGTTAGTAACAGAACCCTTGCATTTTAGCGGAGGAATACCAGCCTTCACTCAACAGTGACATCAACTCCTAAGGATAATTCAAGACCAGTGTAGTGTGATGCGAATTGATAAACATACACCTCAAATTAGTCGTATTCTCTGGAAGAGAGGAGAAAGCCATCCCTTGTTGCGTACTTTCTTACAAGAAGCTACAGATGATCTCGGCCGGCCTACTCCATTGAGATCCACTAGCCAGAAAGCACTCGCCAATTACAATGAATGAAAGCCTTGCTCCCTGACCTAGAACTGCTCAGCTAAGGTATCCATCTTCCTCTCCTACTCTGTGAAGTGTGGGCACCGGTCTGGCATGGGGCTCTAACAGCAGCTCACTCTATCTTCACTGACACTGGCATCAAATGATTTAAATTTGGGGGATGCAGAGAGGTTTTATAAAAATAAAAACTAAAACAGAAGGTATCACAGCACATGCAACAACCTGGATCTATTTACCCTGAGACCTAATAGCATCTCTCATGGATGCAGTGGAAAGAGCTGACATATGGAAAAAGAAAAGGAGCTAATGCTCTTCAGGAAAATATGCACTAAATTCAACAAAAGTCTATCGCAAACAGGAAAAATACCACTTCAAGAGTTCAGGAAAACACAGTTCAGATTTGGAGGGGAAAAAACGTCTTTAATTTGGGGCCAAATATTCCAAGTATTTTCCTTTAGGTACATGCTCCAAATGTGAAACTTCACACAGCTTCAGAGCATCTGAGACTTTCTCACAGCATCGCAGTGGTAAGGACTAACTACACCTTCGCATACAATCAAAACCAGTGGCTAGAAATCAAAACTGTCATCTGCTTTCTTGTCTATATTAACAACAGCAGTGCAGGGAACCATCTCTACATCTCTACATGTCTCTTTGATAGCTTAGTAAGGCAAATACAGGGCATCCCTGGGAATGAGCCAGCAGCTCCTAAAGGACTGAGAAACTATAAACATTGTGCCTATAAACATGGTCCTCTTCCCCCTCTTCCCTGCTTGCGTTGTGTATTACATCTACAGGTATGGATATATTTGTGTATACAAATACATTGTTAGGCAGTACACATTCTAAGTGTACTGCACACACAGGTTTGATTCCATATACATGAGATACAGACACGGGAAAACTACTATATTTTACTCATTTTTCTTGTGTACCTGGTGCTATTAAATTTTTTGTTTGTCATGGTTTCCTAGGTAACACTGTAACCCACCACAGTTCATACATCTCACTCTCTCAATAGGTAAGTCCTTTCTTTCTCTATCTTTCTCTACTGACTTAGCTAATGATTTGAGATACATCTTTTAATATTTCATTACTATTTCTGAGGCATGGTATAGATAAAATTTAGTAATACTGTTCAAAATAACTGTCAATTTCCTTAATAAACTTTATCTGGAATCTATTCATGATATTTACTAAAACAACTGGTTCCCTTATTTTGACCTACTAATAATATATGTCACCCATTTTAATATTAGAGTGAACTTTGTTTCTTAAAAATAATCAAGATGTGCTACATAAACACTGCCCAGTTCAATTTTCTCTATTTTAAAATTTTCACATTTGTTTTGATTAGCGAGATTTAGCTGTGGATTGTTTCCGGTAATCCTTACCAGGTTTTGCTTTCAGCATCATGCTAGCTTCTAAACTTTTCTTTTTTTTCTATGCTCTGGAAAATAAAGCATAGGAAAATCCCTTGAAAGTTGAGAGAACTAATCTATGACATCATCAACAGTTGATATCACCAAAAAAAACTTGACTACATACTCCATTTTAGGCTTTTTTATTATTCCAGTCAGTTTTAGTCAATTATATGTCCCTAAAATACTATTTCAATTATATATTCAAATGTATTTCTTAAGAGTGTTCTCTCCAGCAGGATTCTGATTTACATAACCAGGGACTTAGGGGCACATTTACCCATCCACTGACTACTCACGGAGGGCAGGTTGAACTTGACTTGGCTGGAGCAGCACCCACGTGGTCCAGTACAGATACAACAGCATGGCTGTCCTGTCTTACACTCGCTTCCTTCTGGGTCTATACTCCATGTAAACAGTGCTTCTGCACCTCTTTGGGGAAATGTACACATTTCCTAGTTTCCTTTCAAGCTGTCTAACCTACTGCTTTAACTCCAGACAGTATCTGCTCTTTCACTCAATGTAAGGGTCCTGATCTTTTCATATAATGTTGTTGCTGTTGTTGTTGACTTTTTGTTTAAGACAGTGTCTCGTTATATAGGTCTCGTTGGCCCAGAAACCACTTTGTAGACCTGGCTGGCATCAAATGCAGAGATCTGCCTATCTACCCCTCCCAAGTGCTTGGATTAAAAGTCCCAGAACAGCAGCCTTTAATAAGGAATATTTTATCTGTTTAGATTTACTATCAAAAGTGACATGCTTGCTCATGTTTCACATCAGCCTTTAGTAAGGAATATTTTACCTATTTAGATTTACTATAGAAAGTGACATGCTTGCTTATGTTTCACAGTCAGATCTCTCAAGGGTTTGTTATTCATCTCTGAAATTCCCTTGCTTTTACATAGCAGTGGTGGGTTCATTCAAGAAAAACAAAGGCTCCCAAAGTTTTACCCAGAATGACACAGGGGCAGGCTCTAACATACCTGTGTGTTCCTGTGGGCCAATGAGGTCAGCATAAACACCTCTGTTGAGGAGGTTACATATGAAAATGTACATTTCTGCAATTACCATTTTAGAAATGTAAGAATTGCTATTAGGAAATCTATCAACATGAAATGGATTTGTTCATGGAGAGGCTCTGTTTATGGTAATGACATACATTATGAGCCTTGTACTAAAAGTGGTTATTATGTCATGGTGACAAGGTAGCCGTTGTCAGGTGTTACAGAGTGGGCAGGTTGTAGCATTTAGTACAGCTGCTCTTCTGCGGGGCCCTCTGCATTCTCAACATCTAAACTCATCACTCGACTGGCTGCAGCATACTCCAGTAATCACATCAGGAAGGGCTTAAGGTGCACAGCTCCAATACCCACATATCTAAGAGCACACTACCTTCGTGATGGAAGAAATAAAGGTTCAGAAACCTCAAATCAGAACTGATCCTTCAGATAGATCTCCATAGATGGTACTTCACTACCTTTTGGTACTTACTAATCAAGAAGGCAAGTCCTGAGTCCAGCTCCACCCACTCAACAAAGGTGTACCCTCATAACCATCCATGCAATTCAAAAAATTCTAAGGCTGAAAATAGGAGCTAAAACAGTACTGTTGTGATACCAAGCTATTCCATTTTGTCCTGAGGTCGTGACAGTGCCCAACCCTCTGGGATTTCCTGGGTGGCAGGAATGTCTTCTGTTCTAATGAGAGGACCCTTGGTAGAACCCTAGGTAGCTTCAGGATGGAGACTGCTGACGTGAATTTCACACCTGTTTCTCAGCCTCTATGGAGGAAGGAGGACCTACAAACGAATTAGTCACCAACAGCCAATGGTTTAACCGACCATGCCTATTTTATGAGACCTCCATAAACTTTCTAAAAGAATATGGCTCCGAGAGCTCATGGGCTGTGGACACAGAAGACGCTAGGAGGAGGGTGTGTCTGCAAGAGCATGGATCCTGTGCTGTGCTTCCTGCTGATGTACCTGAGTTATGTCCTTTATAACAAATAGTGTACAGAGTGTTCCTGACTGGTGTGAGCTGTCCTAGCACGCATCTGTATCTAGCAGTTTACCAGTACTGCCAGCCATGTGGTAATTGCCCTAACATCTTTATAGTCAGTCACTCCAAAATAGAGGACACCTGGACATGTAGCAGCTGTCTGAAGTGGAGAGTGTCTTGTGAGACGGAGCTCTAGTTCTGTGGTGTCCATACTATGACAGCTAGTAGTCTATAAAATGAGAATGCCATCTCAGCATCCAGAGTATCAAATCTGTTGATATTATAGAGAAGAAACAGTCCAGACCTGTCCCAGAGGAGGTCACATTTTAGCTAAGGAGGCTAAAAAAAAGTAATTCTGACACATTAGAAAGTAATGGAAAACTTGTGAGTTAACTTAAATGCATTTCTAGTTTAGTGATTCGTCAAGTCTGAGACACACACCGGAAAGGAGCCCACAGGAGGGAATCACCTTTCTCATATTCTCCATGCCTGGTGAACTCACTACAGTGCAGGTAAACTTCTGCTATCCCACAATCTGGACTCTGACTAAACATCACTATAAGGACATATTCTATTTCCTCCCTGCTACTTTCTGCTGCATCATAGAAGAGTTTCCCAGCCTCCTACCAGCGAGGACCACCATCTAACACCTACAGCTCACACCTCCACAATCCTGAATTTAGACAGAGGAAAGATAGATGTCCAAAACTCTTTGATTATCCCTCCAAATTAAATGGTAGTGACACTACTGGAGTCAGAGACACCACGCTTCAGAGGAGGAAGACTGTACTCATCCTGGGCCTGTCTCTACCACAGCAGGACAACCGTTTTATAAAGACTCCTCTTGCCTGCCTTTCAGAATTGCTACAAATGTCCTCACTTTCAAAGTCTGTGGGAAATTTTAAAAGAACAGAAAGAGGAAATTAGAAAACTATTTCACTCAGCTGTCTTACTCAGAACTTCTCTAGACTTAATCTTGTTGACTTTTAAACTTTGATTTAAATTTTTATCAAACACACACACACACACACACACACACACACCCCTATAGAGACCAGGGAGTAATTTGCCAGAGTCCACCATCTCCTTTTACCATGTGGGTCCTGAGGATTGAACTCAATTCATCAGGCTTGGCATAACATGCCATTACCTACAAGCTAGCTCACCAGCCTGATTTTTGAAAGGTATTTTTCTAAATGAGGCATTTTTGTATTTTATGTCAATTAAATCTCTGTTTAGATAATTAGAACTTATTACTTAATAATAATAAACCTTATAAAATAACTTTTTCAAAGACATAATAAGAACAAAATTCTATGAATATCCATGTAAGCATTGCAGCTGGGATGGAAAGGGAACCTGGCAGGAGGCAGCCAAGGAAGACTGCAAAGTCACCCTAAATGTAGCAGCTTACAGCCCTGCTCCAGGGAAAATTTTCTAACAGCTCTGCTCCACTCTGGAGAAGTGATACAGCTCCGCTCCACTAGGGGAAAGCTTCCCCAGCAAAAGTGTTGCAGCTTCTTTACAGCTGGGCTCCACTCTGGCAAAAACATCACACTGCACAACAAACCTCACTAAAGAGATGTATTGGGAAGGAGGAATCCGGCGGGGTGACTGCCTCGGGTGAGAAACAGCAGCAAACTGAACACGGTACAGACCTTATATAGGGCTTCTTGGGGGGGGGCGGATTTTTGTGGTCTGATTCTGGGGCAAACTCAGGGATTGGTGGCATTTCCAGCTCAGGGACTTTCAGGGATTGGTGGGATTCTGTGCTCAGGAATTGGTGGGATTCTGCAACCTGACTCGGGGACAAGTTCAAGGTTTGGTGGGAGTTCAAATCCTGGTCCTGGGATCAACTCAGGGTCAGAGTGTTTTCCTTTGGCCTTAGGTCTAGTCAGAGGCAGGGCATTTTTCCCCTTGGTACTTTTTCCCATGCAATTCTTAACTGCTTCTTTTCCATTTCAGTAGATACCACCAAAAACCACCACCAGTAAAAACCACAATGAAACGTTAAAATTCTCCCATATTACATACCTACAGTGTTACACTAAAAGTGAAAAACAGCCGACCTCAAGTCATTTCACTTTTTTCCAAGTACGTTATTTGTTCAATTTTTGCTAATTGTGATGATTAAGTTTTTAACTTATGGGAGTAGCAATTGGGCCAGCGATGTGACTCAGTGGGGCTGCCAGCAGCCTGATGTCATGGTTGATCCCTAGGGCCCGTGTGGTGAAAGAACCAACTTCTGGACACTGTCCTCTGACCTTCACATGTTCACTTAGCACGAGCATGAATGCAGGTGGCACACACAACACAGATACTCATCATCACCCTCATCATCATCATCATGAGCAATAAATGTTTTTGAAGTCACAGGTAATCAATCCCAAATATAACGAAGGACCTAAGCATCTGAGTCACCATCTTACACTCTGAAAATTTACATTGATTATTGACTGATTTCCTGTTTTCACAACTCACTGACATACATACAACACAGTACTTCTCTTATTAGACTGCAGTTTCTTACATCTAAAGAAATGCTTATTGACGAAGATAAACGTGCAGATTTGTCATGCTCACATTAAGACACAAATTTAAAACAACCATGTCAACAGAGTCCCATAGCAGCCAAGGCCCCTACCTTCAGGGGGTAAGCTGTAGAGCTGAGCGACAGGTCCAGTCACAGGGATCATCGGCAACTCGAAGTGGAAAGAGCTTTTAATGGTTGGTAGTGGCAAGCGGTTTTTGGGGAAACACTTCCTCATTATCAGACTAGAGGTGTTGACAAGAGGGTCAAGGGTCCTGACGGCCAAGCATTCCTGTTCAAACAAGAATATGTGAGTTAGTGAACAGCTCAACACCACTATACTCAAAATGTAACACAATAATGATCTCCTAGCACAGACATCACACAAAGTAACACTGTAACACAATGTAGTTATAGAAAGGCGTTACTCTTCAGACATAGCTGTACTCTTGGAGTCACGTGACTGACTCAGTGGGAGTTTTCCTTAAATGTTCACTAGGCAAAAATCAGTACTTATCTTTGGCAATGAAAGTCATCAAGCAGAGTCACTCAGACACGAGGCCTAGCACGAAGAACTAGTAAGAACTAAAGCATCGTGTGTACTGACTGCACCTCTCAGAGCAGTAAGGCAACAGTGGGAGCAGACCCCAGTTCCACTGCTAAGAGCCTGGCTGGTTGGCCGATTGTCAAGTACAGGTGATTTGATACTATTGCCAGTGACAACTGGCCATTCAGTGGTACTCTGACATCCTACACAATCTTCAACACATGACTGACTTAATTAAACAGTCAAATTAAGGCTCGAAAGTGTTAAAACCACCTGATTCATCAACAGACATCAAATAACGATTACTGTATGCATCCAGGTGATAAAAACAGGCATCTAGGATTGTTCCAGAAAAATGAAACACTCGGAATAAACACGCCAAGTGTTTAGAAACCTTAAGCACCATCATGCAGAAAAGCTGTTTATTGTGTGGAAAACCAAGAGAGTGCAACCTGAACGGGTGTCTGTCATTTCAAAGGGCAGAACATGGCTGTCCTGCAACTGCCTCCACCCTCTGATGGCGTCTCCTGCACGGTTTATATAGCTGCGATGTGCGACCCATGCTCTAGACATGAGCACTTGCCACACTCTCCAATTATCTCTGAGGTCACATGTGAAAACCAATTGCAACTATTGGTTTTACAAATTTTTAAAATATATGTACACTTTTCTGAGTACTTACATAATAGTTCATTTTTCTAAGAGCCAAAACAATATCATTAGTGCATAAGCAGAATTGCGAATAAAAGTGACTTACTTGTGAAGTGTTGTACAGAATTTTCATCCCATTTGCATCAATAAATGCTTTCCTTCCCAATTTGATGTTTGTGACACTTTTTAAGCTCTGTAAAATTCCTTTCCGAATAAGCATGTTTCTATGCCGGTTATCATGGCGGTGCCAATCTACATAAATTGTTAAAAGCACTTGAACATATCCTCTGTCTACGGCTCTCCTGGCATTTGTTTCTTTAACAAGAGAAAATTGGGAAAGGTTATTTTATATGACAGGAGAAAACTTAAAAAATGAATCAAACAAAAAGTAAAATATCAGTATTGTGATAAATTCCCAGCCTTTGAAAAAGAACAACCACATATTTAATAATTTCCTAACAAAATAATTACAGCAAGTTCCAGAAATCATTCCAATTTCCACACACATCCTTGCCTAATTATGTTATCACGATTACAGCTGAGCCTCCTTCCTAGCCAGGCTTGGGGGCTCACCTGCAACACTCACGAGGCAAAGGCAAGACCACAAGTGTGAGGCTGTCTCAAGCAAAAAAACATGAAAAATGACTGCATTTACTAAGACAAGGTCTAGAATTTTTAAATGTTATACTGATTTAAAAACTCCATATATTTTGAAACTTATATGGGCCTTTTTCATAAGACAAAAGCATAACGCTTTTACTGACTGGCTATGAGCATGATTGGGTTAAAAGCAATTGTCACTCCTGCTTATTTTTACTACAAACTCTGTGTTCCAATTAAAATTAACCTACTGGATTATAGCTCATTGCTTATAAAATTTATCTTCCCAGTGAAATTAGCTGTTCTAGATATTTCACATTTGTATAGATATCTACTCCTTAAAACACAAAATTTAAAATACAACTTGTTTTATATAAAAGGTAATAGTGTGTGATTAGAAAATAGTTCTTTCTAGGTACTAAAATCTTAACAGAAAAAAACTGTAAGTTTTCTGAAGTAAGTCAATCAATGGACTACAACTCTAAGAAACCCTAAATTTGAACTGACCTTCTTACACTTAAGATTACTACCCAGAATAACACACCTACTAAAGCAGCAGCCATGGAACACCTCCAGGGCAGCACACAGCGCTACTAGAGCTGCTGTGGCAGGTCTACAAGAACTGCAGGAGCAGAGGAGTGGAGCCAACCCACCTAGGGCTGCTGAGTTACAAACTCTAATCTCTTCTTAGCCTCAGATTTACCCACTAAGCAACCTTGGCTTATGTTATGGACCCCAAGATGCTGCTGCCTTTAACTGCTTAACAGGATCATTAGTTAGTTCCTACACATGCTTGTGCAACCGCGTACACTGGTAATGATGCTCTGAATGCTCATAAAGAGGAGGTGGTTTCCGAGGAGAGCATTATCAAAAGCTTGTTGTAAACTAGATATGTAGTGCATGTCTGACATCAGCACTGGGGTGGTGGAAGCAGAAGGATTGTCAACTTGGGCTATTACAAGACCTTGTCTCAGAAAAGAGAGAAAAATAAAACCAAACAAAAAAGACCCTCTACTGTATCTACAATAGCTAATTTCCTACGAGGCTGTTATTTATATTATCAGTTCAATTTCTTGATTTGATCAACAAAAATTTCTTGTATTTTAGACTGAGGATCTAACAAAGTCCTTGGGTTCAGCCCCCCACACCACATAAACTGGGCAAGCTGGTGCACATCTGTAATCTTGGCACTCAGGAAATGCAGGCAGGAAGATCAGGAGTTCAAAGTCATCCTTTTCTACACAGCAAGGTCAGGCCAGCCTGGGATGGATCAGACATTGTCTCTACAACAACAACCAAGAGTTTTAAGTGAGTGCACACTTTTGCTCACACCACTTGAAATTCACAGCCTTTAGTAGCCATGAAGAAAACTTGGTTAACAACTTTTTGGCAACTGCAATATTTACAATTTTGTTTCTGCTGGAATCTGCAACAGCCTAAATGATACTTTGGGGGAATGTTTATATTTTAAAATGAAATGCCAAATAAAGGATTCATTATCATTCAAACACGGGTGCTGTACTGGCCTTTAAAAATGATGAGAGCTATCTACAATCTTCACTGAGCACAATTGAAACAAATCAATGAAAGAGTTTTACTCAAACTCAGGCTACAAAAGTCCCTAGGAGTCTGTCTGTCCTTTCCTCTCAAGGCACAAAAACCTCAGGTTTTCCATTAAGCTGCATCATGTGATGTGTGTCCCAGTGAGGCCCTGCTCACACTCGTTCCTCCTATACACACTTCCCGTACCACATTTATTTCAGAGAGCAAATCTATCCTCTGAGCTAAGTGCCCCACAATAAGCAAGTTTTAACATAAGAGAGGATACTCCAACATGTGCTGGTCCATTTCAAACTATGCAGCCTGCTACATGCTACTTTGCATTATTAGGGTCCTGTGTTGTGTATCCTGTGTGTGCAGTGCAGTTGGAAGAGATATTAAATACAAACTACTCGTCAGATGCTTGGCTTCATCAAGTGTAACCCTGGTCTAAGTTTCTCACATCACAACAAGGAGTGACCCCACTGAGACCCGTCCATTCCATCCCAAAGGTGAAAGTGTCAATGAGAATTCTGGTAAACAACAAAAAACATATTTTTAAACTTAATTTAGCTCTTTTTTTATATATAAAAACACAGAATCTTACTATGTAGCCATGACTGACCTGAAGCTCACTATGCAGATAAGTTAGCCTTGAACCTGACATCAAAGACCCTGCCTCTGACACCCGCCACTGTGCCAGCAAGATCACACTTTAATCATGTTACTATTAAAAATATATAGCCATGGAAACTTAGCAAACAAGGTGGCCCCACCCCGGACAATAGTTTCTGAACAACTCCCTGTACTGGGAGAGGGGGCATATAAAAATTTATCAACAGAAATTTGAAGACTAAAAGTCAAGATTAAATGTTAATTAAGCAACTGGTCATATGGGAGAATACTATGACAATGTTTCAAAGACATACTGAGCCTGTTGGTGAGAAAAACCTCAATACATGTAGCACGTGTTCCCCAACAGCATCAGAAGACACATCTCCCATGTTTCAGCTCTGAAGACAGAGTGAGTTCTGTGCAAACAAATTTATCACTGCTATAAATTTATATCATGTCACTTTTTAAATGGTATTAATGTGAACCTACAAAAATTAGTAAAAACAAAATTCCTAATAAAAATTACTATGTTAATTTATGTGATATGAAGATATGCATTATAATGACATGCTTATTGAGCTAGTTTATTCCATCCATTTGGATAATTTATTCAAGCACATCATTTTTATATTTCTAACTTACTGACATAAGCATAAAGCCTTGCCATTAAAATAAAATAAGCAAATGTCATATAAACATCATTTTTCTGAGAAATAAATCTAATATCTGTAACTTTGACTACAAGAAACTAGTTGAACTATATACACTAAATCTAATTTCCAACTTCTTGAACATAGATATATAGTTAGAATAGTTTAATTACTATTATTTCTAGTATTAAGAAACTTACTTGATTTTAGCAATGCAGCAAGAGTGTCTAAAGCAACCCTGTCAACACAACAAGAAAACACAAACAACAACAAAACTAGTGAAATGAATCTACAATAAAGGCATGCAATCTTGTCAAATATCATTTTGTCTATTATCCATTCCAAATCATTTACTCTTGCAACAGCACTAATTATCTAGTGTTTTCCTTGTGTACATCTATCTCCCCCTCAGTTTAAAATTAAAATAGTCAAAGTACTTGTAAAATTTTAATAAAATTAACATTGTCTTTATGTCAGAAATTAGATAAATGAAATCAATTACAGTATCTGCATTTGACTTTTGAGAGTACACAAACACCAAAAGAGATGACTCAGGGGCCCCTGTTACAAAAGAATTAATAAGAACAAGTTATAATGGTCTAGTTCAGACCTACAGGGTGCTTGCTACAGGTGTCTCTAACTTTCCTATGTAACAGCTGTTCAGTGCCATGGGCTAGCATCCTTAGACATAACGGATAACTGTAAACTGTGCAACTTAGAAGCAAAGCTAATTATTACCCCTTCACAGGACACAGAAAGAGTCCTAAAAGTTGAAGGTACATACATTTTCTTGAACATACTCAGTGACACACAATTATATCAGCTGTCAATAATCAGCCACAAAGACACCATCATCTATCACTGTAGAAAGTCTGTAAATCAATTTGTTTATAAAAAGTGGGTTACTAAGGGAAAATGTCCCTCAGCTTCAACTTCAGAAATACAGCCCTACATAGTATAATATATCCTCGTAAGATATTAGCAACTACAATTTTCACTAAAATATGTGTGCTATCAAGATCAAGCATTTCACTCACCATTAAGCATTTGTTGAATGCCTACTACACACTCCTTCATTTATACAAGTTAAAACAGATAATTTTATAGTCTACATTATATAATAGATTGCACACATCTATGGAAAACTTAAGAAATTATGACTCCGGTGATGAAGCAACGGGTGCACACGTTGTGGTAAAGATGAAGAGATGCAAGGACGGTAAGCGACCAGAAGGTCTGCAATGCATGAATACTGACACACAGTTAAACCTAGAAACAATCATTCAACTACACCAGAAATGGATGTTTCATGGATGTGGAATCTACAGAATCTAAACTAAACTACAGCATGCCAAAACACACATGAAAAACCCCATAAGGAAACTAAACTAATAAAAGTCACTTGTTGATAAAGGCAATTACAAAATCAGTAAGGTGTCCCTTTAAAGAAATCAACAAGGGTACTGGTGAGCTGTGTGGCCACTGCAATGCTCCCAAGAGCAAGCAGGGACATACAGGGTGGCCAGGCAGCAGAAGCAGTCACCTAGAAAGTACTTCCTGTTTGGGCAAAGGCCTCTGTGTATATCAGACCGTCAGGAACGGAACCCTTCGCATGGGAGGCGGTGTTGCTGCTGTGTTGCTTGCTGCTGGCCACCTGCAGTTAATCCCAAGGGCGAGGCTCTCCTTTGAGACACCGAGGTTGCCAGGACAATTCAGTGGGATCTGCATGTCACTCATCTACAGTCTTGCTGTGCTGGACAAGTCTAAAACATGTCTATTTGGAAGACAGAATAGAGACACATCTGGGAAATAAAGGAGACTGTCTGCTGCTCTGTAGGCAATGCTGAGAAGCAAGGCATGCATTACTGATGTGCCAAGAGCCTGCCTGATAGAAAGGTTCCTTGTCTGATGTGTAGGGGCTGGATGTCCATGATTCTTACAGGAGATTATGCAGGAGTTCACCAACCACCACCATCTTACCCTCAAAAACAGGGAACACACTGCAGTCCTCTCTAGAATGGAGAAATAAAGGAGATTCTGTAAGAATACCCCAGGGCTTAAAAGCACAATGGTCTGCAAGCCTGGCAGCCTTCTGGAATGTTGAAAATTCTCAACCTGTGGAGTTATCACATTATAAAGATTGCGTATAACAACAGCAACATGGACTAAACTGTTCTTACAATTCATATCCTCTTATAACCTTAAAAGTAAAGTAACAAAAACAATCCGTGGGTCTGTACACATAGAGTAGACACACAAAACTCTACCTACCAAGCCTGAGGAGGAAGTATACCTGCATACATCAACTATTCTCTAGCTGTTCACTCCCTGAGGATGGACAGTATGCTATGTCAGATGGATGTGTCATATTGCAGGGTGAAATCAAAGAGAACTAGGGACTCTGTCTCTCTGTAGCATATTAACTTTTATCATGTTATTATGCATCCCTCTATGCCACACCTACACCAGCACCTGTGTGACAGAATGTCTCTTTGGTGGGAGTCGGCGTCAGGTGAGGGGTGAGAGCTTCCCGGATCGATGCCCCCAGCAGATCCTTGGCAGTCGGCAGACTAACGCTGTCTGACTAGCCTTCTCCTCGATCAA
>LOEQ01001222.1:371994-391428 GCA_001685075.1 Bramus lutescens
GTGCCAACCAATGTTATATGACCTTCTGAGTTGTTCTTTGTTTGAATACTTTATAATGAAAATGTGAATTCAGTAAAAAGACAGCAGATTAAAAAACACTCTTGTGTGTCTGTGTCTGTCTGTCATTAGCCGAATCCTGAGTTCTCCTGTCTTTCACCCCCGGTTCTCCCTCGGTTCGTGGGTCCCGTGAGGACTGGTCTGTGGCCCCTCTACACCATGGTACAACCACTGAAGGGTACAGATCTGTGGGAGAGCACCTGACCATCATGGACAAGGCCCTAGGTTCAATCCCTGTTACAAGAGGGAGACTAGTACATAAACAGACAAAATACATATTCCTCTGAGCATTTAACAATAAAAGCTGCAAGATCCATTGAATTCTTTGCATCTTTACATCAAGGAGGGGATGCCACTGTGTATGTCTTGCCATGTCAATATAACATTCTCTCTATCAAACTTTTTACTGCAGATACTATCATGACCCCCTGAAACAGCAACCTCAGATATAAGTACACAAAGAGAAATCAGTTTATAAAAGACATTTCAAGGGACAAGGTACAATGAAGACAGCTGACAATATGACAAAAGACCACAACTTTCACGAGCTATTAACAAATGAAATGAGCTTCATCATTGTTACAAGCTGAACTGTATTCCAAATCTCTAACCTCAGGATCTAACCTCACCAGGAAACAGGGTCAGTGAAGACGAAATCCATTAATAGGAGGTCATGCTGCAGGTAGGCGGGCTCTTACTATAGCTTGCAGGACACCCTTAAAGAAGACATTAACACAAACACACATGGAGAATCCATCTACTGAGGATGAAAGCAGAAGGCACGAAGCTGAGACTGCCAAGGATTGCTCAAGAATTGCCAACAAACCAGCAAAAGTGGTGAGAAGGCAGGAGTAAGGCTCTCTCCATGGTTTCCGAAGAGGACAGCCTGCTGAGGATCTGAGACTGGGCGTCCAGGCTCTTCAACTGTGAGATATTAAACGCCTGTCATTTCTAGCCACCAAATCAGCCTGGGAAACTGATGCAATGCAATGAACGCAACTACTTACTCATCTTTAGCTAACTCTTTTATAAGTGAGACGGGGGGGGGCAGGTGCCCTGGAACTGAGCCACAGGCAGTTGTGACCCACTGACCAAGGGTGATGGGAACCAGACCTGAGCCTCTTGCAAAGTAGCAAGCACATGTTGACCACTGAGCAGTCTCTTAATCGAGTCAATGGCTAACTTGATTCCAAACTGTAAACTCCTTGAGAAAGGCTTCCTCCCAGGCGGCAGCTGTTTTCTTCAGGGAGGGAAGCTGAAGCTCTGAGCTTCACCTCCACAGCTGCATCAGATAAAGAAATTAGCAGCTTGCAATCATCTTGAAGCTTTGATCAAATTATTCAAAAGGTATAAACTTGGTGCCGCTGCCAGTGGCCCCTCAGTCTTCCCCAGCCATGCAACTGTCAACCACAATCAGAGGGACTAGTTTGGTCCTATGCTTGTTCCTTCCCAGTCTGACTGGAGTTGGTGAGCTCCCATTTGTTCAGGTAGACTGTTCCAGTGGGTGTCCTCATCATGGTCTTGACCCCTTTGCTCATATTCTCACTCCTCCCACTCTTCAACTGGACTTTGGGAGCTCAGCTCAGTGCTCTGATGTGGGTCTCTGCCTCCATTTGCATCAGTTGCTGGATGAAGGTTCTATGGTGATATTTAAGCTATTAATCAGTCTGACTACAGGACAAGGTCAGTTCAGGCCCCCTCTCCTCTACTGCTTAGGGTCTTAGCTGGGATCATTCTTTTAGATTCCTGGGAATTTCTCTAGACCCAAGTTTCTTGGTAACCCTATAATGGCTCCCTCAATCAATAAATTTCTTCCCTTGCTCTCATCTCTGTCCTTCCTCCTTCTTGACTATCCCATTCCCTCAAATTCTCCTCAAACCTCCCCTTCTCCCCTCCTCTTCCCCTTCCACCCTCCCTTCTCCCCCAACCCCCATGCTCCCAATTTTGTCAGACGATCTTGTCTGTTTCCACTTTCCAGGTGGAGCTACATATGTTTTTCTTAGGGTTCACCAGGATTTATCCCTACTGCATGTACTGGCTTTTTGGGAACCTGTTCTCTTTGGATGGATACCTTGTTCAGCCTATATATAGTAGGGAGGGCCTTGGACCTTCCCCAAAGCAATGTGCCTTTACCCTCTCTGAGAATTGGATGCGGTGGGGTGGGAGGGAAGGTGGAGGGAATGGGAGGAGGGGAAGGAGTGGGAACTTGGATTGGTAGGTATGATGAAAAAAGGACAGTTTGTTTTCTTTTTAAAAAAAATAAAACAAAAAGAAAAAGTATAAATGATCATAAAATTCTGAAACTTTATGACATTAATAAGCCAATGTCAATTCCTAAATTAAATTCTAAACACTAAACTTAAAAGATAATATGAATTTATGAAAGTTATAAAAATCCTTACATATTTTAAATGAATGATTGGTATTGGGTTAACTGATTAAAGTTTCTCACTTTCCAAATATTTATACTTTCTCCTAGAGTTTTCCAATTTTTCTATTTTTCCACCCAGAAAAATACTAACAAGAATCCAAAGGTCAGTCCACGAGCAATGAGGAAAGAACAGGGAGAGTAGTTGTTAAGGAAGCTAGCACACCTATGTTAAGTTGGAGGTCAAGCCCAGTAATGACCTTCAATGTGAGGTGGGCCCTAATACAACTTGACTGCTGCTCTTTGTAGGAGAGCTTACCCAGGAAATCCCTTCTATTTCCCCTTCCCAGGGAAATACACACGTACCTCTTTGGCCTTCCTTATTGCCTACCTTCTCTGGGGTTGTGGGCTGTAGTCTGATTATCCTTTACAGTTAATATCCACTTATGAGTACATACCATGTTTGTCTTTCTGGGTCTGGGTTACCTCACTTGGAATGATTTCTAGTTCTGTCCATTTGCCTGCAAACTTCATGATATCCTTGTTTTTCACCACTAAGTAATACGCCACTGTGTAAATGTATCACATTTTCTTTATTCTTCAATAGAGGAGCATCTTCTATTTCCAGGTTCTGGTTATTGTGAATAATGCTGCTGTGAACATAGATGAGAAGTGTCCTTGAGATATGACTGAGCATCCTTTGGGTATATACCCAAGATTGGTAATGCTGGGTCTTGAGATAGGTTGATACCCAATATTCTGAGAAACTTCCGTACACTCCCACCAGCAGTGGAGGAGTGTTCCCCTTACTCCACATCCTCTCCAACATAAGCTGTCATCAGTGGTTTTGATTTTATTCTGACAAATGAAAGCTGGTAGCTCAGAATCATTTTGATTTGCATTTCCCTGAAGGCTACAGATGTTGAACAATTCTTTAAGTGTGCCTCTGTGATTTGAGATTCTTCTGTTGAGAATTCTCTGTTTAAATCTGTATACCACTTTTAAATTAGATTATTTGGTATTTTGATTTTCAGTTTCTTGAGTTCTTTAGATATTTTGGATATCAGCCCTCTGTCAGATACGGGATTGGTGAATATTCCCATTCTGTAGACTGTCATTTTGTCTTACTGATAGTTTCCTTTGCCTTACAGAAGCTTTTCAGTTTCAGGAGGTCCCGTTTATTAATTGTCAATATCAATTGTGCTACTGGCGTCATATTCAGGAAACTGTCTTCTGTGTCTGTGAGTTCAAGGCAACTTTCCCCTTTCTCTTCTATCAGGTATACTGTAACTGGATTTATGTTGAGGTCTTTGATCCACTTGGCCTTGAGTTTTGTGTAGAGTGATAGATATGGGTCTATTTGCGTTCTTCCATATCTGACATTCAGTTACGTCAGCACCATTTGTTGTGCTTTTTTCCCACTGTGTAATTTTGGCTACTTTATCAAAAACTATAGGTGTGTGGATTTACATCAGGGTCTTCAATCTGATTCCACTGATCCATCAATCTGTTTTTATGCCAATACCATGCTGTTTTTATTACTATATCTTTATAGTAGAGCTTAAAGTTAGGAATTGTGATACCTCTAGACGTCCCTTTATTATACAGGATTGTTTTAGCTATCCTGGGCTTTTTTTCCCATATGAAATTGAGTATTGTTCTTTCAAAGTCTGTGAAGACTTGTTAGAATTTTGATGGGTATTTCATTAAATCTATACATTGTTTTTAGTAAAGATTGCTATTTTTACTATGTTAACCCTACCAATCCATGAGCATGAGAGATCTTTCCATTTTCTGCTATCTTCTCCAATTTCTTTCCTCAAAGAGTTAAAGTTCTTGTCATACCGGTCCTTTCACTGTTTGGTTATAAACTGGGTTGGGTGGGTTGGGATGGGACAGAGGAAGAGAATAATGAAACAGATATCTTGATGGGGGGGGCAGTTTGGGGTTAGGGAGAAAAAATTTATTAGGGAAACTCCCAGGAATCCACAAGGATGACCCCAGCTGAGACTCCTAGCAATAGTGGGGAGCATGCCTGAACTGATCTTCTCCTATAATCAGATTGGTGACTACCCTAATTGTCATCAGAGAGCCTTCATCCAGTAACTGAGGAAGGTGAATACAGAGATCCAGTCAAGCACTGGCCCAAGCTCCAGGAGTTTAGTCAAAGAGAGGGAAGAGGGATTGTATAAGCTGGGTTGGGGGTGGGGGGTCAAGGTCATGAGCAGGGGAACCTATAGAGACAGTTGACCTGAGTTCATGGGAGCTCACAGATTCTGAAACAATAGAGCTAGGGATCCTGCATGGGATCAACCTAGGCCCTCTGAGTGTGTGACAGGTCTGTTTGTGGGGCCCCTGGCAGTTGGATCAAGACTTGTCCCTGGCACTTGAGCTGGCTTTTGGAAACCTATTCTCCATGCTGGGTTACCATGCACAACCTTGTGACCAGGGTAGGAGCTTGGTCCTACCTCGACTTGATGTGCCACACTTTGTTGACTCCCATGGCAGTAGGCCTGCCCCTTTCTGAATGGAGACCGAGGAGAAACGAATGAGGGAGGGGATAGATGGGAGGTGGGGTAGAGGAACAGGAGGAGAGAAGGGAGGGGAAACTGTGGTTGTTATGTAAAGTAAATGAAAAAATTAAAAAAAAATACAAGCACAGTCACAGTCTGATAGCTTAGCAAGTAAAGGCACTTACTGATAAGCCCAGTTACCTGAGTTCAAATCTATGGAAGGAGAGGCCTATTACTACAAGTTGTTTCCTGGCCTCCACATGAACACCATGTAAACCACTGGTGCAAGTATGCACACACACGTGTACACATATATACAAACATGTATGCAAATAAATTAAGAAAGATATTAAAAATTAAAGAAAATAAAGATACAAGCTGAGGCCTAGGCAGAGGTCTTAGTCATCTAAGCACAAGCAGTATAAGGCTAAGGCCTCGGAGCCTGAGTCCTGGAAGACACACAGACTCTCAGTGCTGTGCATCTGTAACCTCAGCTCCCCCACAACCTGATGGGAGGTGAAGACTGGAGCGCAGGTGAGAGGCTGCTGGCAAGCTAGCCAAGAGGACAGTGCAGCAGCAAGAGCAACAAGAAAGGCCATGCTCCAAGGTGGGAGGCAAGGGCCAACTGCCCAGCGTTGTCTTCTGAAGACCACAGCATGCCACGGCAACACATGTATACACAGATACACAGACACGCGCACACACTAATTTAAATACCAATAGGAAAAAAGGAATAAAATGATAATTTAGGTAACTACATTCCTTTCTCAGAAGTTTTTGGCCTATTGCCCTACAATGGAAACGTCTGAAAATATCCCATGTATTCCATTACAACAACACTCGTCATTGGTTTATTTGTGGTGCTTTATTCTGAACCAGGACTAGCTGGGCAGTCCCTCTAGCACCGCTGGTCTACAAATCAATTCAAATGTAATTCTGAAATGTTCTATTTCTCCTATGAACATTTTATTAAATATGATAGCACGGATACAACAGGATGATGTAGGTATTACATAGGAAGATCATGGATCTTACACTGAAGTACACTAAAGATAAATGAACTTCTTTACATATTAAAAGAAAGATGACATGTAAATAAAAATAAGTCTTGGAATACAGCTCAAAAGTACAGCACTTGCCTAGCATGTACAAAGCCATTGGTTCAATCCCCAGAACCAGTTTTAAGAAAAGCACTGTGTGTATACATCATACGCTTTAGTATAATCTAGAGCTTATCCACTTCCAAGTTTCCACACTGCTAAACTAAACAAAATATTATGTTTATAGACACATGTGTGCTCCTAGGATTCATCTCATTAAATCCCTACAATTTATAATGAAGACACCAACACTACGTATCTTTATATTTGGAAAAGACAAAAATGACGGGTTAAGTAACTTACTCTGGACTAGGCAGCCCTGCCTGCACAAGCCCACTGCACTACCCTCACTATTCCAAGTGAGCTCCCTAGCTATGATACAAATACTTTATTCCGTTACATTTTACCAGTTAAGACTGTACATGATGTTTAAATGAGTAAACATGTGGGCTACAAATACTAAACTAATAATTATATGTACAAGTAATCTTCCCAAATATTTTGAAATGTTTATTTATTTCCTTAGAGAAAGGCTCTCCCAATGTCCTAGGCTATCCTCCAACTAACAATATTCCTGCCTTAAGTCTCCCACATGCTAGAACAGGCGTCTACCACCATATTCGTTTATTTTGACCTTTATTAAGAAAACCAAAATGGTCCGAATACTCTGCACCCTCTTGGGTAAAAAATAAAATTTGGAGGTTGGAGAGAGGGGCAGCAGTACATACTGGTATTACAGAGCACCAGAGTGTGGTTCCCAGCAACCACATGAGGTGACTTACAACTACTGTAACTCCAGCTCCATGTGGATCATCTGACGGCTCTGACCTCCAAAGGTACCCACATGCGTGCACGTGTATGCACAATTAAAAATATAAAATAAAATAGTTAAAGAATGAAGTTCAGTCAAATACTTCAGGTTAAAATGTTCGTCTTTATAAACATTTCAAAGCTAAAACTTTAAGAAGACATGTTTTTAAATATTTACTTTCATCATTTTTAATTATGTGCGTGGGGTCGTATGGGCAGTCAGCACAGCGCTTACAGAGGCTAAGAGAGGGCACTGGATTCTCTGGAGCTGGAGTCACAGAAGATGTTGAGCTGGGCAACATGGGTGCTGGGAACAGAACTCAGGACCTCTTCAAGAGCAAGTCACACTCTTAACCTCAAGCTGATCTACTTCTCCAACCCCAATGGTCACTATATTTTTAGTTGTTTTATACATGCGTATCTAC
The DNA here is from genome assembly GCA_001685075.1 of Bramus lutescens. Classification (NCBI taxonomy): domain Eukaryota; kingdom Metazoa; phylum Chordata; class Mammalia; order Rodentia; family Cricetidae; genus Bramus; species Bramus lutescens. The sequence goes on from LOEQ01001222.1 coordinate 379,268, forward strand.
GTGAGTATAGGCTTTATGTGTGCAGATGTGCACAGAAGCCAGAAGAGGTGTTAGGGCCTCTGGAGATGGAATTCTGAGTGTTGTGAACCACCCAACATGGGTGGTGGGAACCAAACTCAAATCTTCTGGAAGAACAGGAAGCGGTGAGCTCTCGCTTGCACCAGCAGTGGTTATTTTACAAGCCCTAATCAAATAACAGATTCCGACAGAGGGAAGAGTGAACACTGCCTCAAGACTCAGCAGGTGGAGGGAATCGTCCGACGAGCGGACACGTCAGCACAGTGACACAAACGGTGCCACAGTACCCAGCACCACCATCACCTCGGAAACATTTCATCTTAAAAAGTAAATGCAGGCAAGCTGCAAGTACACATAAAGGACATACCTGTATGCCAGTCACCTAATCCAGAGGTGACATATTTAAACCTCACAGAGACCCTTCAATAAACACAACAGAACAATGGGCTCTTTGTTGTTTTTAAAGAAGTATGAGGGCTGGACAATGGCGGCACACACCTTTAACCCAAGTATTTGAGAGATAGACATAGAAGGATCTCTGTGTTCAAAGCCAGCCTGGTCAACCAAGCAAGTTCCAGGACAGTCAAGGCTACACAGAGAACTCCTGTCTCGAAAACAAAACAACAAATAATAATAATAGTAGGTATTATAAGATACAACCAACAAATAAAACTTATTTGAATGCTAATACCAATAAGCTAAGTATTAAGAAGACACTTCTTCAGCAGTCAGAAAACAAAAAGTGAAATTAAGAACCACTATTAATATTGTTGGGCACAGAAATGAACTTGTAGCAACATAAGAAGTTCGTACCTGACAGTAATCAAATGTGATGGCAGACATAATACATGGACAGAAAGAAGAGCAAAACCACATCGGTAGAATGCAGGCTCCTGCTGAGATTGGGAGTTCATGAACTACTCTACTTCTCTGGGAAGTTGCAATTCCCTTAAGATTCTGGGGTAATAATGGAGAGGGTGCCTGAACTGGCCCTGCCCTGTAGTCACATTGATGACTATCTTAAATGTCACCACAGAACCTTCATCCAGCAACTGATGGAAGCAGAGCCCAAGATCCACAGTGGAGCACTGGGCTGAGCTCCCAAAGTCTAGTCAAAGAGATGAAAGAGCGATAATATGAGCAAAGAGGTCAAGACCATGATGGAGACACCCACTGAACCAGGTAACCTGAGCTAATGGAAACTCACCAACTCCAGCCTGACATCAAAGGAACCAGCATAGGACCAAACTAGGCTCTCTGGATACAGGTGATAGTTATATGGCTCGGGCAGACTCTGGACCACTAGCAGTGAGACCAGGATTTATCCCTACTTCTTGTTCTGGACTTTTTGGAACCCATTCTCTTTGGAGGGATACCTTGCTCAGCCTAGATATAGTGGGGAGGGCCTTGGTCTTGCCTCAAAGCAATGTGCTAGACTTTGTTGACTCTCCATAGGAAGCCTTACCCTCTCTGAGAAGTGGGGCAGGAAAGTAGAGGGAACAGGAGGAGGGGAGGGAGTGGGAACTTGTATTGGTATGAAAAATGAGAAAAGGTAGTTTTTAAAAAAAATAAAAATAAAACAATGTGTATGACTTGTTTATTTCTCATCTAAATAAATCCATGTAAAATTGTAACTCTACAACAACCAAGAACATGGAGATTATTTTCTAGAAAGACATTATTATCCTCTTGATATCACTGTAGCAGTGATGCTATTTTTCCATCCTTATTTAACAGAGGTGTATGCTCAAGTAGTCTACTAATTTACTGGCAGAACTAGCCATACCATGTGGCTTACTCACCAGTCCCCAGTTAACACGCAAACAGCACTGTGACAGGAGCATGAACGGCAGGACGGGGAGGACACGGAAACCCAAGGGGAGGGCACACTGTAAGCCTTGCTGTGTGGGTTCTAAAACTCCCTCAATACAACTAAACATAACCCCCAAAACAGAGTGCTTCATCTTTGAGGTTAGAGGACCTATAAATTAATGGAAACACATGTGCACAATATAGCATATAACATATACTCATATACCCGCACATGTCCCAATAGAAGAAAAGATAAAAATAACACGACTTGAGAAAAAATAATTTCAAGACATATCAAGTAGTCTTGAGAAGGAGGATAGCAGTCTTTAGGAGATTAGCCAGTTGGTGAGGACGACAGTAGGCACTCAACAAAGGCCTCAGTGAATGATACTCTGCAAATGGCCTATCCTTTCACAGGATCTAGAACTATTCAAAGTCGACATGACTAAAATACTAATCTTAGTAAACTGAAAGTTTCTAATTTAAAGATTAAGCTTTTAATTAAGAACATCTTCGCCATTATAAAAAGTCACTACTTAAGAACTAGAGACTTGAAATACAACTAACTTCAACTGCTCAGGCAACAGCAATGACTAAGGACATATTTCTACTCATGCCAAAACATTTACTCACTTCATAAGACCCGAATTCTTCTTACTGAAAGGTCCAATGATTTTAAACATCAGCTCCACAAGTCCATTTTTACCTAAAGATACTGCGTTCACAGCTGAGAAACAAGAGAAAGACACAAAACGATATGGATCTTAGTGATGAATCCAAAAGCCTTCCAAAGTATTTAGTCAGTGTGAATGTGAGCTACCAGTATAAATTGAAGGTCTGCTGTAGGGTTGGGGGTTGATGAATGAGCTACCCAGTACACGCTGAAGGTCTGCTATAGGGTTGGGTCTTGATGAAAGAGCTACCCAGTACACGCTGAAGGTCTGCTGTAGGGCTGCGGGGTTGGTAGGTATTTTCTTTGCTTGTATGGTAAGCTGGAAGCAAATAGCACTCCAAAAAGAATTATGATGAGATGACACCAGGAAAGTGAATGTGGGGAGTAAGAGACAAGCACTGGCTCTGCTCTGAGAAAACTGAGCACAGCAAGAGCAGCAGAGACTATAATCCGTGACTACGTCATTGTCTAGATACAGTAAGCAGTGTATGCTGTTATTCCCCTGGGCATCTCCACGTCAGAGTGATGACAGGGGACTTGTGGGAAAAATGATGCCTAAGTCCACTCAATGTGAACATGAGTTAGCTCTGAAAAGAACAAGGTGGAGTTTAGAAGGTAGAAGTTTCTGGAACAGCTCAACAGATAAGTACACCATGGACAATGTCAGAATGAAAATCACAGATTATCAATGGCTACATGTGACAACATCTGCAAATGGGAAGGTGAGAAAAGACAGACGAGGGCCTTCAGCTACAGCAACTGACACCCAGCAACACTAGATGTGCATTCAAACAGCCTGGGCAGAGCGGGGGCCCTCTGGAGAGTCCAACCTAGTGTGATGTAACCAGGATCTTCACTAAAGCAGTCTCTGAATACGCAGAACTGAAGACTTAGTATTCTACAGAGAATGGGCAGTAAGAAAACTGCTCCGCATTTTAAATTCTGAACAAATGTTAAAGAAATTACACAAACTGTGTGTGGCAGTTGTCTGCCTTTAATCTCAGCACTCAAGAAACAGAAGCAGGTGGATCTCTCTGAGTTTGAAGCCAGACTGCTCTACATCGTGAGTTCTAAGACAGACAAGACTACATAGGGAGAAGCTGTCTCAAAAACAAACAAGCACATACAAAAAAATTTACACAGAAACCATTTGTTAGCCGTCTAGTGCTTTATTCAATAAAATGCCACCAAAAAATACAGCTCTTCTATCCCCTGGGAACCGCAGCCCCTGCTCTCCACCTGTGCCAGCCTTCCACAGTCACATCTCCAGCATCTTCTTTCCTCAATTGGCTGCTGTATTTAAAATTGTTTCACTTTTATTTCATATCAAGTTTTAATTTTTCAATCAATTTTTCTTCCTAATCAATGTGGGTTTTGTTTTGTTTGGTTGGTTTTGGTTTTCGACACAGGGTTTGATTCCTCTGTGAGACCTGGCTGTCCTAGAACTTGTTATGTAGACTAAGTTGGCCTTAAACTCAGTGATTCACCTGCCTGGCTCCCAAGTGCTGGGATCTAAATTACTTTTTCTTTTTTTTTTCCTAATTCATTCCTCAATTTTACTGTTTGCATGTTCTTTGTTGATTAAATATCATATTCTTTCCTTATGTCCTTAGTCATGTAAGTGTTCGTTGCTTTTCTGAGCACACCTTCAACTAAGCACTCGGCATATGCATGCACATGTGTATACACATATACCTTATACTGCATCAATATTTCTTCATGATATTCAAACAGTCTATAATTTATTTCTAATTTGTGTGTGTGTGTGTGTGTGTGTGTGTATGAGTCTACATGTGGAGGCCAGAGGTCAATGTCAAGTGGCTTTTCCTATTGTTCTACATTTTTTGAGATGGGTCTCTCATTGTATCTGGAATTCAGTGATTCATTAAAACAGACTGGCCAGCAAGCTCCCTTCTCACCTCTGCTGTAGGAGAATGGCTTGTACCCTGTCACTTGTATTTTAAATAAATGCTGATTGGCCAGTAGTCAGGCTGCAAGTATAGGTGGGCTGACCAGGCAGGAAGTAGAGGCGGGGCAAAAGCAGGAGAATCCTGGGAACAGGAAAGAGTCAGTCTGCAGTCATCACGCAGAGAGAGAGAAAGCCAGACACAAAGCAAGATGTGACTGCCTCGCTGAAAAAGGTACCAAGCCACGTGGCTAACACAGACAAGAATAATGGGCTAATATAAGATGTAAGAAAGAGTTAATAAGAAGCCTGAGCTACTAGGCCAACCACTTTATGATTAATCTAGACCTCTGTGTGTTTATCTGGGTTATAAACAAGGATACTAGGGACTGAAGCTCAGGGCCTCAGTGCCTGTATAACAAGAATTTACTAACTGAGCCATCTCCCTATGGTTCATGTGTTAACTGAGATTTCAGTTAGAAAACACACAGCAAATGTTTACCTCATAGGTTTGAGACAATATATGAAAGTGAGAGTATTGGGGGGAGAGTAATTAGAAACAATCTCCCTTCAATTGCTCTTCTAACTTCCTGAGACGCCAGCACCATTCTCTGTGTGCTCTGCTGCCTCCCTGGCAATAAGCCAATGCTGCAGGTAAAAGACTACGTGCCTTCCGCCTCCTCCTTTGTCTGTGAATGCCCAAAGTATCTTACTTTTGTTTTCTGTTGCTGTGATCAAAATACACTGACAAAAGCAACTTATGGGGAAAAGTTGTTATTAACTCATAAGTCCAGGAAACTGCCCATCATAATGGGGACCGTGGGGGGAGGGCAAGGCAGCAAGAGCCTGAAGTAGCTGCTCACATGAGCCACATCAGGGATAGAGAGTGGCACATGTACCCATCTCCTCTCCCCCTCTCCTTAGAGAACAGAACCACACACAAGGGCAGGGTCCTCCCACCTCAACATGACCCCAGGCCACCCAGACCGATTATCCCTTCCTGAGACCCTCCTTCCCAGGAGACTCTACATTTGTCTCCCACACAGACAGAAGAACTTCCCAGTGGCCAACACTCCACACTCTTCCACTGGAGGCTTGCCACGGGCTCTCCTCTCAGCCCAGTCCTTTTCAAAGTGAAGGAACATGTGAAAATTCTCACCTTCTCACTCCAAATCACTGTTGTTGACTGATGAGCCATATTGAAGCTTACTTTCCACAAATTGGAGTGATTTATAGACTTTATATGGTTTTTAAACTTCATTTGTGTAAGCTCACAGCCCTGAGTAGATCACAGCCACCCATAAGTACTTACAGTTGGTAGAATACACGCGCAAGAGCTGAAGACAAGGGAGAGCCAAGCGATAGTTCTGAAAGTGCTGTTTGACCAAATTCAGGGTGACATTCAGTGCCCCATTCACTCGAGCCTTCACTCCAAACTTTTTATCTGTTTTAAAAAAAATTATTCATATAAAACTTTTGAAGAAAATTAAGTTGTAAAATAATGAAGACTAAGGATATAACTCAGTGATAGAGGGCTTGCCTAGAATTGTCAGGCCCTGGATGTAACCACTAGAACTGCCAAAACAGCAGTGACATATTAAATCTGTACTATACATTCATGTCGGATGTAAAGTTGATACGAAATAATCAAACTGATAATCATTTTTGTATAATTTCTAATACACCTTACCCTTCTGAAGCACATCCTATACCAACAAGGCAGGAAAATAAGACGGGGAGGGGCTAGAGTAGTTAGTCCACATAGATGATCCCATGCAAAGCGAGCATAGCTGGTCTACTATCCAGTAAGTTAATTCAATACACCTCCCACAAACATAGTCAGGAAGAGGAGTAAATAATCTAAATAAATATTCATTACCAGTGTTATTTAATATAAACATGTTATTTTCATAACTATAAAAATAATATACACAATAAAAACATGAATATCTTAAAATAAAAATTAACATGGCAAATATATGAAACAAATTTTTAAGGGGAAGCTGGAGAGATGGCTCAACAGTTAGAAGTGCTTACTACTCTTCCAGGAGACCCAAGTTCAGCGCCCAAAACCACAGCAAGCAACTACATATCATCCCAATGGGGAGATGTGATAACTCTGGCCTCACACACACACTAAAATGATAAAAAAAAATCTTTTAAAATTCATGAGCAAATAGAGGAACTATTCTGATAACTCAGTACATGCTGTGGCAGGTAACAACCAAGTCATGGCTACTAACACTTCCATCTCCTTAAATATTTTATTTTTAATTTCTGATTAAGATGATAATTATACATATTTGTAGAATACAAGGTAATAATCTTAGTACACATGTATTTAGTATGTGCAATTCAGGGTAATGGACATTTCCACATGTTAGTATCACTGTGTCTATAGAGACCAACAGAAGTCAGTCACTAACAACACAGATTTCAAGGCAGAAAGAATGAATATTCTTACGGTAAAGAAATCTCTATGTCACTAGAAAAAAAACAAAAAGAATCACTCAAAAAATTACTGTACAACCTGAATTAATGGCATAAGAACAGAAAAGTTGTACAAATGCTAATAGGGAAAGTACAAATTTAAGATGCAGAATAAAATAAAGATAACTTATGAATTAAAATGGAAGAAACAGACACATGGATATCTTTTCACAAAAAGGGAATTCACGAATCTCAAATATAGAACTTCAAGAAAAATAAGGGCCAAGACAGATTTGAACTACGTTTAGTCTCAAGGTCACCACACAGTTGCATTCTTTAAAACACAGTCTGTTAACAATACAAGCTAAACGCCTGCATGCTGCATGCCAACATATATGTGTAGCATGTTCACATCAAGACTCTTCAAAGTTAAGACAACATATAGGCACTCTACACTTTTAGGTTCCACCCAAAGAGCATTACATGTTCTGTTCGCCTGAATAAGCAGCCTCTCCTTTTCCTGGGCCTGCCTCTCCTTACTCGCTGCGCTTTTAGTATTTTACGTGCCTCTCAAACCCTCACAGTTTTTCACGTCTGCTTGGTCTTTGTAAATAGGAAGTTTCCAGAACACTGACCTGCACACAGTACAAATGTGATTATCAGTGAAAAACTGTCCAGCAACATGCTCACTTCCACACATTGTACCCATACCTCTCCTTCTAACTTCACCAGAACAAACATAGCATTCACTCTCTACATGCATATGTGTGTAAATGTATATACATATGCACACACATATACATGCATATGGGTGCACCCACAAGCACTAAGACATTGATACTGGCATTCTTCCCCTTGTATGCCACATTCAAAACACCTCTTTATGAACCCTGGATCCTCAGTTCCTGCTGGTTAACTGTAAAACATTCCACTGTTAAACCCAAGATAAAGTAGTGCTTTACATTTCAAAATTTAAGCAGTTTAAGACAAAGCTTGGTCAGGTGGTGGTGGCAAACACCTTTAATCCCAGCACTTGGGAAGCAAAGGCAGGCAGATCTCTGTGAATTCGAGGCCAGCCTGGTCTATAAGAGCTAGTTCCAGGACAGCCAGAGTTACCCAGAGAAACCCTGTCTCAAAAAACAAAACAAAACAAAATTAAAAAAAAAAAGACATAAAGATTCAAAGTCACAAAAATGGTTCAAGATTCAGTAACCATAAAACGGAGCTCTCACCTTTGGGTCCGATTTTTGCGAGGATGGAATGAGTCTGTACCATCAACTCCTCGTGAGGAGGGGAGTCTTTGCTGGCATTCATTAGCAGTTGTAACAGTATTTGTGAACCACCTTTGGCAACTAAGAAACTTGCTCTTCGGCCTCCACCTAAAAAATTTTTCAAAAATATTGCAAACAGCATATCCTCCCACTGTGAGCATCACAATAAGTTAGTATTCAAGAAATGTTTCAATCCAAGCATTCATTTCTACAACTAAATACTATCTAAATCATATTTTGTGTTTTGGTTTCAGGGTCTCATTGTACAGCCCAAACTAGCCTTAAAATCTGTGATCCTCCTACACCAACCTTGCAAAGGCTGGGAAGACAGGACTGTGCCTCCATACCTTGCTCCTATTTTATCTCATTTCACTTATTTATATACTAAAATAAAAACAAACACAAATGACACTAAAATTCTAGGGTCAAGGTGCTGTAAGTAGGCAAGGAGAATTTGAGGAGTATCTGAAGATATCAAAAATAAATCACTGCACAGGAGAGATGGCCCAGCAGGTAAGAGCTTGCTGTGCAACCAATCCTAAAGCCATGTCAGCCACCCATGTAATAAGCTGAGCACAGTCTCACAGCGCTGTGGACATGGAGAGTAAGGTCCATGGGATTTGCTGGCTAACAGCCCAGCTGAAACCCTTCAGCTCCAGGTTCAGACCATGCTTGAAGGAATGCGATGGAGGGAGAGGAAGAAAGTGCCTTCTGCTAGCACACACATATTCCCCACACAAGAAGCAACAAAGACAGACATTTCATTTCCGCAACTTCAATCTCAAGAACCTTTAAGTTCATAATACACAAAGCTGCATTACTTACAAACACAAATCAAACCAAAGTAAATCAAAACTCACCAGAAGATAACAGCTCGACAAGAATGCTTAAGATATTAAGTATAGTTTGAAGATCTTTCGTGTTCTGAAACAGATGATTTGCTTTATTAAAACACTGATTTTTTTTTGTTTCAAATATTTTAACCTGCTGGTAACTACCTATGTCTGTCTAACAAATGACTTTTCTAATTTCTCTAGGCCCAATTATATTGACCTCTACTATACTCATATTAAAACTTCAATATCTTCATCATTTTTCTTACATTTACTTATTTATGTATATGGAGGTGGACATGGAGTTCCTGGGACAATTGCAGACACAGAGTCTCTCCTTCTACCATGTGGGTCCTTGGAATTGAAGTGTCATCAGTTAAGCAGCTCACAAGAACCTAGGGATCCTGGGGTCCGACACCTCAAGCCTTCATGGGCACCTGCACTCACATGCACATGCACACAGACACGGACAGATAATTAAAACAATAACTAAAATCAGGGCCATTCGGACGTCTCTGCAGTGACTCTGATCCTCAGAGCCCTCATCAAGGTGGGAGGAGAAACGACTCCACAAAATGTCCTCTGGTCCACATGTTCCATGGCAGGTTTGCCCTCTGTCGCAGACAGAGTATTAACAAAATGTTTAAAAATATCTAAGATTAAATTTTAAGTTAGTATAATCATTTAGAAATATGTTTACATAATACATTAGTGCACTCAGGTGTGTGTGTGTGTGTGTCACTTCCACAAACCTGTGACAGTTCTACCACTCAGGCTGTGGTGCATACCTCCAATGTTGACAACAGAACTTCCATGCCCGTAGAACCTTTGGTTGTCATTTCCCTCCTTGTTTTTTCTGAAAGGTAAAAAATGATTTCTTTAAATGTGAACCAAAACCAGAAAAACAGAAACCCGTAACATTTTGTTAAGATATAGCTAACACTGTAAACACTTTAAGCTGACTCATGGATGCTCATCCCTCTAAAGCTTTTCATTCTATTCTGTGGATGGAATTCTATTTTCAGTTAACAAGACTTTCTCTTCTTAAATATCATAGTCTAGGAAAAGTCCCTGCCAATCCTTCCAAAATCTTAAAATTAGAACTGGCAGTGAGTTGTAAAAGGTGGAAATTATGATGGAAGACTTTTTTATCATTATGAGCAGAATTGTTAATGCAAGGGACTATGACATTAATCTCAATATTCTGAAGTATAAAAAGTGAAAGACAAAGGTTCCAATATCAATGTAGTATATATTCTACAATTAAGCTTCAAATACAGGAGAGCTAAATTCTGTGTTTTATGTGGAGATAATCAAGGCAGTTTAGGAGCAGAGGGCTACATGAGAGAAAAATATCAACTGTAGGAATGAGAAAGAATAACACTACAGCTTTCCGTAAGTATTTCAAGTCTCTTACATTCATATCTCCCTTTACTGCCTTCTTCTGTGTTGATTTCTCAAAACTTAATTTAAGCTCTACTCTGAGGACTTCCCCCTAGAATTAAGTTCTGCTTCCTACTGCGGTCTACGCTTGCCCACGGCAACACTCTCACACAGGAGCAAAGGCTGCAGTGTGACCCTGCTCGTGGCTACACCAGGACACAGGAGTTCAGCTGCACAGCTAGCTGTCTTCACCAGTGACCGCCATCATCTCAGGTCCAGTCCATGTGACTGTCACAACTTAAAGAAACCTTCTGCCTTTCAAACCATGCATCTCCACAAATGGCATGAAGACATAATACCCCTCATATCTGCTCACTGCTACATTCTGCTAAACACCATGGCAAGTCACCTACAGGCATATTGTGCTCATAAACTGAAATTCTTTTTTTTTGTATATATTCCACTCCTCAGCCCAGCTGTCCCTGATGTGGGATTCCCCTCTGTCCCCACCAAAAAAAATTATTAGATTTTACAAGAAAACAAAGCCAGGCAGTGGTGGCACATGCCTTTAATCCCAGTAGTCGGGAAGCAGAGACAGGTGGATCTCTGTGAGTTTGACGCCAGCCTGGTCTACAAGAGCTAGTTCCAGGACAGCTAGGCCTGTTACACAGAGAAACCCTGCCTCGAAGGGGACAAAAAAGAAAAGAAAATACTGTTTCAAAGAGTCGTCTTAGTATAGAAAGAAGGCTGGTGCCTCACTACAGCCAAGTCACTGTTCACACTAATGTTGGAGACATCCTCAGACGCGGAGCTCTGTGTCACCAGAGCCACTGCAAACAGTGGGAACCTCTCTCTGCCTGTGAGCACAGTCCAATGCCGTCTCTAGCTCTTCATCAGCCGGAAGCATCATCTTATGATTCTAGACACTAAATGAAGACAAACTGTTAAACTAGCAGTTTTCCCCTCTACTCCAGGTTTTCCCATGACTTTGACATTCATGTGGAAAATCCTTTAAACACCATAGTTTTGCCAAATAGTAGTGGCATACACCTTTAATCCCATCTATTAGGAGAAAAAGGCACACAGATCTCTGTGAAATCAAGGCTAGCATGGTCTACAAAGTGAGTTCCAGGACAGTCAGGGTAGTTACATAGAGAAACCCTGTCTCAAAAACCTCAAAAGATATGAAAATTAAAAAATAAAATAAAAAATAAACATCATAGTTTCTTGGCCTCCTTACAACAAAATCCACGCCTGTTCTCCAATCTGTTGGCCTTTTCAGTAAGTGTTCTCAGGACCTCCGCAATAAAGATCCCAAGAACAAGGACACCTGCTGAGTAAATTTGCAAGCAAAAAGCAAAGCCCCACAGGGAAGAAGCCAGACCCACTACAGCTAGGAACACTGGACAGATAGGATGGATCCCAGCATGTAAGAGCTCATGCACCACACGTCAGGCATGAAGCAACAGAATTGAGCAGTTTACTAGGATTGGAAGGAACCGTGTAGTGGATCCAAGTGGGTCCTGTGGGTCCCACTGTGGCTCACAGCTAGAGTGAGTCTCCAGAGAGCCTTCAGGCTTAGACTTGAGAGGACCAGAAGTGTTGAGACCTAAGCAGGAAACTGTTGTGGATGTAGTTTTACCAGGGCCAGTGATGTCGTGTCAGATGGAATTGTAAAACTATGATCTTCTTTGGACATTGGATACCAAATATGATTCAGTGCTGAGTGAAGACTGCTCTGGGCTGAGATGCTGGGACATCTAAGGGAGAGTGCAGGCAGCACTACCCAACACACTGGGGTTTCAGACAGGATAAAATGAGGGGTGTCCCCCCCC
>LOEQ01001222.1:393458-403940 GCA_001685075.1 Bramus lutescens
AGGAGGAGGAGGAGGGGATGGCGATGCTAACAACAATGATAACGATGCCATCTAACTTCCTTTTACTACATCACATCCGCCAGCACACACACTAGCTAGGATCTCCAGCCAGCTGTCTCCATCTCTTCTTTCCCTTTCCTCACACATGGTGCCTTTTAAACCCGTCTGCCTTCTGCAGATCAGAAATGCCATTCGCTTCTTTCCACTATTTCCTCAACAAGTCACACACCCATTAGTGGGTTTTAAAGAAAATATATCTGAATGTGTCGTGATGGTTAGTTTTAAATGTCCACTTACCACAACCTATAGCTGCCCAGGAAGAGTTGTAATACAAAATTGTCTAGATGGGGTTGGCCTGTGGCCATGCATGTGGGGTCTGTCAAATGATGTAGGAAGATTTAACCTGTCATGGATGACACAACAGAGCTCCCACTGCTGTGACTCCCCTGATACTATGGATTGTAACGTTGAACTCTAAGCTAAGATGAACGCTTTCCTCTACGTTGTTTTTTTGTAAGAATATTTCATCACAGTGACAGCAATGAAACTGGGCCAGTGCCCAAAGGAAGAGAACTCAAATATCTATGATTAGTCCTGTGACTGCCACACGACATATGACCATGTATCTAAGTCCTAGCCAAATGAGATGCAAGCACACATGAGACAGGCAATTTATCTATGTCTGCTCCCATTTCTACTGGTTCTATGATGTTAAGAACTGGAGAAAATGCTCAGATACAGACAGAAGCGATACACTAGGAAGAGCAGAGTCACTCTGCTGCCCTTAAACAACCCTTAAGAGTGGCAGTAGCACATTTGAACCTATGCTCCTACTGCATTTTGGGCCTCTCCTCTACCAGCTCAGCCTATACCTCATCTCACACAATGCTTTCAATGTCTGTTGTTTATGTGTAAATTTTAAATTTATTGAGGAGATATTTATTAACTGTGGAGGCTAGAGGGGAACTTGAAGGAATTGTTTCTATCCTTTTACTATGTGGGTCCCCAGGTTCAAACTTAGGATGTCAACCTTGGTGCCAACTGCTTTTACCTCCTGACCCATCTCATCAGCCTAGTACTTATATATAATTATATCAATTACCAGAGCAGTAAAACAGCACAAAATAATGTAAAACCTTCAACAGACACAAAACCCAGATAGTCAGATTATAAACAGATAATCTCTCCATTGTGACACTCGTAAACAAATGTAAGCCTGGAACAATGATCTACATAGTCTACATGCTACCCTACCATTTAGCTCTCTTTATCCATAGGTCAACCAGGGTTAACAACATTAACTCCTTTGCGAGAACTGTGTTCCCTATTTTCAAAGGCAAGTGTCTAATGCTTTCCTCACCACACACAAGACATTCTGCAATTTCAATTTCCATTTCCTCCCCACACCCAGACTCTACCTGCCCCACCCCCCACCTGCTGTCAGGCCAGAGCCAGGAAGAGTCTGGAATCTGCAGGGATTGATGTATTCAATCAATCTGCTTCCCAATCACCTGCAGCTGATGAGCAAACAAGGGGAGACCTCCTGATCCTTTGCTCTCTGAAGCCTGCCACCAACAGGGAAAGTCGGACAGCACTGGCACTTCCTCCATCACCTAGCCCTCAGTGCTAGAGGCAGCACATCCTGCCATGAACAGCACCAAGTAGCAGAGCCCTCCACATTACACACAAGTCAAGCACCCGCAACAGCCAGATTCCTGGAAAACTGTCCCATCTGCCTTGTTGCAATGCCCTGCTCTCAGCCCACTGCACACCCTGTGGTGGCAATCCATCCAGCCTGCTGCCTCACAGCCTCTCAATGTCACCTGTGCGCCTCAAGAGGCACCCCCACCAGTCCCTGAATGAGGACATTTGAAGGAGTGCACAGGAGAGAGGGTTTAGCTAAATGAAGATGCCAACCACAAATGGTTAGACAGGGTGCACATATTTCCACAGCTAAATCTGTCCTTGGCATTGCATTCTCTCCCCCATTCTTTATTCCTTCACAGCTTCATGCGTGTGTATAATAAACTCTAGTCATTTTCACAACCCCCCCATCCTCTTCCCTTTCCTGAGAAATCCTTCTTCCTCAGAAAGTCCAGCCTCCTGCCTTCGTGTCTTCTGGGTGTGGCCAACCAAGTTTAACTAGAATTGTCTGCTTGCAAGAGCATGGGTGGGAGACTGTATACTGGAGCATGGGCAACTTCTGAGCAGCTAGATCCCTGAAGAAGCTTGTATCCTCCTCTAGTCACCATTAGCTGCCAACAGCTCCTCAGGGAGAGGGAGGCAGCATGTTGAGAGCCTGGTCCTAGGCAGGTCTGGGAAGCTAACAACAGCTGTGGTGAGTTTGTGACAACAGCAGCTATTGTTCTTGGCTCACTGAGGCAGTGAGTGGCCGCTGTCGGTTGGCCGCCTTCCCAGCAAGAAGGTGGTCAGAAAGATGCTCAAAATGCAAAGATAAAAGCACCTACTGTGTGCTGGGTATTTTAAGCACAAATGAACTAATTAAGTTTGTGCTTTTTAAAAAAATCATAATGGAACATAGCATGGTCTTCCAGGTTTTATTAATTTCAGTTGCATGTGATACACCAAGACTGATGCATCCATGCTTTATTTCTTTAAAGAGCCTCTTCAACACTAGGCATGAGGCTCAGTTGATATGTGACCCTAGACTCAATTCCCAGCCCCACAGGGTCAGCTGTGATGGTGCATAACTGTCACTCCAGATGCACTGGGAAGGGGAAGTATGAGGGTCAGAAGTGCAAGGCCACACTTGGCCACACAGTAAGTCTAAGGCTGACTATGAATACCCGAGGCTCTGTTTAAAAACAACAACAAATTAGAAAAATATTTTGTCTATAAATGTCCGTAATTAGTGTCTCAGTCCCTCACTGTAAAATCTAGATAAATATATCTATTTTCTATTAAATATCCTCAAAGTTATAAACAAAACAATCTCACAGTTTTTAATAAATAAATAAAGAGTAAGCACAGAAACCTGAAAAGTATAAAGAGACTATCCAAGGAGCACTCGAGAAGTGCAGGATGTAAGTGATCTGAACAGATAAATGAAAAAAATAGGGAAGGGTTTAAATTACAGAAGGGAAGGGTAGTCAACCCAGGACGAGAGGGCGGGATGAGGGACATGACAGTAACGATGTCTGAAAAAGTCATAAAGAACTGTATTATTATATACTTATCTAAAATTACATATAAGCCTATGTTTGTACAGATACACAGTTTAAAATTTTCCCACCTGGGTTGACAACACTCCTCCCCAAGAAACATAGACGATCTAAGAAAAATCCCCATACTGGGCATGAGAAGCCCCCTTTTGGGTTGTTAGTCAAGGGAGCTCGACTACATGCTACTTCTGTTGCCTTGGCTGCCTCCCAGAGACGGAAGATGAGCCCCTTTTGCTGGAGACACACTGCGCTTCAGACACAGCCCAGAGGACTATGATGTCTAGAAATCACAACAGCAACCAGTACGGCACAAGAGCCCCAAGTGTGGGATGTGGCATTTCTTGGCGGTAACTAACAGCTCTCTGATTGGACGTAAGGCACTTTCAACACGAGGGAAACCCAGCCAATACTCGGAGGTAGTGAGGTCATGGATCTTGGATCTAGTAACTCCTAACCACATTCTAAATACTCATCCTTATACCCACAGATAAGTGTCACTCTTGTCCCTCATCAAAACAAACAAACAACCTTCACTTTGCAACAGATGAAGACCATTAATGAAAGTCGCATCTGCACACAAAGCAGAGAACAGGTGGTGCCAGCCCCAGCTGATGCACCAACAGCACAACTCTGGTACCCGAGGCTCAGGGAACTCTGTGGAATAGAAGGTGAAAAGACTCCAGCCGAACAGCAAGTGTACTGTGAGGTTATGTCTTCTATAAATGACAGAAAAGCTACCTACCACCCATGAGGGCTCATCAACATGGCTGCCTAAAGAAGACCTGAACGCGGACAATACCAACAGACATGCAACATGGTGGGGGACTCTCCTGGGGCTCCAACCCTAGACAAAGAGCTATGGGCAACTAAGGATGGCTGGGAGTGGAAAAAACAGCCTTCCCCTGGAAGAACCCCCTCAAATGGTTATCTAATCCCAAATGGTCAACCCTGAAAACATACACACAAACACACATACATTCATACATACATACATACATGCATGCAACACTGTATAGACTAAGCAGGCTATTTATACATTTTGGAATATATGTCAACAATTAAAGAAAAAGAGGCTATGAATTTAAGAGAGAATATGATGGGGCTACATGGAAGGGGTTGGAGGGTCGAATGAAAAGGGGAAAAATTATGTAATTGAACTATATTTTAATTTCAAAATAAAACATTTTAAAATAATATAATAAAAATAATATTTCCTTGAAGGAAAAGTAGACTAAAAGTAAAACAATAGGGGCCGAGAGATAGCTCAGGGTTAAAGAATTCTGGCTGCCTTTCCAGAGGACCTGGGTTCAATTCCCAGAATCCAAAGAACAGTTCATGGCTGTCTTTAACTCCAGTTCAAAAATCCAATGCCCTCTTCACACCTTGGAGGGCACCAAGCACACAGTAGAGAGACAGACATGCAGACAATCACATATACACATAAAATAAAACTTTTAAAATAAAGATTGTGGATATATATATTAATTCTAATTGTTTTTAAAAGCTAGAGTGGTTATACTAACATCAGAAAAATAGACTTAAGAGAGAAAGGAGAGGAGAGGAGACAACCAGGAACAAAGGACATTTTGTAATGATCAATCCTTGATAACATCTTAAAAGACATACTTTCAAAATTCATAAAGCAAAATTTACAAAACATAAAAGCAAATTTATGGAAATCCCAATATCAACAGACAGAAGTGGGAGAGCGATGAAGTATCCGAATATAGCACACATCAGTGTGACTGGCTGTTCCCAGGGCCTCCAGCAGCAGGATGCACATCCACATGCAACATGGATGGAGAATGCTCCACAGGGAAGCGCAGCTACACAGTGTCAACATGGATGGAGCGTGCTCCACGGGGAAGCGCAGCTACACAGTGTCAACATGGATGGAGCGTGCTCCACGGGGAAGCGCAGCTACACAGTGTCAAAAGAACTCCATCAGACAGTGCATCTTCTCATCTACAGATAAACTAAAATAACATCAGTTAAAACCACTGAAAATTCCTCACATACTTAGAAATTAACACTTTAAAACACACATAAAAGGAAATTTTAAAACAGAATTAAAAGTAATCATGAGGGAGCTAGAGAGATGCCTCAGTGGTTAGAAGCACTGGCTGCTTATTGGCTGCTCTTCCAGAGTCATGAAGAGTTCAGTTCCCAACACCAACATGGCAGCTCACAGCCACCTGTAACTGTAGTACTTGATGGCTTCTTTTGGTATGCAGACTATATGCAGACAAAACACCCATATACATAAATGCATACATAAAAATCAGTCTTTTTAAAAAGTAATCTTGAACTGAATAAAAACAAAACATTAGAATTAATCAGATATGCAATGCTGTGACAAAGAAAATTAATTAATTGATTAATTAATAGCCCAATCAGAAAAGAAATATATTGTCAGACAGTAGTAGCACATGACTTTAATCCCAGCACTTGGGAGGCAGTGGATCTCTGTTGAGTTCAGAGGTCAACCTGGTCTACAGAGGGAGTTCCAAGACAGTCATGGCTACACAGAGAAACCCTGTTTCAAAAANAAGGAAGGGAGGGAGGGCGGGAGGGAGGGAGGGAAACATCTCAAGTAACTTAGCTTACAACATATATTTTTTAACTTGAGGCAGGAGGCAAACTACTCTAAATGGGGCTGGAGAGATGGCTCAGTGGTTAAGAGCACTGGCTATTCTTCCAGGGGACCAGGTTCAACTCCCAGCATCCACATGGCAGCTCATGACTGTCTGTAACTTCAGTTCCAGGGGATCTGACACCCTCACACAGACATACGTGCACATAAGCACCACTGCACATAAAAGAAAAATAAATAATTAAAAAAAACTACTCTGAGTTAGCAAAGCAGAAAACAGTAACACAAAAGATACAAAGTTCCCCCAAAATCACTGAAACCAGAAGGTTGGTTTTTTTGGGGGAAAAAATCAATAAAAATAAACTTCCAGCCAAACTGTTCAAGAAAAAAGAGGGAGAAAGAGTACACAAATTATCAAAAAGAACAGGAAACCTCCCTAGCTTTTATAGAAATTAAAACAGAATTACTTTGAACAATTTTATAGAAGAAATGAACCTGCCCTCAAACGATAAAAACATGCCAACACTAGTGTGTCCTCTAACCTGGGCATTGTGGCATATGCATGCCTACACTCACCACACACAAACATGCACACATACATGAACACAGTACTATTTACATGCTAGTCCCAAGTGCTAAGGAGACTCATATCATGACCATGAAATAAATCATAAAATAGGAAAAAAGCATCCATAAAGCGTCTAAAGATAAGGGAAAATGCAAAAACACAATTTCCTGTGGAAACTGATGTGGTTTTGATATAATTCAAATAAAAAGTAATTCAAAACAACTCCTGAGACTGTTCTTTCCCTGATTCAGATCTTTGGCGGATACATTTTTGAATTCTCAATTTCATGATCTGTATAGATATTCTTAGAACTTCTAGAACCTCACAGAAATCCAAATCGACTTCCTTATGTAAGTCACAAACACTCTGGGTCATCTCTAGATCTCTTACAATATCTAAAACGATGTAAATCCTAAGTCTACGGTTAGGAAACAACGACAGGAAAAGATCTGCTCATGCTCAGTGCAGACACCAAGTGTAGTTCCAGTCTTTGTGATGCACAGTTCATTGAGCACAGTCCCGCAAGTGCAGCACCTTACTGCACTCAGAGGTCACTCGCCGAGCAGTATGGAAAGCGCCATGGTTTGAACAGGGAATGCTTCCATAGCTTGCAATTTAGATGGTTGGTCTCTAGGGGTGCTGCTGCTTTAGAAAATTATGGAACAAGGAAATAGGGAACAGCTAGAAGACATCAGTGGGTAAGTTTTCGCGGGTGTATTATCTGCTTCACTACTCCTCTATATGCTCAAACCACCATGATAGTCTTCCCAAGGTCAAGATGACAGTGACATGGACTTCATGCTCTAAAACTATGAGCTAACATCAATATTTTCTCTGTGAGTTGTCTGTCATGTGTTGTGACCACAGAAATGCAAGTACTGCAATAATATTAATAGAAATTATAAATTGTTTTAATACAGTAAAAATGTATAGTAGGTGACTAGCCTAAAACAAAAACAATAAATATACAGTACAATTCATTTTAGAAAGCAAAAGCAAACTGACAAGAGGAGTCTGAGCTTTACAAGCTGTGTATAGCAGTGTCCTACAAATTAGACAACTTAACTAACTAATGGGAAAACAGGGTAGTTATTTGACCTGCTCAGAAAAGTAAGGCTTAGGGCCAGAGAGATGGCGCAGCAGATAAGGGCACTTGTCACACAAGCCTAGTGACCTGAGTTCAATCTCCAGACTGACTCCCAAAAGGTGTTCTCTGATTTTCACAAGCACAATATGGCATACATGCCCCCCCACATTTATGCATTTGCACATGAAGGGAGGGAAGAAGGAGTGAAGGAAGAAAAGAAGACAGGAGGGAGGGAGGGAGGTACTTTTCTGCAGAAACTATGCAGTTAATGAAATAATGCAATTTATTATGGTATGATTATGTTAAATAACCAGAAAACCTAACTATTTAAGAAATAAACATTAATAAGTTGTACGCTTTCCATTTCATAACATAGTATCTACAAAAGCAAAACCATACACAGGAACACATGAGCTACAGTACTGCCCTCAGAGTAGAAGCCTTGATTATCATCTGTGTTAACAACACATCATTTGTTTTCTCAACGAGGTATTACTTAGCCATTGACACCACAGAACATTAACATCAAGATAATTTTACAGAGAAAACAGGCATAACAGAGTTAATCTGTTTCAAGGCTGTATAGCCAATCTAATCAGTAAGATTTGTCTGACTTAAACTCAGCACATTTAAACTTTCCTATAAAGGGCCAGGAAGCATCTATTTTAGGGTTATGGGCCATGTAGCTACAACAAATTAATGGGTAGGCTGTGTACCAATAAAATGTCAATGATGTGCACTGAGTGTCTTTGAGTTTCTTACTATTCCACATGTCAAAATGTACTACACTTTAAACTATTTTAAAATGTAAAACCACTCTTAGTTCATTAGACATGCTGGAAGTGAGCCAGGCTTAGCCTTTAACTGGAAGTCTTAGTGAAATATGCACAACATGCCAATACACAACATGCATATTTAATCAGTCCCAATAACTGTACTGCACATTTTTTGCACACCACACATCTACCAATATCCACACATATCAAGGCTGCAGTACCTTTTCTCTCCTACCACTTTTAGCTTGCTCATCTTGAGTTACTTCGTTCCAGCATTGCAGATAACCTGAAAGAAAAATGTTAATACTATCAGGCGCCTAACACAATTCTGTTTCCTGGGCACTAGGATTATAAAGGCCACATAACTGGGAGATTGGAACACTGGAACCCAAGGAAGTCAGCCTATGGAGGCCATCACTGTAGCTGCCATACAGAACTAAGATACCTAAAAGCAGCAAGGAAAACGTCATCAAAATTCTAGAGCTACAGAAACGCAGAAAGCAAACGTGACACTTATGTGGTAGTTTGAATGAAAGTGTCCCCCACAGGCTCACACATGCTGAACACTTGGCCCCCAGTTGTAGCGCTGCTTGAGGAGGCTGTGGAACCTTTAGGAGGTGCAGCCTTGCTGCAGGGATTATGTAGGGGAGGGGGATTGTTATTACCTTGTCCTACTTCCTATTCCTAGGTCCCTCTACCTTTCCCCCTCCTCAAACTGCCTCCACCCCAGGCCTGTATGCCATGCCTTTGCCACCACGGTTAAAGACTCTGGTCCTCTGGAACCCTCCAGAACTGTAAGCCAACATAAACTTCCTTCATGAAGCTGTTTTTGATCATGGCAATTTATCGCTTCAGCTGAAAAGTAGCTCATACAGTCATGTATTTCTACTTCTGAGACAGTGTGCACGCATCATCAATACTCAGGTCACTCACAGCATCCCATGATCAGTGATCAGTACTCACCAAACTGTTCATATGCGACGATTTCTATACGGAAACATTTCTAATAACAAGTTGTTTAAACAAAGTGAAGGGCTTCCCTGACACCACCACCTTAGCCATGTTCTCATCTTTAGTCCGCACTATGTAATTTTAACAACCTTCCATCTTGACTTGCAATTTTTATAAATTTCAGATGTACTTTAAAACAAGTCACAAAAAATATCCTAGATATCTTTTAATTTTATATATCAATGCTTAATGAGACACAATTTTGTTGATTCACTGGAAAACAAAACAACGGCTATGAATCTAAGAAGTTAATCACATCTATACATATTTAATAATGCTATACTTTGGACGAAAATGTGCAAAAAGGAAGATTTTAAGGTTTCATTCAAAAGATACAAATACAAGTCTTTTCAATAAAATATAAAATGCTTCCTCTGTTAAATACATCAAAAATATATGTATTTAAGATTTTAAAAACATGTGGACAATTTTTGAAGTCATTGAGAAACTAAAATTGCTTTTTTTTTTCTTTTAGTTATTTCTCTAGGTAGTTAGCTACATGAAGCCAAAGTAACTTTCTCCAGTTTCCAGGATAAATAAGACAGGCACACCCAAAGGTGGCAGAAAGCCTCATAAGAGTTTTTAAAGCACTGTTGAAGCCTGCATACGCAGGGGCTGTCCTTTCCAGTCTAAAGCTGGACCTGGACATACAACCCTCAATCCCAGCGATAAGAGCTGGAACCAGGAGGACTGGGGTTCAAAACACTGTGACATAAAGAGGAAGCACCCACAGCTGGAGGGCGTGGTTGCAGAAACTCCTGACCTAGAGTGCACAAGGCAGGTTAGCCAGGTGAGCCTGCAATCCCTGCACTCTCTAAACAAGTAAGCAAAGGAAAGGTTAACCATGCTTTTGGTTTGGTTGGTTTGGGTTTTGGTTTGTTTTTGTTTTTTCAGTTTTCCTGAGATGAAGTTCCCACTAAGCAGGCCTGGACCTCCAACCTCCTGGCTCACCCAAAAGCTGGGATTCAAGTGAGCATCCCACACCTCACTCTTACTATGAACCTGGGTTTGGAGGTCTTCATAAAGAGGGGCAGGAAGACTGTGAGACAGAACTGTGGATGCTATCTATCAAGGAAACTGTATTTTCTGGACACAACAAGGCAGCTGTGCAGCTGAACTCGAAACCACTGTGACAGTGTGCATAAGGCTACACGAGCTCCCGTCAGAGAACACTGCAGCACAGACGGGGAAGCGGTCAGAAAGTCCACCACTAGCCATGACCATCCAATGGCATTTGATGGCCGCTGGGAGAGGGAGAGTAGCCT
>LOEQ01001223.1:14020-25220 GCA_001685075.1 Bramus lutescens
TCTTAATAACCAGAATGTGGCTAGCCACAAACAATGAGTATGCCATTCATTAGCAACCATGTATCTACCAAGTTCTCTAGCACATGATGAGGTGGTATGTAGGGATAGTCTTTTATTCTCACAAATTATGAACCAATAGAAAAATACTCGTATAGAAAAATAAAATATACGGAATAATAAATCATGCTGGGCCTCGAATACTCCCATCACTCACAATAACAACAAGCATCTCCTAAGACAGATTTTATTCCATTTTGACCTCACTCATCTCCCTGTTATTATTTTGGTGATAACTTCCAGACACTCTCCTTTTTCACTGGTGAATATTGAGGCATATAAAGGTAACGTGTGATGTTCCTTCTCTTTTAAAATACTTCCACGGTACTGTGATGATGTGTTTTGTACCATTGGACCTCATGCTCTCATCTGTGTTAGAGAGGTTTAAGTTGTAATTTGTATAAGGTTCCTAGTCCATTCCCTACTGTGGGTGTAACACACGTGGGAAACTACAAACTAGATGATCCACAACTCAGCACTCTGGCAGGATGTCAAGGCGATTCTCAGGCAGGCAGGACCTGGACCACAGTCGAGATGCTTTATTCTGGGATGTAGCATGATTTGCTGGGACCATCTTTTTAGAAACAAAGTTAATTTGTGTTATTTTCTACCTACTTTACAAAGAATCCATGACACATGTGAATGCTTTAACTTAATACCCACAGCCCTTCAGGGCCAAAATTCCATGCTTCTGTAATGTTAGTGTGTTTTAGACGATCTGTGTGGTCCTGTGAAAAGTTTTTGGCCAAGCTTGGTAGTGCATTTTTGTAATATCAGCCCTCAGGAAGTAGAGTCAGAATGATCTGGGGTTCAAGAGCACCTAGGGGTAAAGGTACATCCACAGAGGTAAAGGCAGTCTAAAGACATGCTTGTACCCCTCTGTCTATCTCTCAGACTACCGAAACAGTAGGCTCCCCCAGAGGGATTTTCCAAACTCTCAAGTTGGGAGAAGAAGGTGCCAGCTAAGGTAGGGCTTGCCCAACATGAGACTTCACATGGTTCTGGCAACTTGAGAGTTCCTCGCAGGAGAGACGCTGATGGTGGTGGGACCACACATTGAGAACAGTTTAGCTCTGCATGCCTCTGCTTAAACCTAAACCTCAGGTCAGGGCCCAGAAGACGAACTTCACGAGGAGGCCTCACGGAATCAATTTGTTCCTCTTCCCAATATGGCCATGTTGACTCGATCTCCCTTTTCTGCTTTTCCCTGTTTAATTTTTCATTGGTCTATTGAGGATGGGAGGGAAGCCTATTAGACCCAGCTCTGATCCTAGTAGCAGCTTCATGGCAAGTTCAAGAGTAACTTGAGCTAACTAGATCCTGTTTCGAAAATTATGCAAATTTCTGAGTAGTTATTGAGAGTTGATCCTGTAAATCCATTTATTTAGTATCATTATTTTGACCTTTGATGTAGGGGCCACCTGACCACACTTTGGTGACTGTAGACAGAGGGAGCACGTGTCAAAATCACATGCAGTCAGAAGGGCTGCCTTTTGCGGTTCATGGAGAACTTCCAGCCATTTGCAGGAGTTTACAATATGTTGGCAAAACACACATTTTGTCCATGGAAGAGAGCGAGAGAATAGGCACAACCAGCAGCCCATGAGCTAATGTGATTAATCTTGCAAATCTGTGTGGGCTTTTGGACTTGAATAGTTGCCAGGATTTAAATAAATGAAAACTTCAGATCAATTGCCATGTCCAACTTTTCTTGACTTTAGAGACAGTGCTTCCCTACATTTCCCCCTTGCAATATTCTGCAGGAGGTAGTACATGTCTGTAGTCAAGCTATCTCCATTGTCCCCAAGACCCCACTATTCCATGCCAGCCACATCGGAACCATGTTTATTCTACATTATGTATTTATATATACCATATTAACTCTACATTAGCTGCCTAGCGCTTTGATGCTTCTGACATTGTGATATACTGGGCAGTCTACACATTTACTGGCAGGTGCATGTGTATGAATGGGTGTGTACCCTATCCTGGGTCAGTGACGATTTAGCCCACATCAAAAATTTTTGTATGGTTATGACATATGATACATCATTAGGTCCCATTATGGAGATGTTCCAAGAATGGAAGTTTGTTTAAAACTTCTTGTCTGGGATGAGAGATCCATCCCCAGACAAGGCACTCAGAAGTGCTTACAATTCCTAGTCACAAGGAATTGATTTCTCTCTTTAAAAAAAAAAAATGAAGCCGGGCAGTGGTGGTGTACACCTTTAACCCCCAGCACTCAGGAGCCAGAGACAGGTTTATCTCTGTGCGTTCGAGGCTAGCCTGGTCTACATAGTGAGTTCCAGGGCATCTGGAGCTACATAGTGAGACCCTGTCTTGAGAAAAAAATATAGAACTGACTTGAAACAAGAAGCCTGCTGCATGCCCACTATCCCAAGGTCTGAACAGAGCCTCAACAATTAAAACTGAAGCCACTTGTACCTTCTTTGAAGACAACGGAACATATTTGGTTAAAGATGTGAAACAGAGACTGAGAGGGAGGGAGGGAGAGAGAGAGAGAGAGAGAGGTGCATAGAGAGGTATTCTCATAAAGGCGAGTGTCTGTATGTGTGTAGATCTAGGTGTACAATTACATATCAACATACAAATGATTAGTGATTTGGATAATTATACAGAGGCCATTGAGAGAGGGTGGAAGTGAGTGGAAGCTTGTGAGATAGACAGAAAAATGAGCCTAAGAACTCTTGTGGGGCCAAAAGATGGGTCACCAGGAAAATATCACCACACAAGCCCAGAAACCTGTGTTTCATTCCTAGAATACCTGTAAAAACCAGATGTGGTGGTGCTTATCACAGCATATCTGTGGTGAGATGGGAGCCAAGGACAGGAGACTCAGCCAGAAGCCTGGGTACACCATGCAGTAACAAAAATAACCCAGGAACCCTGACTCAGGCAAGGTAAGCTGAGAACTCACTTCCTGAAGGAGTTGACTTCTGAACTCCACTGCTGCACCAGCAAAGCCTGACGTCCAATGTAGTGATTGGAGCGGTAGGCTGGCCTGCTTTTCATCCCGCCCGGCTCCTGCATGGCTAGCTTTTCACCTAAAATAACAACACACAAATTGTATTCATTTAAACACTGCCTGGCCTGTTAGTTCTACCCTCTTATTGGCTAACGCTTACATATTCTTTTAACCCATTTCTAATAATCGGTATTGCCACTTGACTGTGGCTTACCGGCATGCGTTTAACCAGCATCCATCTCAGAGAGAAGAGCCATGGCGTCTGCCTGACTCTGCTTTCCTTCTCCCAGAATCCTGTTGTGTCTACTCCACCCACCTAAGCTGCTGTCCTATCAAAAGGCCAAGGCAGTTTGTTTATTAACCAATGAAAGTAACAGAGAGATAGAAGACCCTCCTACATCAGTCCANACCATGGCGCCAAATGAGGAGGGGGCTGCGAAGGGACTGTAACCTGACCCCGGCTGGGATCAAAGAACGATCACTGTGCACTCAAAATTCCTTCCCCCACTCCAGGAGCAGAGGGTATTCAAACATGTTTTCTTTGCAGATAAGCACCTCAAACGGGAGCAGGGATATCATAACTCGGGGTGGCTGTTCCCACACTCCACATGTGTGCCAAGACAAATGCATGCTCTCTCTCTTTCTCTCTTTCTCTGTCGCTCTCTCTCCCTCTATTACACACACACACACACACACACACACACACAGAGAGAGAGATAAATAAATAAGCAAAAGAAGTTAGAGGAACTCTTGGGTGACAGCATATGGTGGCATGGGATAGATTCGAGTCACACAGCCTTTGGTTCAAGTTTCAGCTCCTCCACGTATGTATTCACGGTATGGGCTCGGGCAGATGAGCTGACCTCTAAGTTCTGCTTTTTCACTCTCTGAAATGATTGTGAGCTTTCGTGGGTGAAAACGTGACTGAGAAGCGTTGGTTTAGGTGAGTACCAAGAGCTATTGTTTCTCTACCCCAAGAAGACTCTACTGACCTATGATGGCCCTGTTCTGAATCCACGACTGCCTCAGGCTCCAAATTTAATTTCCCAAAAGATTGCCCAGATGTTCCTGAACAGCAGGGCCTGAAACTAGCAGAATCACAGCCATTCCTTTAGGGAGCTTGACTAACTGATTCTCTTTCTGATAATGACTAGCCAGGTGTCCTTGAATGCTGCAAGTCATGCGCCTAAATAAATAAAATGGAAATCAAAGAAAGTTGGCGCGACTGTGATGCAATAATCCAGGGTTCAGGATCTGTGAGCTGCATGGTGGTCCAAGGCCTTTGGTACTCACTGGGGCCACTACCTGGTCGGTCATCCTTAGTGTCAGGTGGAAAGCACTTTGCCCTGGAGACCCAACTTCAGGAGTGGCCTGCATCCAGCCTGTTACCTGTTCTCTCCTGCTCAGCTTGGCCTCATCTCTCCCCGCAGAGACTGGGTGTTTCTAGCAGAGCTCTGTCAGGGTTGTAGACTTTGGGACTGGCCAGGTGATAAGAATGTGGGAGGACTCCTGCAGTCCCCTACCCAGCTTGCCATCTCTGGTCGACGCGTTTTGCTACATGGTTAGGTCTGGCACATCTGATCAGGTTGTTAATAACCTCAAGGGCTGGGATGCAACATTCCTGCCCACAGGCAAACTGGGAAACTGGCCTCCCAGTGTAACCCTTCCTCAGATTCTTTGAGTTTTCTCCTGCTATTGGGCTCTTCAGAGCCTCTTTGCCCTGCGTCTTCAGACTACCATGGTTGCAGAATCTACTTGGGTACCTCCCTGCTGTTTAGGAGGTCACCTTACCCTGTCTCACCCTAATCTATAGAGACTCACCCAAAGTACCCATGTCTCCTACTTGAACAACTAAGACATTAGGGAAAGTTCTGCCCTTAGCCAGCTGCTGGAAGGAAGGCCGCGGGGCCAGTGACATCCAGGAATAAGACACTCACTGACTGCTCTGCCAAGGGCCCCCGACTCTGAGCTTTAAGACAAGGATTTCATCCCCACTAGCCTTATGTAAAAACCTTTAGCCACAGTCTCAACTATTTGCCCCCCACTTCAGTTTAGAAGAGTTGTCTTTGTTTCTTCTCACCTTGAGCTAAGCATCCTGAAAGCTAAAGCTGGCTCTGGACAAGAGGAAGGAGTTGTTTGTGCCTGAGGAACCAGGGTGGAAAGAATGTGGAACTTCTGGTTTCGGTTCCTGGATGGGTAGCCTTTGGTAAATCACTCAAACTTTCCGGCTTCCCATGGCCACCCCCTTGAAATGGCAAAATGAGCCTTTGTTTTGCCGTGGCTGGCATGGTGGGGAGGGTGGGTTTGGAAATGAGTATGTAACCCCGCTTTATGTGCTAAGGCTCAGCTACGGCCGGGCTACTCCACCTTTGCTGAGAGAAAAGTCCTTCGGTAGCTGTAGCTGCTCCTCCTTCTCCTCCCCCCCCCGCGATTTTGAGAGTAAAGGATAGAGAACACTTGCCCACGAATATTCCACAATAATTATTCCCAGTGGTACAAAATTATTAATCAGTGGGTAAGCAGGCTGTCACATATTTGTAGAATGGATGGTGAAGGCTGTGAAAGCATTATGCTACATGAAAGAAGCAATGCGTGGAGCTGACGTGTTTATGGCAGCCTTTATGAAAAATGTCTGGAATGGGAGACTCCACAGAGAATCCAAGTAGATCAGGGGTTGGGCAGAGTATGACAGGAGTTCTTCTGGGGGAGCTGGTGGAGAAGAGAGCTGGAAAGTAAGTGAGTTAATTGAGAAGAGGCATCTTTAAAACTCTCTACAATACAGCAATGATGGATGCTCTGAGCTGAGACCAGTCCTGTGGGAATACCACGCCAGATTCTCAGATGGGAAATGGAGATTGAGAAGATGTTTCACTTTAATGGTGTTGGGCTATCATGCTTGTATATGTGTGATAACTGATTGGTCTTTGGGAATTTTAATAGAAGCTTGGGGAGAAATGTGCTGCACTGTTTCACACTTGTTTCCCTTGGTATTACTCTAAGGTCCTCTAATTTTTTTAAGGTTTTCGTCAGATTTTTCATAATCCAATCAATAGCCTTTTGGGGAATATAGGCCCTAGCAGATTAAGTGAAAAATACATTTTGTAAGAATCTGATAAAGCTAAATAAATCTGTCTTTTCTACCAAAGTAGCCCAAAGGCTTGATGATTGATGTAATTCTTAGCGCCTTCTGCCTGTCCTGATCAAATGGTGAGACTCCTTTAGGAAAGCAGGAGGCGGAGCTAATACTCACCTGAGATCCTCACCTGCAGTCCTCAGTCTCTAGACACAATTCCACATCAACATCTCCACACTTGGAATCCTCAGAACTCTGATGTGATCTAATCTGATTTTACAAATTTTGGCCCCATATTTCTTCCTGATATATAAGCCTTAGTTGCTTGATGTTCTACTTTTTCTCATATATTATACAAACCCTGAGTTGGACATTTCTCAAACTTCATTTGACATGCATATCTGTGATGCCCTTAGGTAATATGTAATCTGGGATATATTAGAAATGATTTCGTCTAGAGTAGTTCTGACTACTTTGGGAGAGAAGAAACTAAGCTGTAAATAGTGACCTACAGACAGTATTGATCACAGAGAATGGACATTTCCCCAAGGTATTATAAACTGTTGGTCAAAACAGTTGTGTCTGGTCACAGTGTCAGCGATACAGTATTCTAATTTGATCACAATCTAATCAATGCAAACTGTCAATATTTTAGATTACACAGTTATAAAATAGCATTGAATTGCTGTTTTAGCCAACATTTTTAAAATGACTTATAAGGTTGACCATTTTATTTTTCCTTTCTTTGACTATAAATGATTTCCTTGTATGCTTTCCTGTTTTTTTTGTATTGTGTATAATTTTGCTCTTTGAAAATTCTTGTGCATATATTAAATTTCTGTAAGACATTAAAAAAACTCTCTACAATAGACGAGATGGCCCTCTTTTAAGATCCTTTCAATGTTCATCTGCAACATATTCAAACCAGTTAAGGGCTTGCTTATGTTCTAGAGAGTTGGAGGAAGCTCCCCTGGATTTAGCTTCTGCAGTCATGTCACATGGGATACACTGCCCATTATGCACCTCCAGGCCAGCTGGGTCTTTTAAGACCTAGGTCTTTTATCTTAAAAGATCAATGCTATCTTGTAAAGAATATAGTTGCAAAGGCTGAGTGGATGGAGAGGCCCCATCACTACACGCAGGAAAGTTAACATTAAGAAGGTACCATGGTATGCAGGTACCAGCTTAAAGGAATGAGAACCCGTCTCCAAGGTATCCCTGACCTCATCAGTGTCACCAACAGGGAGCTGCATAGCCAGGGTCCCCGGGCCTGCCCTCTGTTGACCCCTACACTATTCAGCTCCACTCAAGTCTCTTTCCCAGCCCCCCAGAGGGAGTGAGAAAGAATTCTTGGCAAAGTAGACACAGCCAGGCTGGGAGCCTAGAGCGCCATGTGATGCTCAGTGCAGCCCCCCCCGCCCCCACCTCCATAGAGAATGGGCTATTGAGCTCAGAGCTTCACTTCCTGGTCAGAAAATCCCCACCAGGCAAAGCCAAGAAGACACCCCAACCCCCACCCCACCCCCGTGCAGCATCATTAAATTATAACAAGCCCTAAAAACATCTCCAGAGCCTGGGTCTGCCTCTTCTCATGCTCTCAAGCTTGCGATTGGCTGAGGAAGCTCAGCCTAGCAGGCCTTATCTCTGGCTGGTTATTATTTGATGAAAGAGTCTTCCGTCTCCTCCTCTGCTGTTGCAAAACCATCCCGGGAGTGTTTGCTGCTGCCTGCCTTGCTTCTGGGGTCACTTCAGTGCACCCAAAGGCCTCTGGCCTGTATTCGCACAGATAGGCCCCTGGAGGAATTTTTAAACCACCCACGTCGAGGCTGTCTTCTGCTGAAGCTGTCTGGGACAGCTTTGCTAGTCGGCTGACGGCAAATAATTCCTCAAACACCACATCAAGGATACAGGTATACTTGAGCAGCTGGGGACATGGGGACCAAGTGTCTCAGGGTACGATGACTTTAGACATGGGGGTAGCATGAGTCTGGGAGAGAAATGAAGTGGAACACAGAACACGTAGATGAAGGTGGAGGAAGCAAGGCTAAGAAGAGAGCGCTGAGATTCACGGCACTCTGTGGAAAAGCAACACTCTTGGGCAGAGGTGTTTGCAGCTCGGGTGAAGTGCAGGGGTGTTTGCAAGATAGCTGTTGCATGAGTTGGTCTGTGTGTACCTGAAGCAATTCTTCTTGAGGTCTAAAGAGTATGTAGACCTGCCTACTCTTCAGACATCTGCCACCTGTCACCCTGTCTCAGAGGGAAGCCGAACTGCTTTCACTTGTAACATCACTAAATCTGATTTGTGACTGGGACATGGCCTTCAAATGTGCTGCTGAGGGGTAAGAACCCAAGTCCTTGTATACGTACTTCAGCAAAATAATAGAACAAAGGAGAAGCTCTGAGCTGAGCACTTCATGCCCAAGCTAGCTCCCCAGTCTGAGATCTGTGCTGGATGTGCCGTGACTGTTCCGATGCCACCATGTCCTCAATGAGACACGAGGATGGCATCTCATGCAACATGAGCTGGCATCTGGTAGAGTGCTCTGTGATTGGCACTTCTCCTACAGATGAGAGCTGGGCTCCAGGATGGATGAAAGGCAGGCGAAAGGTCCTAATTGTTAGACCTGGAGGTGGCTGAGGAGGGCAGGATGTGGTGTTAAAACAAAGAAAGCCACTTTATTTTAGTGGTTGAGTGGGAAAGAATTCTTTCAGCTACTTTGGGTTTTTTGTTTGTTTCTTTGTTTGAGACAGGGTTTTACTATGAATCCCAGATTCACAGACATCTGTTTGCCTCTCCCTCCTAAGTGCTGGGATTCAAAGCGTGTGTCACCATGCCTAGCTACTTTGTGTTTAAGTCCATCCCCAGTCCTGCATGCACATCACAGGTCACAGACTACCCATACAGATGGCCTTTCTTGGCCACTTCTTTCCAGGTATGCCTCTCCTGTTGTCGTAGTTCTCAAACGTTTGGATCTAGATTGTGTCTGCTTTGCAGTCTGTGGAGGAAGGAGAGGACAGCTCCATTGGCTATGTTTCTACACAGATGGCGATGCCTCCTTGCTTTCTGTGTTCCCCAGGAGCTGCTTTTGTGGAGCCCCACTGCCTCTCTGGGAACAGCAGCCGTAGGTCTGGGGAGCTCACCAGAGTGAATGCTGCTTTTATTTGTCACTTAAGGGGCATGGTGGGGGTGGAGGACAAGCCACAGCAGGGCTTTCCTCCTTGTCTGCTTCTCTGCTGTTTGGACATGTCCTCCTTCTCACGGCCTGGCTGTCCTGGGTCTGCTTGCTCTAGGGGCCTTCACCTTCACTCTTTTCCTTCTTTGTCTTGCAAAATATGTGGTCCTTGATCCTTGTGACCCGCCCCCCCACCTCACTCTGCCCCTGCTCCTGGGTCTAGACAAGTTAAAGGGCTACTACATCAGGGTCTCTCGGATGAGTATGTCCACCCTTTCTGCAAGCAAGTCAGGAGTCGAGGAACTTCCTCTGCTGGACTACTCTGGGATGTCTTGTGATTGCTCGTTTCCCATCCATTGCCCGTGCCAGATGGACAGCTTTGTGTGGGCAGGGAGCGGGCTTAGCATGGCAGCCAGGTCCTGGAGCTGCACAGTTACTGGCATGCGGTATTCTCGCCACTCGCAACGTCTAACCCTGATGGAGAATCTCCTTCTCCCTGCTCAGCACCCGCCAAGTGCTTTGCATCGACTGACTCAGACTTCAGAAAGGGCGGGGGAAGAAATGTATCGGCCCATTTCGGGGATGAGCAGACTGTACGTTCAGGGAGACACAGAAGTTAATGCAGTAAACGGAGATTTCAGAGCCCCATGTTTTCACAGCACAGTGAGGTGGTGGAGCAGAGAGAAGAACCAGGACAGGGATGGCAGCAGGCTAAGGACAAGAGTACAGCAAGGGCCTCACGTGCTCTGGTAACCCTTTCATGCCCGTGAGCTGCAAGCACTGACTCTGTCTCAGCTTGTGAGCTTGGCTGTGAGGGCATGGTGGCTACCTAAGTGGGTACAGACCTCCAAATGAAATGCTTTGGGGTCTAAGCTTCACCCTCTGTCAAGATCTGCCTTCTCCACTAGCCCCTCTCCTGCTTCCATAGACTGCCGGACCCATCTCAGTTCCTCCTAGAGAACCAGGGAGATTTCACATCTGGCTTTGAAATAACTAGCTAGCAATGCGAAGGCTTGGTATTTCACGCTCTGTGCCTTGCCCCGGTGAACCTCATTTATCCAATGGAATGCGGGGTTAAGGTCACCCTGCGCTCCAGAGCAGCATGGCCACTGGTAAGAGCAGGAGCTGGGGCTGCACAGCAGGCAGCTCTGGACTCAGCCACTCCGTTCTGCTTTGTCACCCAGTGGGAGCAGTCTTTGGACCCTTGGCTTTGGGCTCACTGCACCCTGATGTCTGCCCTTGGAATAGCCCCTGCCAGGTAGATGACCTTGCCCTATCTCCCTCCCTGTCACCAGAGGATCCTCAGAGTACAGGGTTCTCAACCTTCTGTTTCTTCCCTGGGCCTCAAGTCTAGCACTGGCTTAGGCCACTAATGCTTGTGGGCCCATACTATTATCTGAGGTAACCCCCCTGAATTGCCCTCAGTCTTAAAGGGACCACGCGCCCCATCCTCTACTCCCAGAGAATGTTCTTTATGTTTTTGCTT
This sequence comes from Bramus lutescens, assembly GCA_001685075.1. Taxonomy (NCBI): domain Eukaryota; kingdom Metazoa; phylum Chordata; class Mammalia; order Rodentia; family Cricetidae; genus Bramus; species Bramus lutescens. Next base: position 24,796 of record LOEQ01001223.1, read on the forward strand.
CCATGCAAAGAGCCTCAGCTTAAGGGACTGCTCTTGTTGGGTTAATCTTACTAGAATCATAGTAGAGCGTGGGAGGAAAAGGGTTATTCTGTTGTTGTTTGTTTGTTTGTTTGTCTTTTTCGGTAACCGAATCTTAGGTTTCTCCTTGGCATTTAAACCTTAGTTTCCCCATCTCTAAAACACAGGCACAACGTTTTGTTTATAAATGACTTTGAGGATGGTGGTTATGTGATGCACTTACTATGGCTTCAGCAGAGGGAACAGTGGAGAGAAAACCCGTTCCCCTTGCAGAAGCCAAGGCTGAAAGGGACATCAGGCGTGGGCATTAAAAGCAGCAGACAAATAAACAGGCCATTTGCAACTGTGGAGAGGACAAAGGACTGGACTCAGAAGGGGCTGCAAGCCAGTCAAGAAAGGGCTGCTTG
>LOEQ01001223.1:27589-47706 GCA_001685075.1 Bramus lutescens
TGTGTGTGTATGTGTGCAGGTGTGTGTGTGTGCAGGACTGTGTGTATGCGTGCAGGACTGTGTGTATGCGTGCAGGACTGTGTGTATGTGTGCAGGTGTGTGTGTATGTGTGTATGTGTGCATGTGTGTGTATGCGTGCAGGTGTGTGTATGCGTGCAGGTGTGTGTATGCGTGCAGGACCGTGTGTATGTGTGCAGGACTGTGTGTATGTGTGCAGGTGTGTGTGTATGTGTGCATGTGTGTGTATGTGTGCAGGTGTGTGTGTGTGCAGGACTGTGTATGCGTGCAGGACTGTGTGTATGCGTGCAGGACTGTGTGTATGCGTGCAGGTTGTGCATGTATAGACTGGAGGACAACCTCACATGTTCTTGCTCAGGCAGTATCCACCTAGTTTCTGAGACAGAGCCTCTCACTAGGACCCGCGACTTGCCCCTTAGGGGAGACTGCCTGGACAGTGAACTCCAGGAATCTACCTGTCTCTGCTAGGGAGACAGAATTACATCCAAGTGCAGAATTACAAGTGTGTGCCACTACACCCAGTTTTTGACCTGGGTGCTGCCTTTGGAACTCGGGTCCTCATATGCGGTGGCAGATACTCTGCTGGCAGCTATCTCCCAGACCCCAGCTTCCCCTAATTGCAGGGTTTTAATACAGCTAAACTTATTCAACGGGAGGGCTTTCCCTTTCTGAGTTTGTCTTTCGTGCTTGTTGGGTAGGAAAGCGTTCTCTTTTTAATCAGTTGATGGTGTTTGTCCACGGAGAGTTGACATTTAGTTTAATACAATGGCTGCACACAATTAAAAACCTAGACCTGTTTTTGTCTCGACATCATGGTTACTCGGCAAATCTTGTCCAAAAAACTTCTTGCTTGTAACTAAGGCTAACAGCAATGTCCAAACCCAAGCAGAGCCCCCCTGGAGTGGATTTCACAGTGTCTGAGTCCCAGACTGGCTGAGTGGTAGGGACTTAGTTGAATTTTATCACTTCCTAAGACGCTCAGCTGGCTGTGGCAGTTAGACCCTTAAATAGAATCTATCATGTTCTTAGTGTCCCAGGCTCCTGTATGTTTAATGCCTTGAGTATCTGCTTTCTGGGCCAAACTCATGAAATTCTAAAAGGGAATTATCCATCTCAGACAGAAGCTGCAGTGGAAACAAAAGCCTTTGGTACCCGACGTTATCAGGCTGCTCAATTTTTCATTGGTGTTTCAAGGTAGAAGGAATTGTGTTAACCCAAGCTGTCACTTCTCCTTAGATGCGCTTTGCTTAGACACTGGTGAGAGCTGGCAGTGCCCTGGCCTAGCTTGACCTATAGGCAGGCTCCTCTGTCCACCTGCTGAGGTTGGGGTGTCTAGATCTGCTCTGGGTACACAAGGGGACAGAAGGCACCTGGCTATCTCACTATTTTCAGTATGGCCCAGAGCACTGGCAACCGCCTCCTGCCAGGGAAAAGAAAATGCCCACCAGGCAACTCAGATTTCAATAATTGCCATTGTAGTGCTCAAGTTATTGAGCTATAACTGTATGTTTCTGAGTTAGATGCAGTTTACAACAAGCAGCTCTCACTCGGCTTAGATGCTCATCTGCCAGGTGGGTTAACCATGTTCAGCTGCACAGAAAGAGCTCACACTCGGACTGAGAGCTGTTTGGGGTGCGCAGTATCAACTGTCCTCTGGCTGTCTGACCACATCTCTTCCTCGGGACTCAGCACACCTCTTGGCACGTACCTTGGTGGGGAGGAGGTGCAGCCTGTTGACGATAATGCTAATACAACGGACTAATCTGTTCTAGAGGCAACTACTTTCTGGAAGTTTCTATCTTAATCTATGTGACCTTTGGCTGCTACTATTTTTAACTTGCCCGTTTAGCTATTAAAAGTTCTCTGTGACTTCATTACCGTGGCTGATCAGCAACCCGAGCCAAGGGATGGGTGGGAGTGTGGGGAGCAAGAAGCAGCAACAGTCTGCAGGTGAGGATGGATGTCTGGAGCTGCTGTCTTCTGGAACCTTCCTTGGATGTCTATTCCGAGCTGGCCAGACTGGTGAGCAGCAGGCGCTGTCCGTTTGAACTCACATCGTTGTGGCTGACTTCCCCAGCACAGCTTTCCCCACTGCACTGTCTCTCTGGTAGCCGCAGTCTGGTGGCTGCTCCGGAAGGTGTATGCCTGCGGGAGTGGTGGGGTTCATCGGGGTGTTCCCATTAACCTGGAACTTCATACATGTATACAATGTATCTTGATTATAACCACCCCTACTCCTTCCTTCTGAAACCCCCTTGTTCCCCTCAATGCAACTATCTCCCTAAGAAGTGCAAGTCTTTTCAAAACAATTTATAGCCCACTGAGTCCTGCCTGTATGCAATGGGTGTGGGGTCATCGTCTGGGAACCCACGCAAGGAAAAGTGATCGACCCTTCCCCAGAATCACCAACTACCAATAGCTCCTCAGCTAGGGGTAAGGTCTTGGGAGCTCCTCCTGGCTTAGTGCTAGAATTTTAATTAATTACATATTAATCAATTAAGCGAGGCAGGGTCTCACTGTGTATCTCTGCTACCCTCTGCCTCCTGAGTTAAAGGTGTGCTCCATCACACCTGGTTCATGCTGGGAGCTTTCAACTGGCTTCATCGTGTGCACGTCACCTCAGCTGCACATGTACAACCGCCTACCATGTCTAACACTTCTCCCCAGCTTCCTGTTCTTACTATGCCCACTTCCTTGAGCCTTGAGTGTAAAGGGGAGTGTTTTCAGATTGCTGACCTGGGCCTTCCTTGATGGGGTTGTTTCTCTCTTTTGAAGAAGCTTCCCTGATGCACAGACTTGCAGAAGTCATTGCTCACTGCTCACTTAGGCTCACCACTTGCTAATGCATGCAAGTGACAAGGGACCAAGAGCAAAGGTACTCCTCCTATGGGTGCCACCAGATCTCTTCCTCCTGGGGCATCGACTGCTACCACCTCCATTGAATTCTAAGTGTAGCCAGGGCAGAGGCCGTGCCTTGGATAGCATGGTGGCTGCTGTGTCAACGCCTCTGTGGAAAGGGCCTTGGTGTTTGGAACCCTGGCTTGGGGAGAGACATGGTGACCCAGTAAGATGGACTTCAGAGTAAGGATGTGTGAACCTGTGTTTTCCTCTCCATCTAGGGCTCTGGAGACCTTCTGGAGATAGCAGTTCTGGACAAAATAAGCTCTCACTCCTTCTCAGGCTTGCCAGCTGCTACTCGGCTCATCTGGGGAAACTCAGGTCTTCTTTCCCACTCTCGACTGCCCATTAGAACCGAGAAGTCCCTGGCAGGGTCCATCCTTCCTTAGAAAATAGTGAAATAATATTACATATGGAGAGCACACAGCTGATACCATGGTCCTGCTGGTGCCAAGTACTGAATGGAAATCCATGGTCAATAACCTGTACTATTTTTGCTTGTTTATTTTATTGAAAAAATTTCATACAAATATTCTGACTATGTTTTCCCCCTTCACCAACGCCTCCCAGATCCTCTCTATCTCTTCACCTCCCTACCTCCCCAACTCTACACTGTTATATTAATGTAGTGGTATGAAGGAGAACAGCCTCCATGAACTCATGTTTGAATACTTGGTCCCATTTGGTAGAACGTTTTAAGGAAGGTGTGACCTTGTTGGAGGAGGTGCTGGGGGCAGGCTTGGAGGTTTTAAAGGATATCTGCAATTCCCGGTCATCTCTTCTGCCTCATGGTTGAGGGTCAAGATGTGAGCTCTCAGTCGTTCCTTTGTTCCACCATCATAGACTCTAAATCTCGGAGAGTGTAAGCCAAATGAAATGCTTTCTTTCAGAAGTCACATTGATGTGGTGTTTTATCACAGCAATCAAAAAGTAGCAAGGACACTTAAGTAGCAGCTATCTGCAGTAATAAAGATACGGCAAACACACAGTTAAAAGCTCAGGAGCTAGCGGGCCAGGAGGTAAGAGGTGACTCATTGCTGATAAGAAAAGGAGCTTGGAGAAGGGACAATTGAGGAGGTTTCCCAGCACTGAGTGCTGATTAATGACAGAGCTGGCATAGCTGACATCTCTTCTTACACACTGGTTCCTGAGACTGCTTTCTTGTTCAAACACTGAAAACCCATGTTTAGAAAACTGTATAAAGTTGAGGAAAATAAAGCTAAGATCCATGTGTAGTTCATGGAGAGCTTGTTTCATAACTGCTGCTATGGCGGAGGGGACTTCTTCAGGGTCAGGAAAATTATTGCTTCCCCTCCTATGCCTCTAATTACCCCAGGGAGGGGATCTAATTCTCCATATCAGCAGGAAGAAGAGACTAAGTACTACACATCACACGCTCACACGCAACCATCACACAGATCACACACACATATAAACATCACACATACTTGCCACACAGATACACCACACACATAACTGCACATACCATACACATAGCACACATATATTACAGAAACACTATATGTCTCATACACATATAGACTATATATACACCATTGGCAAGTCACTCAAGCCATACATGTCACACATATGTACACCATGTACACATCACATAGACATACTGTAAATACCACATACCACATATACAGCACATATGCATGCCATACTACTTACACACCACACATAACACATATATACCATGTACACAGTATACACACTACATACATACTACACATACACATCACACACCATGTACATATCACACATGAACACCAAACACATACCACAGAAGCATCCCACACATTCCACACACATATAGACCACACACACACATATCCCACATATACCACAAAGATACTCACATACACACATATTATACAAATATGCACATTCTCCCCCAGCACCAACCACTCCCTTTCTGCATGCTACATATACATATTCATACATACACATGCATACACACACTCAATCTCATCCATTATCATCAAAGCAGAGTGCCCATGGAGGACAGGCCCTTCAAAATCCAGCCCAGAGCTGTGTTGCTTATGCCCAGCCAGAACTATAAAAACACATGCTTTGTCCCTTGCTCTCACCATCTGTGTTCAACACAGATCCAAGGGACTGGTGAACGGTCTTTTGCTGTAAAGCTGATACTCAGGGTTGAGAGACACTCAAAGGGCCAAACAACTGAGCACAAACAACACAGCTTCTCAATGAGGTGGCAAGAGATGCCTCTGGGCTGGCTCACAGCTATGATCCTGACTTTGCTTGTGACTTGGGATCTGTCACTCCTAAATTTGCTTGCTGGAGAAAGACCAAAGTGTCCAGGCTCACTTGGGAGAGGTAGTGCTTAGCACAGTGACTTCATGTACTCCTTCCTTCAAGGGAGACTCCTGGTGTACGTGTGTAATGAGGGTGCTGGCATGCAACATCATGTCTAATTACATATGAATGAAATCTTGGCCAAAGGAAGTAAACGGAGTTAATCTCCACTTTGATCCTAAATGAGGGTTACACTATAATGATGACCATTGTCCAGTGCAGGCCAGGCTTCAGCACAGCCCACTTCCTGTCAGAACTCTGCCTTCGATTTACCCTCCCTGACTGACCTTTTACCTGCCTGCTGCCTTCCTTATCTCAAAAGACTCACCAAGCACAGGTCACATGCTTAATGTTTTTCTAATTCTCTATCTGCTCTCTCTCTCTCTCTCTCTCTCTCTCTCTCTCTGTAGTCTCTGTGTTCATGTGTTTGTGCAGGAGGAGCACATGCATAGCTGAGTGGAAGCTAAATGTTGAGGTCGGGTGTTTTCTCTATTATTCTTCGCCTTGTTGTCCGAGACAAGGTTCTCCCACTAAACCTTTTCAGCTAGTCTGGCTGTCCAGCATACCCTGAGCTCCCCGATTCAGCTAGACTAGCTGTCCAGCACACCCTGAGCTCCCCGATTCAGCTAGACTAGCTGTCCAGCACACCCTGAGCTCCCCGATTCAGTTAGACTGGCTGTCCAGCACACCCCGAGCTCCCCAATTTAGCTAGACTGGCCGGCTGGAACACTGTAGGAATCCTCGCTCCACCTTCAGTACTGGGATTACTTTTATGTGGATGCTGGGAGTGAACTCAGGCCATCACGCTTGTGTGACAAGTTGAGATGGCACATTGCTCATGGAGCCACCTTGCAAGACTCATCCAGCCATTCATTTTGATTTATTTCCAGTATTACCTAGAATGAGGACTTCAAAGAGGAGTGGCTAGTTGTAGCCCGTGGGCCAATCCCTGCCTGTCATCTGCTTGGTAAATAAAGTTGTGCTGGCGCAAAGCCCCATTGATTTCCTTATGTATTTTCTGTGGCCTCTTTCACATGACAGGATTGAGCAGTTGACACGAAGACATTATGGTTAGAAAAGCCCAAAATATTGACTATCTGGTTCATTAAAAAATAATGTACTGACTCCTAACTTAAAGTATTAGTGTTGGACTCAATCATGCTGGAGTTCAAATGGGGCTTTGGTTTCTTGTTAGCTGTGACATTGGGGAAGGTGCACAATCACTCTACGGATCTGGCATTTACTCAATGGGGATGATAAATCCAGGCGGATTTGAAGGCGTAAATCATAAATAATCCCATATCGGTTCGGAATTATAATTACTAAAATATTTATTTAAAGGGGAAATTTATAGATCATCGTCCCAGACCATAGCCCTCTGCGCAATCAGGAAAGGAGCCTAGTCGCCGGAAGAGGAGCCGGAAGCCAGAGAGCGAGCAGAGGGCAGTTGCTGCTTTTTTAGAGAGAGAGACCACGCCCCAATGGGCTGGTATCTTAGTGGCTATTGGCTGAAGGAGCAGAAGGAGCTCCCGCAATACGGATTGAGTGGGACTGTATTTATGGAAATCTACACCACGTGCCCGGCACTAAGTAAGTCTCAGTAAGTGGTAGCTCTGAGGGCATTCACTCAGACGTCGAGCGAGTGTGAGCGTGGATGACTGCTCACTGCACCGCAGCTACTGCCTATCAGCAGTCTGCCCTCCCTGAGCTTGCATTCTGCTGGAAGCAAGCAAGGGAAAAGAACAGGCTAATTTTAGACAGTGGCAAGTGGTGAAAATAAAACAGAATGACATCAAATAAGATGACAAGCCTAGGACAGAAAGTGCAAGTGGAGCTAAGAGCTAAAAATAAGAATGAATCAGCAACAGAAATACTCGCGGAGGCATGATCCTGGCAGGGGCAGCCAGACTCACAGAGTTCTGAGTCAAACGAGCGTAGACTGGTTCCGGAAGAAAAGTGGCACCGAGGGAGGGGAGAGTGGCAAAGGGGCAGGTACGGAATGACAGACAGGGGTAGAAGCAGGTGAGAGCCTGTGCCCGAAGGGGTACCGCTCAGAATCAGGGAAATCTGAGACCGAGATGGAACAGAGTGAAAGCAGGCCTGTGGCCTCCTTTGTAGGAAGTAGTATTCCTCCTTGATGCTGGCATGAGTAACCGCTGGAGCCAGAATGAGCATGCGGGCCTCACAAGCCCTGTCTCTGTTGTAAAAATTCCACCTCCCCCAACTTAGCTCAGCCATCTCCTGGGGCTTTTCTCCATACAGGGCCCTAACTCATCTGACAAATCTTTAGGACAAGCCAGCAACTCTTTGAAATGGCTCTTTATCAGGAATCTCAGAGCTTCTCCAGGTAGAGCACTTAAGGGACTTATCAGTTAATGTAATCTTGAAGCTTCCAATAGTTTCCCACAACAGAAGACCACCAGATAAGCATTCATGGCTCTGGTTCCCCAAATTAGCATTTCTATTTTGTCTGAATCGCTGAACAGGCATGAAGGGCCTACGTGATAATATTTTACCTGTATGAGGTTTAAAGAAAGCGTCAGATACCGTCAGTTACCCCAGCTGCCCCACACCCGCTAATAATAGCCCCGCAGTAGCCAGAGTCACATAGAGCAACTGTACACTCTGCTTGGAAGGGACGGTGCGCTTTCAGATCGCCTACTTTTATTGTTGCCAGGACAGAATTCTGACAGAAGCAGTTCACAGAGACAGGGGCTGCTCCATTCCGGCTCACAGCTGCAGAGGGTGCTGTTCACCCTAGGGGAAGGTGTGGTACCTGACTGGCTCAGCTCAGGGTGGCAGTAGTGGTGGCTCAGATCATTGACATCTTGGTGGATCACGAAGTGGAAATCTCAGTGGAATGAGGCTGGGCTAAACGTCTGAAGACCTCTCCCGTGGCTTACATTTAACAGCTAGGCCCTAGGTGCCAATAGTTCCAGAACATTCTTCAAAGCACCACCAGCTGTAACCAAGTGTTTAAACACATGACCCTGTGGGGGACGATTCACATTTGACCGTAATCCCTACCTTCTGATTTAGATAACTTTTCCATCATCTTCACCACCCTCAGAATAATTCTTTGCTGAAGTATGGATGATCTGCTTTTTCTCACTATAACGAGGCTAATTTAATGAAGAAAACAGGTCCCATGTCATTCAAAGTTCTGGAGGTGTAAGGGTAAGGGACCACATAAGGTGCTGGCATCCTTGCTGGCAGCCTTCTGTGGCGTCACATAGCAAGAAACATGGAGGCTATGTGTGTATCTATAATCCCTTCCTGCATCTTAAAAAGCTGCCAGGATCCAAGGGTGAGCTCTCCCTCTTTTTGTCTTATATAACTCTATTCACTTCCCTAAGACCCTACTTCTAAATATCTAAATATTGTACTTCTCAAATGCCCCCATCTCAATTACAATCCCTGAAAGCAACTGGGACTGATTCCTGGATGAATTTTCTAGTTCTCTTAAAGGTACAATACAGTATCTACTATATATCATGGCCTGTCTCAGAGACCTATATTTTTTTCTTGGATTTTTGAGACAAGGTTTTGTTATATAGCTCAGACTGGCCTCACAGTTAGTAATTTTCCTGCTTCAACCTCATGAGTGTTTGGATTATACACATACCATATTTTAACTCTAAGCTCTTACAAGTATAAATTAGTATTATTATAAGCTTTGTTTTACAGATGCAAAAAGGGGAATAAGTGAGAGAGTGAGGGAGGGGAGATTGACAGTTATACGATAGACAGATAGATGATAGATAGATGATGATAGATAGAATTAAAAATAAACGGCATAACTGCATTTACATCAACATTCCTTCACAAAATATGGATATGTGGTTGGTCAGGCTTAAGTATGAGTTCAGAATAATTATACTTTTAGACATGTCTGAGCAGCAGCTATGCCTTGCTATAACCCCAAAGCACATTCCTAATTAATAACAGGATACATATATGTGCCACCATGGTTGTAGAATAATAAAAGTTTGCCAGTCACATGTTGAGGTCAGACAGTTGATTGTTCTGCTTAATTACAATTTGTCGGAGAGTCACTCTGGTTAAATACATAAGGTTAATTAGCTACATAGGCAAATTTATTTTAGGATATTACCATTACTTAAAATTCACAGTGTTCATGGGCTTGTCCCAGTTCTGTGGAGCTAGGAATCAAGTAAGTCTTACCTCTGAGAAGCTGAAATTCCACTCATTCCAGTGTTTGATCGATTGCTGAGGCTTTAGATAATCATTGATTCTTGGTTTAGATTGTATTTGTGCAGTAGTTAATGAGCAAGTGAACTACAGATTTAGATGTGCGACGCTAAGGACTTCACTTGTAAATAACCCAGAGAAAAACCAACCTCACTCGCATTGACATGTATCCACCTACTTGTTGACTGAAGTTCCTCAGAATTCTACGGTTCTTGTGCGTCATTTTCACATGACTCATGGGAGTAGCAGGGGCATGTGAGCAGAACTGTGGAGAGAGCCTTTGGATGCAGTAACTGCAGTGTCGTTGATAAATGGGGGCGCACTGTAGCACAGACAGAAAAAATGTGCAATGAGATGTTCTTCCCCCCGAGTGACTAGCTGGCTTTGTGATCCAGCAAGCGGTGGGGTGACAAGAGCGAACAGAGAGGGAACCAAACCTCACTGTACCTACGACTTTGGATAAAGGAAAACCCATCCCCAGTATCTGCTTCTGCGTCAGGAGATGACTCTCTTACATGATGAGTGGCAGCAAGACTGGCTCTGACGAAGACCACACTCGACTATATTTTCACTTCATATTTACACTTTTCTTTGGGTCTCATCTGTGTGATGAGATGGACACATTCTTCACCTTGAGTGACAGTTGCTTGATGACTGACTCTACTTTGGAAACCTTTTCTTTGGGAAATTGGTAAGTTAAAATCAAAGACATTTGCATAGAGCATGTTTCTAATGCCCAAGTTTCCCAAAAGAAAGGCTTTGAACTTTTCTATGTTTTTGAAAGTAATAAAATCAAATTTTCTCAGAAGTACACTAGAAAAAAGTGTTGATTAAATTTGGTTGATCTTCCTCTCAATTAGACTTAATGAGTGAAGTCCTAGTTTTCTTCGAACTCATTAGAAACAGAAAACATGCAAAGTAGTTCTGACCTTCTGATACTGAGAGAAGGATAGTGATAAGACCATCTCTGGCCACCTCTAGTTCTTCCTTTAAATACTTAAAAAGTCTTTTTGTAATTATTGGACCTAAGTGTTTAGCTCCCATCCTCAACTCGGCTTTTGTTCATTGCTGACATTCTCATCCAGTGTTTCTCAACTTGTGGGTTGAGACCCTTTTGGCAAAAATATTTACCTTATGATTCACAACAGTAGCAAAACTGTTGTTACGAAGTAGCAATGAAAATAATATTATGGTTGGGGTTACCACAACAGGAGGAACTGTATTAAAGGGTCACAGCATTAGGGAGGTTGAGAACCACTGTTCTGGTCCATGGCCTCCGGCCCCACCTTGTTTACTTGCTCACTTATGGGGATCAAGCACCTACTCTCATTACATTACTCTACTTACATTGCTTCTGTAACTCTGACCCAGATGTTGGTGGGGTGTGGAGGCAACTTAGGGAAGAAAGGGTCTATTTGGTTTCTTCTGATTCCAGAGAGATAGGATCCATTGGGGTAGGATGGCAACCGGAGCAGGAAGCTGAGTGCTCACATCCTCAGCCACAGGCACGAAGCTAAATGAGTGAACTGGAGGTGGTGTAAGGCTTCAGCATGAGATGAGCTTCCTCTAGCAAGGCTGTGACACCGAAAACACCCAAAACGATGCCACTGATTGGGGACAGAGTGTTCAAATACCCGAGACTATGGAATCATTTCTCCTTCACACTGGCGCTAAAGGCCAAGGCAGCTAAATTCAGAGAAAGGATGAGAAAAAATGAGGATAGGGACCTTGGTTAAGGCAAACTTTGACAGAGTAGAGAATATATTTAAGACATTTGAATAAATTTTAGCAAGTTGGAGTAGGGATAAGTGTTTGACATGGCCTGTGTTGTCTTTTTAAATGTTTGTTTTGGGGGACTCCAGCAGCGAGCTGCTCTGCCTCCCAGGTATGCGATGGTGGCTTGGGTTAGGCTAGAGTAGGAGGAGGAGAGAGAGAGAGGTGAGTGATGTGCTCCGGGCAACTCGGGAGAGAACACAGATGGGGCTTCATGTTGGGTTGCTTATGGGAAGAAGGCTAAAATGTTGCCTGTGTCTCAGGTCTGATAAGTAGAGTGTATGGGTTGGAACCGAGGAGAACCTTGAGCCAGCAGATGTGGAGAGAAGTATATCCAGTGGTAGAAAGGAATTCGGGAGGGTGTGGCTTGTTGTCTCAAGGGAAGTAGGTTTTCCTTATACTCGCTTCAACTTGCTCCGTAAACTATGAACTCGCGCAGGAGTGGAAAAGGTTACTTTGGAGGTATTCTGGTCTCCTAGGCACCCTCTGAGACCAGTTGTCTCGTCTCCATTTCTGTCAGCATCTTATGTTCACCAGAAAGCTTACCTAGTATCTTTCAAGGACAAATGGCAAGTTTCAGAGACACAGTCTCAACAATATTTAGGAACCATTTTTCCTAAACCAAGTGCTGTCTTCAGAGGTGCAATGATCTGGTTCTGAGTAAAGATGAGGACACACCTGTGTGCCGGCATGTGCAACACTGGCTCCTTAGAGCTCGTCAATTTCTTCACCCCAGATTAAGGCCTTTGTTTTATCTCAGCCCAATTAGAATTGCCGCTGATTGTTCCGGAGATCAACTGGGCCGTTCCTTTCTCTCCCTATGTGGTTGGGGGGATTACTGTAGTTAGTAAAATATGAATAGGCCGATATGTAGATGAAGAGGCAAGGTCATCTTTCCCCAGTCTTGACAATCAGTGAGGTGCCTGTCAACACATGACTTCCTTCTGCTTGGCTTTACCTAGTGATCTTTATGAGCACAGCCCCTGTAAGAACCATTTGCCAATACACACGCAGAATTGGCCCAAATTAACCTCTGTTGTCTTAACACTTGGAGTCATTTGTTGCTACAGTAAAACTCAGCTTATCCTGACTGACCCAGAGGCATTCTTGCCAGAAAACAAACTTGAAAGATTTATGTGAACTTTGGAATTTTGGAGAAAAATCTTTGTTGGAATCCAAGCTCAAGAGAACAGGATTCTCATTTATGGCCCTGAGAATTCCACAAGGAATCCGTTTCCCAAGTGCAGGGCTTTCCACCATAGATCTTTGGAGACCAGAACTCTCAAAGAACTATGGTTATGTCCACAGCACATCTCTTCTTGGTATAATGATGGCTGCCATTGAGGAAATCCCACCCATGGTTCACAATGTGCTAATGATTTTGTATACATTATTTCCATTCCCAAATAATACAAAGTATAAATGAACATTAGAGAATAGACAACCCAGGTGGGTGAATTGGGGATCAGAGAGGGTTAAAGCAGGGGCACATCCAGTAGGGGAAGCAGGCCCTTTGTCTCCACATCCCTCACAGAACGCTCAGACATTCTGCTATAAGGGTGTGTGTGTGTGTGTGTGTGTGTGTGTGTGTGTGTGTGCGCATGCCAGTGCTCTGCACTGTTCAGGCTGAGGGTCTTCACAGAAGGATCTGTTTTCTCAGGCTAAAGACATCACATCCCAGCCCTAGTTACCAGAGTATGTAAGATTTATGGCCATGTGCTCTAGAGCCAGACATCAAAGTTCGTGTGGGGGTCCCACCGCTTGACCCGACCTTCCCTCTGTGCCTCAGTTTCCCTCTCTGGAAGTAGATGTATAAGTAGTTCCTAGCCTGTGTGGCTTGGGAAGGACAGGCTTCCCCATTTTCCTTTTGGACAGCAGATTCTTTCTCCTTCCCCTTGCCTCCTGCTCCCATGCTCTTCCTCATGGAGGAAATGATGGGTCAGGCTTCCCTGCAGCTTGTATTTTGCTCACAGGAAGGCCAGCCAGTGTTTAAATTGCTGAGAGAGGGCAAGGCAGGCTCTGGTCCTCTTGCTGGGCAGTGGCTCTGTTGTTTAGACACCTCTTGGCAGCCTGCTTCCTGTGTTCTAGCTGAGTATCTCTCCAGGCTTTGGGGGCATAATGACTTGTGTTCCTGCTAATCTGGGTTGCCTCACACAGCAATCTCAGGATCCTTCTAAGTGGCTCTCCGTGTGAAAGTGCCATTCTCGAGCTCTCTGGCATGGACTGTTTTCCTGGCTGCTCCGTGGCTGAGAGGTCAGCCTGACACAGTGCCTGCAATGTGCTCAGGATTGTGCTCGGCATGTAGCAAGTGCTGGAGAGAGGGAGATTACAGAGTGGCCATACTGCCCACCAGCCCTTGCACTGCCAACGTGCCCCAGGCAGGCTCCTGGGGACATCAAAGCTGCCGAGCCACTGCCCACTCCTCCTTCCAGACTGTTCACAGCTTTAGACCTCTCTGTCAGCTCTTACCTAAGCCAACAAGGCGAGGGAGATGCAGACCCCACCACGACATCCGTATCAAGTGTCACAATTTAAAGTTTTCAAAGAGACTGTAGCTTACAACACCTTGCTCGCTCTGGTCCTGACTTTCTTCTACTCTCCTCTACAACTTCGTTCTTCCTTAGCCTCACTGGCCTTGGCTCAGATCTCCAGCTCTGTCTTCCCTCTGGGCTCTGGGATGTTTCTTTGGCTTCTGGTCAGGTACTTTCTGTGGTCTTTTTACAGGGAGGTCATTTTCACCCTGGGCAAGTGTGGAGCCCTCCACCTAGAAATGCTCTCTGAATGTTACTAGGATTTCTGGTTCGCCTGGGATTCTCAGTTCTGTGATGCTCATCGTATGATTTGGATGAGACAGAGTAGCGCATAGACGATAAGCAAAGGTGATTACAGAACAGGAGGCGACTCCCAAGGCTGAGAGTGAACACTGAGCAAAGAGGCCATCGAGGAGTTCTGACCTGGATCTTGACATCCTTCTTTATCTTTCCTATTTTGTTTGTCACCTCTCATCCTTCTTCACACGCCTGTGTGTCTAGGTCCCCCAGACTCTTCACTCTCCAGGACCAGACCCATGATGACATTCTCAGTTTCTACCACCAACCCTTACCTAGACGGGTGAATGCTGCACCGGAAGAGAGGGCCTCCTGACGCACAGTTAGAGTCCCTCAGTTTGCTTCTCAGTGTCTGGGCTATGCTGAATTCTGCCCCCCCCTTCAGACAACTTCCCTCTCACACCATCCAGCCCAACTTCCAGCGAGAAAGTGGAGCTCTCTTGAGCTTGTCTTGTTGCCAAGAGACCCCAGTCAGGCAGCTTCTTGTTCTTTCTGTGTTCTGTCACAAACTGCAGCTGCTTGGCCTCCCTGATAGCACAGCTAAGTCTGGGTATACTCTAGAGCAGAGAGGAAATAGCTTTCATTCTGTAAGCGTGAGCTAGCTTGGCTTTTTAAAGACATACTAGCTAATTTCTCTATTACCCGACTGCTCTCCCTGCTTGCCTATAGACAGTTTTGCTTTTACACTAAGTCACTACCCCGAGGCACAGCTGGTGGCCTTGGAGTGTACCTAGTCTGTGCCTTGTTTTTCTTCCTGAATTATTAGCATTGTCCCTCACCCTATCAGCTAGGCACTATGCCATGCCAGGTCAGGGTTTCCCAAAGTCTGACCATTGCTGGCAGGTTAGAGGGCCACACTGAGAGACTGTTGCACCAACCTGCCTTGCCACGTGGACCCTCCCGCATTCAGCGTACGCAGTCATTAATGCTGGCCTTGTACACCCTTAGACCATTATCTTTCGCTACAGTATTGGGGACTTTTGTTTGCCTCTGTCTGTCTTCTCATTCTTAAAGGAGGCTCAATGTCCAACACCTGAGACTAGAAGTTTATAGGACACTAGCCACTGTTCTGCCCATTTCAAAACTCGGAAGAAAATACTGATTGAGGCTGAGCAAGTGGTTTCTGGCCGTTGGCTGGGACCACTTTTCATGGTGTAGCACTTTGGAGGATCCTGAATTCTCTAGGAGTCGGACCAGTCATTATTCTGCTCTGAATTGTTCGGATTTGAAGTGTTATTATTTAAACCAATAAAGGTATGATAGGTACATCAGTCCGAAGATATCATGTAGTCAAGCTGTTTCCAGCCAGCACCACACTTAACATGGAAATCCTCCTTTATTTGGAGCTTAATCTACGTATCCGTTCCCTGACGAAGCAACTTTCAGTGAAAGTGAGGTCCCCGAAGCACTATGAATGTGCTCAAAGGGAATGAGGGACGTTCGATCCCCTATGGCTTGAGGTCATTTCTAAAGGATGGAGTCCACCCTTTCCACTGCCAGCCCTCAGCCTGCAGGCTAGCAAGGCAGATTTCTAAAGCTCTTCTGTTTACTCTTTCATGTGGTTGAGTCATTCGAGCAGCAACAACTGTGCCCACGAGGAAAGTCAAAGCAGATGTGGCTTTGCCCGAGAGGGACAGACTGTCAGATGCTAGTGGTTTAAGTAGGTGGGGATCTGATCAGACAATCAAGGCAGCTAGACCCGGGGAAGCAGGGAAGCAGCGATGTCTGCTGTGTCCCTTTAACTGGGAGAGCAAAGCTGGGCAATCCACAGTCGCTTTTCTCTTAGGTCACACTGCCCTAAAGTAAGTCACGTGACCATCTTGGCTGCAGCAAACAGTTGCAATATTCGGGAATGAGATTAT
This sequence comes from Bramus lutescens, assembly GCA_001685075.1. NCBI lineage: Eukaryota > Metazoa > Chordata > Mammalia > Rodentia > Cricetidae > Bramus > Bramus lutescens. The sequence continues at coordinate 43,503 of LOEQ01001223.1, forward strand.
CATAATTGGCTTAGACACCTTGTTTCATTCTTTTCTCAGAGCCTGGCAAAAGATCACCCTGAACAAAATCAGAGGGAAAGGACAGACAGATACTAGACCAGACGCTCTCTCAGGGAGAGCAACTGAGAGAAGGCTAGACGCCACAAGGCTAACGCCGAGCTTTGGATCTTTTGGAGGGCACTAAACAGGAGTTGAGTAAGTATGCCGGCTCTGCCCTCCAGAGAAGGGACAGCACTGTCCTGTTAAAGCTATATTTACAGCAGAGTGCCTGGCATCAAGGAGAGGCTTTGTAAAGAGTTTCTGAATAATTCAATACCCAGAAGGAGCCTGGAGAAAAGTTTAGGCCTCTTTGTCATTCAACTGATTTCTTTGACTAGAATTTTGTAGAATAATTGTTGTATTTGAGATCAAGAGATGCCATGGCTAGTTACTACAAGATTGGATTTTGAAAAGTCAGCTAATACTGTTCTCTTTTGGAGAAGTGTATAGTGGATCAGTAATAACTGGAACAAATCTACTCATGTTCCTGTTGATCACCAGAGGAAGCCTTTTGGAGAGGGACCATTAAATAGGCAGTGTAAATGTTGGGGAAAACACAGAGCTTAAGTGTGAGAAAGGCTTGGGTTCTGGTCCCGTCACCATTACCTTCCATCTTTGTGGGGTCAGACTCCCTGCTGTTGTCATACATGTTAGTTCCGCATGCTGTAAACTCCTCAGTCCATTGTTTTTACTTTTGTTGTAAAGTCATTATCTTTTAAAAGAGATCTTACTATGAACATTACCTGGGGGTTCTTAAGGTCTCGTAATTCTTTTGTATAGGTTCATATTTCAATTTACAGCATTTTACTTTTTGTTTGAAAACCAGTAACATTTCTTGTAGCCCGAGTCTTCTCTAGACGAATCTTTCAGTGTTTACCTTTCTCCTTTCCTTCATGGACACCAGTCACAGGCATCTCGAATCTCTGATGCTCTCTGTTCGTTATTTATTTCCAGTTCCTCAAGGCTGCATTCTGCATAGTTCTCACACAGTGTTTTAAAGGAATTCAGTTTATTTTTCAGTAACAACCTGCTGTTAATTCATCGCAACTGTGTATGTGTTTTTATGTTAAAACCCTCAATGATTTTATAATGTCTGTTTGATTTAGATTTTTTTTTTTTTGAGACAGGGCCACTTGTAGCCCAGCAGGTACTGAACTCACCTTATAGTGGAGGATGATTCTGAACTCTGATCCTCTGCCTCTATTTCCTGAGTGCTGGAATTAAAAGTCTACGTCTCCACACCTGCTGGTGTGTGGTTCTGTGTATGGGATACATGACTTCATGCACGCAACCTAAGAAAGCAATCTACCAACTGAGCTACACCCTCACTCCCAGTCTAGATTTGACTTATTTTTTTCATGTCTCTATTCTACTTGCCATTAACCTATTTTCTCTAGGATTCTCAGCTGTCGCTTTCCTCATTTTTGCTATGTATCGCTCTTTCCTGTTCCTTTTTCATACCTAATAATATCAACTTGACAGTACTGAGAATTTCACTGTGAGTTACAGGATACAGAATATTTTTTATTCCCTGTAAGTATTCTCATGCATTATTCTAGGATACTTTTTTTTTTTAAAGCAATTGAACCAAGGGTTTGGGGGTAGAGCTTAAGATCTGTTAAACAGGACTATAATAGACTTTACTGTAGGGCTAGTTTTGCTCTGCTACTGAGGTGAGATCATTTATGTCATGGATTATGGGGTTTTCACTCTTTGAAGATCAGGCATTTTACAGTCTTGTATGACCACTGAGAATCTTTTAACTCTGACTTGTAGGAACAAGAATAATCCCCTATCTTGTGCAAGCCACAGGGAGTGTTCTTTCTTCTCTTCATGTGCTTATGTGTCCTTCTTCCCTGTACGTGGATAGCTTCCTGACATGTGTGGGCTAATCAGCTGGGCTGAGGTCTGCAGGCCTTCATGGCTCCCTGTGCCACGTAGCTTTTTTCTCTGGTAATCTGCACCAGCTCCAACAGACATTATCTCTCAGTCTATCTACACTTCTGAGTTCCTCCTCTTTCTAGGTGATAAATCAACGTAATGATGGGGCTCCACTCATAGGCTTCCCTCCCTTGGACTGTCCATCTCAGGTATATGATGTCTGGTGTGAGAATGTCATTGTTTTATGCCTCCATGTTTGGGTTTTGCTCTGTTACATCAGGCAGTGAATTCACGCGTTGCTCCATCTTGACTGGCTGGACTGGTTACTGTAATTCACTCTGTTGATAAAATAGATTGCTTAGGGAGTCACCTATTTCCAAAACAATTTTCATTAAGTAACCTGGACTTCTTGGCATGGCGACCCACATTGACACATACAGTATCTCTTGTGCAAGAAGTACCCACACAACTGAGTTTTATGTATGACATATTTTCCCTCTGGCTTATAGTTTAGAATTTCTGTGTCAGTCTTTCTACCTAAGGCTTTTTAAATTTTTTTCCTTTCATGTTTTGTTTTATTGTTAGGGCCCAGCATCCTATGCACAAAATTTCATGTTTTTTAAAAAATTATTCTTTGTAGTCAATATACAGTGTTCCAGAACTTTAGTGAAGTGTTTTGTTTTGTTTTGCTAAGATACACATGAGGCTAAAGAAAGGCGGGGTCTTTGACTTCAAGAAGGCCTATGCTGCTTATTGTATGAATAACCATTTCCAATCTCTGGGGTTATTTTCCAGAAGAGAGTATTTGCTTCTTAAGATGGGCTTATAAAGAGAAGTAGAAACTTCAAGTTAAGAAAGTCTTGTTCTTGGGCCTCAGCTTCAAATATTTATGCGGTGCATATTAGAACACAGCATTGAGCTTTGATTAGGACTTTGGTGCAAGGCTCTGGCATCACGAGTTTGTAAACTTATGGAATTATGCCATGCACTGATGAGGGCCTAAGACTCGGTGCTTATTAATCTTTGTGACATCACAGTAGGATGTGCTAATTGAGGCCCTGAGAGAATAGGGAAGGCCTGGAGAACTAGTTTAGGGACCACAGGATGCTGGGAGGAGCAGCACAGCCTGTCTCAGGACCACGGGAGAGACAACTGCTGGGGAAGAGTGGGGAAAGAGAGGCCTCTCAGTTGCAGGCCTGATGTGCCGGGCCCAGGAATTTCAATACTAGGGAGCTATGTCTTAAATTTTTATTGGGTTGTTCATGCACAAAGGTTTGTTTGAGAAGATCAGGGTGAGAGCATGTAAGATGGACAAGAACCAACAGCAGTGACTTGAGGACAGACCATGTCTTAACTATGTGTGTTCCCAGATTCTAGTTCATATTTAAGGTGTGTTGAGTGGTATATCGTTTTCATTTTAAATTACTAATGCTTTTGATAACCATCGGCCTTGTCAATAGTTCTGGCAAATATTGCAAAAGAGCCCCTTCCTGCCCAGTGTTGTTTTGTTTAAATGGCTCAACTGAAGTAATGTTTGACCTGAATTTCTTCAAGCGGTTCTGAAAAAGCTATTAATTGTAAAGGCATATACAATAGCTCACATGCATACACACACACATATATGAGGGGCTGTTATGAATTATGACTATAATCTAAATAACTAAGCTGAGCGATTCAGCACACCATTATTTCAAACACTTAGCAGTTTTTGTGGTGAGAGCATTTGGAATGTACATCTCAACACCCTCGGAAGTCAGAACACGGCCATTTAGCACAATCGCCGCATACACTGTTTTGCGCAATACCCCCCCCCAACAAAAAAGCTAACTCTTGCTACCTTGTATCTTTCAAGCCTTACCTCCTTACCTTATCCATTCTTCATTCCTCCCCCCTTTGAGGATCAGCCACTCACAGAAATTTCACAAAGCTGCCTTTTGGAACCCCTGCCTCCACATCTCCACATTCTTAACAAATTCAGCTCTCACATGTCTCATAAAAGGGCAAGATCACGCTTAGGTACCTAAACCCACACAACCCACACGCATTCCACCACAGGGTCTGGTGCTGGTGGGAGCACCCAGGTCAGCTGAGATCACACGAGCAAGTGGCAGACAGACAGACGGACCGACAGATGCACGAACCATGCAGCTCGGGCAGGGTAACCATGAGGCTCACTCCCCATGCTCAGTGTACGCACTCGCACCCTACTCTTAATCCGAGCACATTCTGCAGGGCCCGGGGGCCAACCGCTCCTGACGTCACTGCCGCGCGCCGCTGGCGTCAT
>LOEQ01001223.1:55885-68516 GCA_001685075.1 Bramus lutescens
GAGGGTGCCGTGCAGACAGACGGACAGTCCTGTCTGATGGACTGTGTGGTGGAGCGTGCAGTGCAGACAGATGGACCGTCCTGTCTGATGGACTGTGGCCTGAATAGTCTCCTCGAATGTGAAAGTTAGATCATGAGTTGGAGGTGTGTGCACATGTGCCTAGGGTTCCTCACCAGTTTTCTATAGTATGAATATTGATTGGGAACAACCCATTTTCTGTTTTGATAGCCCAAAGCGCTTGGTATTTTGTATAATGGTTTTTGCCAAGCCCTTGTAGTAAGAATACAATTCTTTGCTCTCAGAGAAAATGTTTACCAACGAGGGAGGCTCACCTCAGCAGACTATGGAGAAAAAGAGCCACACACCTTCATTAATGTGTACCAGCCCCCAGGAGAGTGATTGCCAATGCTGCCGGAAACTGGAGTAGTTGGAGAGGAAAAGGAAACAAAGGGATTTAGGGGATTTTGAGGGGTAAATAGCTACAGGGGATTATGAATGAGCTGGGGAAAACAGTATCAGGGACAGAGTTCTTCTCTCGGAGGGAGATAGATGAGCCATGGGACTTCACTGGCAACAGAGTGGTTAGTTTGCACAGATAGCTGGGAGCCTTCCTCAGAAGCCTAGTGACATCGCCCTGACACTGCTGGGACTTCCAGTCCTGGCCCAGCAGCCTTCCTACCTGCTGAATGGGGTTCTAGGAGTTTTAGAGAACCTGTCCCTTTGGGGAGAAGTTTCTGTCAAACAAGGGCATTCCACAGAGTCCCTCCCAGTGCCTTAGTTTAGGGGTGACCACAGAGAACTAGGAAGTCTGAGACAGTTTCCAAGGCCTCCCATTTGCCTTTATTTGAAGTTCAACTTTCTCCATACTTTGTAGGGTGGTTTTCTGAGCCACTGAGGGTAGGAGCTTGGGTGAGAGTTCTCTGCTTCGCCTCTTGGGTGTGGCCCACCTCAGTATAGCTGGAGACCAGAGATGGGGTGACTGAAAGCTTAGAGTTCATGAAGTTTGTAGCTGTGTCAGGGGTGGTGGCTCCAACCCCAATGATGCTGGCTCATAGTACTTAGGAAAACACGTTAAATGTTGAATAGTTGACAGTAACGATACAATGTTAGCTACCAGAGAAACATCCTAGCTCATGCAGTAAATGCTGTCTAGTTGAAACCTCCAGGGAGCAAGGGTGGTGGAAACACTCTCAGTCAAGAGGATCTGTCTGCTGGGATGAGCTTTTCCTTCGGCACATTTCCTGTCGCTGTGTTGATTTCGATCCTGAGCTCTACCTTTGTAAAATGACTGGAAAACAAGAAGTAAATAGTTCCGTTCATTTTAATGCTTCTCACAGAGTTCTACATGCTCCAGTGTTGTGACAATATAAACAATGACAGATTATAATTTCTGAAGGAAAGTCATACACTACTTTGACTTTAGTGGCCGTTTGTTTTACATTCTTCATTATACTGAATTGCATAAAGCCATTTTCACGAAGTCTGCATTTTTTTTTGAGTACATTCTCCATCTTGGGCAGTGTACACATGTCTTTTTTTCCTTATCGCTAGTAGTCACTGAGAGGACCTGAGTAAAATTGTTAGGTCTGTCCTGATTTATAAGGGATTCTTTGCCTTAGTAATGTGTTGCCCATTTTCTATATTATTATTGTTATTTATGTATATCCGAGCATGTGTCTGAGCAGGAGGAGGCCATAGGGGTGGCCAGTGCACTAGAACTGGAGTACAGGCGGTTGTGAGCTGCTGCCTGATGTGGGTGCTGGGTATCACACTTGGGTCCCCTGCAAGAGCAGTACATACTCTTGACCACTGAGCCATCTCTCAGCCCTGGCCGTCAGTTTTGATAGACAACAAAGGTTAAAGGTCCTAACTTGAACTTTCTCTTTTCCTACTTCTTCAAGAGAACTTGCATTTTCTGCATATTAAAGACAATGGACATTTTATTATGTTTTCCCATCCTATTCATTTATAGCCATAGTTTAGAAAATACCAAATGTGCCCAGTAACATACGATCAGTTTCATTGTCTGACTTTTACTTTCAAATCAGAGTCCAAGAGGCAATTGCTGAAGTGGCTGTTGAGTTGAACCCAGATGGATCTGCCCAGCAGCAGTCTAAAGCCATCCAGAAAGTGAAAAAGAAAGCCAGGAAGATCCTGCAGGAAATGGTTGCTACTGTCTCTCCAGGCATGATCAGGTATTTAAGGGGACGGTGGCTTGAAGCCAAAGCCAGCGTCTTTCTATCAAGTCAGTTATAACTATTGGATCTTCCTTTCCTAGCTCAAGGAAAACATGTGGGCAAAGATGTTGATGTATTTCCGTGTGAAATCTACTTACTCAAATGTGAAATAGCATGATAAAGGCTTTGATCTGCCTTTGTCCCTGCTGATTGGTAGCAGCCACTGTGTTACGGGTGTTGCCTGTTCTCAAATGGCTGAGTCTAGTGTCTTACAGGGAGTGGTTGCCTGTGTTACAAGGATCCTTTCACTCACTAATTTAGTATGACCTTTGCCGGACTGAGTGCTTTCAGAGGAAAATGTGTTCACAGTTGTGTGAGCAGTGTCTGTATACATTAGAATACTCATTCATCAGTCCAGATACCTAAGTGCACACACATGAAGTCATTTACAAGTGCTTTTAGGTTATAGATTCAAGCTGTGGGAGGCAAAAGTGAAACGGATACAGATTTATAACATACACATGTCTGTCTATGTTTGTATGGACTCAAATGTTTATATTTCTTTCAGGCTGACTGGCTGGGTGCTGCTAAAGCTCTTCAACAGTTTCTTCTGGAACATTCAGATTCACAAGGGTCAACTTGAGATGGTTAAAGCTGCAACCGAGGTAAGGATATCTGCTCCACCCTCCATCTCCCTTGAGTGTGTGATGTGCTGCTAGAGCGCCTTCAGGAGTCTCCCATGTGCTGTTGGGGTTCTGAAGGCTTTTGGGAACACCCCACTTTGTGATAACTGCAGTTCATTTTGGGAGAGAAGCGGGACCTATCAAAAATGTATAGGATTGCTTTTCTAAGTTACCTGGGGACAACCCTGAACACCAACCAGGTCATGTAATACCTGTTCTATACACAGGGAGATGGAGGCGTAGGTGTTAGGGAAACATTAACCCAAGTCACAGATAGTAAGTAATTTTCTTAGTGTTTTAAACCAAGCCTGGCTCCACAAAGCTCTGCTCATTTTCTGTAACGAAGACTGCGTCTCAGAAGAGGTGTGGTCGGCTTGAACCTGTTCTTTCTTCCCCCACTAGTTGCTGCTGTTGTAGTAATGGATCTTTTATCTGGATAAGTAGGCACTGGAGAATCACTGGAGCATATTTGTAGAGAGAGAGCCATTGAGTAGCCAGCGATGAGTGACCGTAACCAAATGCAGTGGCAAAGTGGGACTGACCATTAACACCTGAGCTTTAAGGTTGGCGCCTCCCTCTACCCTAGACGAATCTGCCGCTCTTGTTCCTGCCGGTGCATAGATCCCACATCGACTATCTGCTGCTCACCTTCATTCTCTTCTGTCATAACATCAAGGCGCCATACATCGCCTCGGGCAATAACCTCAACATTCCCATCTTCAGGTGAGATCAGCTTCGTTTGAAATTCAAGGTATTAAAAAGATGTTCTGTCAGACATGTTGGACATGCCTTTAGTCATAGTGTTCAAGAGGCTGAGGCAGGTGGATTTCTGAATTCTAGGCTGTCTTGATGCACATTGCAGGTTACTGGTCTGCCAGAGCTGTGTAGTGAGTCTCTGTTTCAAAAAACAAAAAAGGATTGGTTTGAATTTGGCATTTGTTTTGTTATCTTTGATACATGTTATAAAAGTGACATTAGCCCTTTTTTATTAGAAAACCAATGCTTCATTGTGTAGCCTTTGGCTAGTGTGCATTGTTCCTCAGCGTATTTCTGTGTATGGGCTGCATGGTGAACTGTGCCTAGGGAAACTTGAGGGGCAGTGTTCGTCAGGTGGACGGACGACCTCATGATGGAGAGATTCCGATGCAACCCAGGAGGTGTTTCTCTGTGTTCCCAGAAGATGCTGTGCATTCTACTCAAAGGGAGCAATGTGTTCAAAGGCAGGGACTCAAAAGCAAGGTGGTGGGAATGTGATGGATGGGCAAGCAGGTAAGTTGGCAGCTCAAGGAAAGGCCAGAGGCTGGAGGGGCAGCTGCACAGATAGTGAGGGCAGCTGCACAGATAGTGAGGGCAGCTGCACAGATAATGAGGGCAGCTGCACAGATAGTGAGGGCTAAGCTAGTTCAAGAGCAGCTCTGGGCTGAGGGTTTGAACACTGATCTGGTTAGACCTGTATGTTGAGTGGCCATTCTGAGATTGAAGAAATTAATTTCTGTTCTGTTGTGAGAGTTCTGGCAAATGATGAGGGCTTACATCAGAAATATAGCTGTGTTCTTGGGGAAAAGGCAGAGGCTCACTAAAGGAATTAGTGAACTAAGTTCCTAAGAGTCAGGTCTTGTCCAGATGTGGGGCTCAGCCGAGGGTGTAGGAGACTGGATCTGCTCTACCAAGTCTGCTCGCTGAGGAGCCGGAGAGGACTGGGTGGAACTGAGAAACGGAACTCTTAACTCCAAACAGCACAGAGCACTGAGGCCAGCTCTGTGATCTGACGTGAGTTAGGAGGGTGAACACAGAGAGAAACTGTAGGAAGAGTTGGTGACCTGGCAGGCGGAGCCTTCTACAGTGGCATCCAGAGACCTGGCCTCGGCCTCATGGTGCAGGGTGCTCTGTCCTGGTTCCCAGAGTGCTGCAGCTAGCCAGACAGATGTCATCAGCAAATGTCAGTGGGATTTATTCCAATGAGCATCAAGCAAACATGGACAAGACACATATAGTCCTTGCTATCAAATAACTTATTGTGTAATGGGAGCATAGACAAACAGCTAGGAGCCTACAGGAGAAATATGCTTTCCTTTCCCAGGGACTAGAACAACTGTGTGATACTCCAGGGTATCTTTTCCCAGCACCAAGGGACAGAGAAACTAAATTAGAACATCAACAAGGTTGACTGGGAAGATGGTGCAGTTGGTAAACTGCTTGTAGGCTTGAGAATCTGAGGTGGGAAAAAGTGTGGGTGTGATGTCTGCTTGTGATCCTAGTGTTGGGACAGGCGGAACCTCAGGCCTCTCTGGGCAGTCAGCCTAGCCTGTTTGTCAGGTTCCAGGCTGGTTAGAGACCCAGTCTCAAACTGTAGATAGTTCTTGGTTAATGATGCTCGTGGTTGTGCTCTGGGCTCACATGCGCCTACATGTAGACATTCACACATGCGCACATACATACACACATACACACACACAGACAGAGACAGAGATAGAGAGACAGACAGACAGACAGAGACAAAGAGACAGAATGGGGGACAGACAGACAGACACAGACACACAGGAAGGCCTGGTCTCAGAACTAAGATGTCTCTTCTGTTGGTGGTCTCCTGTGGTCAGGCAGCAGCTCATATACTCACTTCTCCTCATCTAGTTTCTCAGCGAGGCCTTTTATTAAGTGTCAGTGTTGATAATTTCCCATAATTGAGTGTTTCCTTTCAGGAGCTTATGCCAGCCTTTGCTCGCTTTGCCTTTCCTTCAGATACAGTGGACTGTAGACAAACTTGTCTGTCTGCAGTTTTCTGTCACCACATTTATGTCTCCACAGTGACATCTCAGGGTACACTGTCCCCTCACTGAATTTATTCTGAGAATTGCAGAGTGGCTTTGCACTTCACCCACACCTCACCCTGACTTCCATATACAGATTATAAAGGATACCAGAGTACATTAGCATTTTAATATAGCATGGCTTCTCACACCAGTGTGAACCCTAATGCCTGTTTTCACCAGTGTGAGCACTAATGTCTGTTCACACCAGTGTGAATGCTAATGTCTGTCTACACCAGTGTGAATGCTAATGTCTGTTTACACCAGTGTGAATGCTAATGTCTGTTTACACCAGTGTGAATACTAACATCTGTTTGAAAACAATTGCTCCATTTGTGGCTGTATATTCAGGAAATCTGACAATCTTTCAACTTCATATCTAAACTTATCAGTGTTGCAGAAAGAGTCTTGGGGTTGGCAGCAGAATTGTTTTTTTTTTTTCTGTGTGTGCAAATGAACCTAGGTTTTGGCTTTTTAACCACACAGGTTGGAAGAGTGGATCTGACGCCCTGGAATTATAGTTACAGAGGGTTCTGAGCTGTCCTATGTAGGTGCTGGGCACTGAACACAGGTCCTCTGAAAGAGCAGCCAGTGTTCTTAACTGCTGAGCTGTCTCTCTAGCCCCTGTGTCCTGTTTTGTAAAGATGCTTATATTTGATTTTGGTTTGATAAAATTATTCTTACCATAGGGACCTTCATTAGTTTTTTGAGAGGATTTTCCTTAAAGAACATTTGTTCACTTCGCCAATTTGCCATGGGCCAGTGTCTATTTGTCTGAAACTTAAGACAAAGTCTTTGGAAAGAGTTTGGAGAGCATGGATAGGATTTAAAAAACTTTATTTTTATTGGTTAGTTCTTTTTGTTTGTTTGTTTGTTTCTGTTTCCAAGACAGGATTTTACTCTGTTACTCTGGCTGGACAGCAGTGTAGGCCAGGCTGAACTCGAAAATCCTGTCTCTGCCTCCTGAGTGCTGAGGAGAAAGGCATGCACCACCATACTCAGCCATTGATTTTGGTTTTGACAGTTTCATAGATGTGTGTAGTATATTCTGATTATTCCCCTCCTCAACCTCTCTTATTTTTCTCTCATCTCTGTTAACCTTACCCCATCCCTACCAGTCAACCCTTTCTCATATTCATGGCTTTTACTTTTGTGTATGTGACCCGTTTGTGTTTAATTTTTTTAAGATTTATTTCTTTCATATGTATGAATGTTTTGCCTGCATGAATGTATAAGCATCACTTGTGTGCCTGGTGTTCAAGGACTTCAGAAAAACATGTCAGATCCCCTGGAACTGGAGTTACAGATGGTTGTGAACCACCATGTGGGTGGTGGGAATTGAACCAGGGTCCTCAGCAAGAAGTCACTGCTCTTAATTTCTGAACTATCTGTCTAGGCTGTGAGCCATTTAGTTTAACCAGGACCACCCATCTGTGTGACCACTGGATGGGACTGTCCACTAGAGCTTGGAGGACTCCCATCTGCGTGACTATTGGACAGACTGTTCACTGGAGCCTGTAGGACTCCATCTGTGTGACCAACTGGACAGACTGTTCACAGGAGCCTGGAGGACTTCCCATCTGTGTGACCACTGGACAGACTGTTCACAGGAGCCTGGAGGACTTCCCATCTGTGTGAGCACTGGACAGACTGTTCACAGGAGCCTGGAGGACTTCCCATCTGTGAGAGCACTGGACAGACTGTTCACAGGAGCCTAGAGGACTTCCCATCTGTGTGAGCACTGGACAGACTGTCCACTGAAGCCTAGAGGACTCCATCTGTGTGAGCACTGGACAGACTGTTCACTGGAACCTGGAGGACTTCCCATCTGTGTGAGCACTGGACAGACTGTTCACTGGAGTCTGGAGGACTCACTCACCAGTAGATATATAACTGAAGGCAGTGACTCTCTACTTTTAAATTTAGAAGCATTCCAAAATCTTCAAAATTGTGTCATAACCTTTGAGGGTGACGGCAAATCAGAACTCCCTTTTGGCTTAGAACTTGTACAGTGGTACCCCAGAGGCTGAGGAATGGGTGAAGCATGTCGACTGCCTGAAGAATGAGCTTTACTGTCAACATTCGAATGGCACGGGACTTCTGTCTGCATTGACAGTGCTGTGGAGTAGCTTGACATTTGAGTCTTTACATGTTTCCTTACAAGTAATTCGTGCGTTCTCTCATTTGTAGCACCTTGATTCACAAGCTTGGGGGCTTCTTCATAAGAAGGAGGCTTGATGAAACCCCAGATGGACGCAAAGACATTCTCTATAGAGCGCTGCTTCATGGGGTGCGTATGGTCTTTAATTTTCCTCGGCACTATAGCGTCACAGAGAGCGATGGAGCTGTGTTGGAACTAGGACTTTTACAAATTTGTTCTTTGATTTGATTTGGGAGGTGACTGGATAGAGATGAGTTATCTTTTTTTTTTTTATGTAATCTGCCCAGTATGGCCTTGGTGGAATGCTCTGCAGTTCTGGATAAGGGGAAATGATTAGTGGTGATGTTACATTTTCCCATGTTTCGTCTTAAAATTCTTCTGTTCTGAGCTCATCTGAGTCGCGAGGTCCTAGTTCACGTCTGACTCTCTCCTGTCAGCACATAGTTGAACTGCTCCGGCAGCAGCAGTCCCTGGAGATCTTCCTGGAAGGCACGCGCTCCCGGAGTGGGAAGACCTCCTGTGCTCGGGCAGGGCTGCTGTCCGTGATAGTGGACACTCTGTCCTCCAACACCATCCCTGACATCCTTGTCATTCCTGTGGGCATCTCCTATGATCGGATAATCGAAGGCCACTACAATGGTGAACAGCTGGTAAGTAGCCAGCCCGCAAAAGGCCATCTTCGCCTTTCAAACTTTGCTTTTATATTGAATGGTTAGTGTTAGATTAGAGTGGCATTTTGCTAACGTGGTTTTTCTTGTTGCTTATCTGAAACCTGCCTGAATGGGCATGGTAAGATGCCGTCATGTCTGTCAGCTTATGAGTGAGTCTCTTGTGTTTCCCTGGGCTTGGAGAAGTGCGTGAACTCATATATCAGTGCTGGCCTTGATCATGGGATTACAGTGGAAAGCCACTTGTCAATGAGCTGTGATCTCTACCACTATGTGGGCGGTGTGGGTATCCATGCTCTACTCTCTGAGGTCTATGGCTTGATTCTGAGCGATTTTCACTGACTCCTGAAGCCTGGTTGGGTCATGTTGGCTGAGCAACTGCAAACTGATATGAGAAATGGGAGTAATTTTTTCAGCAAACTTTTGCCAAAGGATGCACAAGTCATAAGCACTGAGACTGGATATCAGAAAGTCATCACCTGTGAACCTAGCATCCAGATGATGGAGTGATGTTAGGGCCCCAGAAATCTTCCCACACCCTTCCTTTTAGCTTCTTCCAGGAGAGCCACTTGTCCAGCCTCTTACAGACAGATTGGTTTTCTGCATTGCTGAACTTTGTGTAATAATAATGATAATAATTAATAATAATAGTGTATGTGGTTCTTTTGTATCTGATTACCTGTAAGCTCAGGCACTTGTGAGGCTCAGCCTTGAATGCAGTTCAGACCTCACAGGGGAGATGTTCCACTGTGGGAATAAATTACCCACAAGGCTCTTTAGTCTCAGCGCATTTCTCCTGGAGCCCTCTGGGTTCACTGTGGATTGTGTGTGTTGAGGAAGGGAGGTGCTGGCTGTAATAAAGGGTACTCGGTTCGTAAGCACTGCCCCGTCCATCAGGCATATCACCCAGATGGCTTTGCTAGCCGACCACTCTGACCAGCAGTGTGCGGGTGCCAGAGGGGTCCGGTTTTGTTGACTTAGTGTGGAAGTCTTGGGCAAAGCATGTGCTTCAAAATTTGTGCTCCAGTGTCTCAGAACTTGGAGGGTTCCTGGCTGCTGGAGGATTTAAGGACAGGGGACAGACCAGATAGCTCTCGACAATTTGTGCAATCATTGTGTGTGCCTTGTGGGATGACTTGTTAAGCAAATACTTTATAAGTGTCTCATTAGTGGGAAGGCCACCGTGAGACTGGCTGGCATCCCCCACCTTGGAGAGCAGTTTCCAGGACATTATGTCATTTTGTCCTTCGCTGTTCTGAGCTGTATCTTTGTGAATTGAGGGAATGCATTCTCAGTGTGCTCGCATTACATTTTTCTTTTTGCTCAGTTTCCTCCCCTGAATGACATGGCTGCATCTGTGAGCATCTTTGAATACTAGGCACTTTCTGTCAGGTTTCTATGAAAAAATTATTCTAAGCCAGGCATAGTGTCGCATGGCTGTCTCTGAACAGTTGCAAGGAGGTGAGGCTAGAGGATTGCAGGTTTGGATGGCATAGTGAGACTGTCTCAGAAGAAACAGCATCACACCAGAGCACCCTCCCCTTTACTGCTGTATTTAGGGAAAGCCCAAGAAGAATGAGAGTCTTTGGAGCGTGGCAAGAGGTGTCATCAGGATGCTGCGGAAGAACTACGGATATGTCAGGGTGGACTTTGCACAGCCATTTTCCTTGAAGGTGAGAACCTTTGGAAGCCCTGGCCTGAAGCTTGTGTCTGCAGTTCCTCTTAACTGCTGAAGATGAAAATACAGTTTATATGTTGTTATGAAGGGTTTCTTCTTTCCTTTTCATTTTTCCAGGAATATTTAGAAAGCCAAAGTCAGAAGCCTGTGTCTGCTCCTCTTTCTCTGGAGCAAGCACTGTTGCCAGCTATCCTTCCTACAAGGTAGGGTGTTCAGCCCCGTGCTAGCTCACCTGTTCAGGAACTCTCCTTCCTGCATTGCATGGGACAGTAGGTTAGCATTAGTAGGAGCATGCTCCTTCTTGTCCCATCTGCAGCATGGTGACAGTCCTCTTGGTTTGATAAGGATGTGGGAATGCTTGCACTTGCATGCTCTCTTGCTCTCTCTCTCTCTGTCTGTCTCTCTATAGGCTTTGTCTAATTTCATGTCAAGCCTTTTTTGTGAATCTTATTGGATGACTTGATATATATATATATCTGAACTGAATTTATTTGGGGGTTGCTTGGGTTATGCATATTGTAAGTGAGTAAGATTCATAAAAGAGTGTTTGATAGTAATTGAATTTTCCAGAACTGAAAATACAGTGTAATTTAGAGCCCTTCGTAGGTAAGATGTTGAATTTTCAGATGTTCTAAAACATGGTCTCTTGCTTCTTGCTTTCTTTCTGTCAGTGGGTTTGGGTGATGTCTTAATTGACTGTATAGTCATTAATAAATAAAGTATTCTGTCTGAAAAAGATGCATTAGGCTGTACATTGTAAAGGAAAATAACCCAGAGAAATCATCTATTTATAATTTAAATTTAAAATATATGATGATCAGAACTATTCATACATTGAGAAGTTAGTCCTATATTTTTTGCATAGGGCTGGGTGTGGTACATGTCTGTCACCCCAGAAGTTGGAAGGCAGGAGGAACGTTGCAAGCTTGAGGCGGGCCTAGTCTGTGTAGGGAATTTTAACTAGCCTGGGCAACAGAATGAGATGCTATCTCAAATAAATAAATAAATAAAGTTGAAGTGTGGAGTTATAGAAGACTGATTTTTACAAATTTTTAGACCTAACGATGCTGCTGATGAAAGTCAAGACACATCCAGTAACGAGTCCAGAAACACAGTAGACGAAGCCTTCCGAAGAAGACTGATTGCGAACCTGGGCGAGCACATTCTCTTCAGTAAGTAGAGCGCCACACTTACCGCACAGGTCACGGGGCATGTGGAGTAGTGTAGACCGTGCAGGTTGGAAGTCTGCTCAAGTTAGTTTCTCTTGAGTCCGTCACCTATTCCATAGGTTGTGATAGGCAAGAACCTGGAAGGAAAGTGACAGCGACGGGTGGGTGGGTGTCTGAAAAATACCCAGAATACCCGGAGGGTGTCTGATAAGGGAGGTCCTTGTGCAGCAATTCTCATGGTTCTTAAAACAGATTTTGTCAGGATGATTGTAGATCCTTTTGCTCGTAACTAGCCTGAACTATTGTATGGCATGATATCTGGGCTATAGTTGGGTGTCTCTTTCTCCTCTAGCTCCATGCAGATTTTAACTCAGTAAATGTCGAGTGGCTACTCATCCTGCAGCTGTTTCAGCTGTGGGGATGCAGATGAACCCCAAGTAGCTCTGACAACTTCTGTTTTTATCCTGGAATAGTTGTGCACAAATAGTGCATCCAGAGTAATTCTGAGCAGAGGGTGAGCCGACCACCTTCAAGCTGTCCTTAAATTCCAAGTTGCAGCATTCTGCTCTTGAAGATCTGAACATAGCACTGTGTTGCCCTGGGGCTCAGCTCTTGTTGGCTCTCCTTTCTGCTTCCTGGGCCACTTCTGGTCAGATTCTCATCACTTCCTGTGAGCGCTGTTGTAGAGGGTTCCTTCCTTCAGCTCGAGTCTCCCATTATCCCACCGTGGCTGCTGCTTTTCCTACTTGATTCCCAGCCAGAGGAAGATACTGTGTGTGTGTGTGTGTGTGGTATGTGGATGGAATTGTGGACCTCACACATTTTAAGCAGGTGTCTACCCATGAGCCAGGCCCCCAGCCCAGAGAACTCTTCCTTAAGAATATGTGACTGTATCCCCACACCTCAGATATGGATGCCAAAGCAGATTCTTTGTAATTGTCAAAGGAAGGCAGAAGTGGAATAAGTAACAAAAGCCACCTTCTGATAATCAGTGGTGTTGATGCCTAGTCTCTGAAAATATTTTCTGGCCTTGAAGTATTTTCTATTTATTCCATATTTATTGGAATAAATATTTTTCCTAATGGCTGTTAAATGATGCTGGATATGTTGCAAACACTGGAGGCAGCTGTAATTGCAAACACTGGAGGCAGCTGTAATGCAAACACTGGAGGCAGCTGTAATGCAAACAAACACTGGAGGCAGCTGTAATTGCAAATACTGGAGGCAGCTGCAGTGCAAACACTGGAGGCAGCTGTAATGCAAACACTGGAGGCAGCTGTAATTGCAA
>LOEQ01001223.1:82750-95078 GCA_001685075.1 Bramus lutescens
GACAGTTTCTTTATTAACCAATGAAAGTAACACATAGACAGATGACCCTCCTACACCATGAACTGTTAAGAATATTTTATGTGTATGTATGTGTGCATGAGTATATTTGTGCCCCATGTCTGATGGGACCTTGGAGGCTAGAACAGGGTGTTGGATCCCCTGGAACTGGACTCACCAACAGATGTGAACCATTATGTTGGTGCTGGGATGCTGTAGGAATTCCTACCACCAGTAGCCTTTAAATTACCCATGGGTGTGGCCCCTTATACTATTTATGCTGATGTAAAGGGCATATCTGGCCTCTTTTCTGGCTGCGGGATTTGGTTGCTGTTCCCTGTCCCGACAGAGGATTGTGATCTGTGAGTCTACTCCTAAATAAATAACCCTCTATTCTGAGCTAGTGTGGGATTTCTTCTAAGCGTCCTTCTTCCTCTGGCGCCCAACATGGATCCGGACTCCACACCTACCAGGTGGATTGGCTTAAAGGCCTAGACGGTCCACAGCCATGAGTCCTCTAGATCAATCAGTGATGTTAAACTCTGAGCCATCTCTCCAGCACCCCCAAACATTTCAGATGAGCAGTATGAGAGGATAGTGATGGAGAATGGCCCCTCTGTTATTCCTTTGAAAACGGTCTAGCTATAATGCTTGGAGATGTCAAAACTGGGGAGTTCAGTGTCCAGGAAGTACCAGTACTATGCAGAGGCGGCCTTCTTCCTAGCATGTGGCCATCATACAAGTGTTGAGTCCTGCCCTCATCCTGGAGCAGTACTGTGTCTCCCAAGGGACAAGGACCACACCCAAGAAACAGTTCCCAAGGACTCTGCTTTTGGATGAGATGGTTCCAGAGCTTGCCAGGCTGCTGTGGAGATGAGGGCATGACTGGGGTTCTCACCCAATAGACACCCTTTCATTAGATCTCGAAGGAAGGGGAAGAACAGAGAGCTGAGATGGGAACCTTTCAAAACTTCACCTGCTAATTCGATTTGACAAACTATTAAGTGCTTGTGTGCAGATGAACTAGATGTTGTCACCTTGTCCCCTCTGGTGACTTGGAGGCTCCAGGCTGATCTACTTGCATTTGACTTTTGAAGCAACTGGAATACATTTTCTAAGCTGTTGGAAGTCTTTTTTTTTTCTTTCTGTAAACCTCTGACTGTGGTTAAAGTTGTTAGATCTATACTCCAAGGTGGAAGTTGGGGTTTGGTGGGGGACAGAGAGGTGTGTCTTTTCTGTTGCTGCATTTGCCCATGCCCTGTGCCTAGGGTCATTCGATCGCTGGGCCTGTGCAGATGTTTTGTTTTCTAAAACAGACAGTGGTGTCTGTGAGTGCACACATATTTAAAACAGAGGACAGCAGACCTTCTGAGTGGGCAGATGGGGGAATTTGATTTTTTTTTCTAGGCACAAACTGGCAGTCAATCTCTGAGCTGCCAGCTGTGCAGGCAGAACCAGCCGCTTCGCGTTGTACAGATGAGGAAGTGGAGAGAGCTGGGCGAAATTCTTCAGCACAAACTCTTTAGCTTCTTCAGGGAAGCTGGCGGCGAGAAGGCCGAACCTCAGATTTCTCCAGCCTTGGCCTTCTTTGTGGATGTTTGGATTGTAGGACTTAGTGTGGTAAATCTCATCTGGGCTGGGCCAAGAGGAGGGTAGAATGGAGAAGCTCTAGGAAACAGAAAGTTATTATTTCCTTCAAAAATGTGAAGCCCTATTCCAGGGCCAAGCCCAGGGCAAAGGGGCTGAAGCTGCGGCTGTGTGTCTGTGTGTGTATCCCAACATCACCTCTGCCTGTGATGAACAGCCGATCTCACTGTTGGGACCTCAGCGAGAGGAAATGATGACCACTGCGTGGAAAGTCATGGGTGAGTGACTTTTTATTGCTTTCTTTTGACATTGAGTCTAAATTTCCAACAGGAAATTTTGAACCCATAGAAACTGGCGCCATCATCCAGAGCCACCACCCCATCTGCAGCAGCTTCAGGTGTAACTGCCTTCGTTTGTATGATATTGTGACCAAAGCTTTGCTGCTCAGTGGCAGAACCTGGTTGAGGCTGTATGGGTTCAAGTTCCAGCTCCACACCGACCAACCACTGGGTCTTGAGCCTGGTTTCTGACCACCTGCCTTCTTCTAAAAGGTGACAGCGTGAAGGAGCGAACACGTTTGAAACTCTCTGCCCCAGTCTGGCTTATGGCTGCTTTATAAAGGTTAGCTCAACTCAGGGGCTCTTCATCTGCCTCTTCAGATAATCCCGCAAACTCGGTTTCCTTCTGCCCGCCTACTCCTTCCTTGGCCAGCATTCGACACACACTGGTCTAGCCTCTGCATAAACAGACTTTGGGATTCCCCAACCCCATTCTGTCTTAAAGTCATACGTTGATTTTCATCTCCTTCAATTGAGCCCACCTGTACCAGGACGCTGGGTGTGGCCCTGCCTCACTTTTTCATCTGCCCACTAGGTGGCGATAGAACTTCATCCAGGGGTTCTTAGCCACAGACCTAGGTGGGTTTAAAGAAAGAAAGGAGACGGGGGTGGTGGGGGGGGGNGGACATGGCCAAGGCCGCCCAGACATCTAGGGTGCGTGGGTGCATCCACAAGTATTTAAGTGTTGCTTGGCACAGATTGCCAGAGTTAGACCCCAAAATGGCTTCCTCAAATGAAGTCACAACAGGAAAAGGTAGAGACCTGGCCTAAGTATGGGGCGTGGCAGAGGGAGTGGCTCGGGGCTCCTTGACGTCCACGGGAAGCTGGAGGCTCCTGTGGCTGCGGGACGTCTGCTGTCTCGGAACCCTTAGAAATGAATGCTTGCGGAAGGTGAGGAGTGGGGTGGGTCTTTTCTCCCCAGCTTTCCATTCATCGGTGCCAGGGGACTCCAAGTCCTATCACTGAGATCAGGCTCCTTCTTGCTGCCCACTCTGGCCTATCTTTGTATTGTCCGAAAATAGGGTGCAAATAATTCTCGAAGTCCAAAGCGCCTGCAAGTGCCTCCCGGCCACCTGGAAACGCCCCGTTGGTGCCTAAACCACCGAGGAAACTGGACTCAGCTCAGGCTTTGCCCGCTGAAACAGACTTTCTCCGGATGAGACTCCCACTTGAATCTCCTTTATTCGTTCCCAGTGTGTTTTACAGGAGCGCAAAAGAGCAAGCTGGGAAGGGGCTGAAGAGAGGATGTAAGTTTGGATATGACCTGTGTGAAGATGGGGGCCCGCTGAGGAGGACCGAGGAAAGGGAACCGGGGCTGGAGACTAGTGTAAAGCGCTCCACAGTTTTATTCTTGTTTGTCCCTTTCTGGGTCCTCTCCACTGAAGGAAGGGGGCCTCTGGAGCCATTAAGACTATGGGCGTCCTGTCCACTAGACGGCGCAGGCGTCCTTCCGATTAGCCTGGAGTTGGAGCAGACTTGGAAGTGTGTGAGGTTTGGGGTACAGTCTCAGAGATCTCTAAACACCCGGCCAAGGGACTATTTTCTCCTATCCCCTTAAGCCCCTTAACAGTTAAGACTTAGCCCTTTTCCTGCTCTAGTGTGCCTGTTGTTTCCTGGGGCATCCAGAACTGATCTGGTCTTTACCAGAGTGAACTCTGGGGACCGTGGCTTTTTGCGGGGCCTTGGACTGGCATGCGCCGGCTTTCCCAGGAGCCTGCTCTTCCCTATAGTCTGTTCTCCAGAGGACCAGCTTCCCTGACATGATAAGGCATCTTTAGCATGTACATTTAAAACGATTTTTGAAATTAGATTTCTATATAGTGTTGGAGTGGGCAGAAGACAAGTTCTCTCCTTCCAGGCGGGTCCCAGGGATGGAACTCAGGTCGCAGGCTTGGCAGCAAGCGACTTCACCAGCAGAGCCCTGGTGTCAGAGACAGCATGGGTTCGTTCTTCATTGCTGCAGGCCTATCTTGAGCCATCACTCTAAGGTCAGCACCACTACTGTGCCAGGGTGTTCTGGAACCGGATGATGATGGCTCTCCCCAGCTTCCTGAACCCCCTCCTTCCCTTCTGCCAAGCTGTCCTAGGCCAGAGAACTTAGACTCTTACCCTATTGCAGCATGGCCTTCATTTGTCCTCTGCCAAGCCTTTTTGTTGTTGTTTTGTTTTGTTTTGTTTTTGAATTGCAACACTGCTTGGCCAATAGGTTAGGCATCTTTTCAGCTAACTCTTATATCTTAAATGAACCCATTTCTATTACTCTGCCAAGCTTTTTGGAATAGCCAGGGCCACCGGCCACCAGCAGCCATGAGTCCCTGTTGGCCTTTACTGCCTTACTGGCCTTTCTGCTGGGTCCTTAGAGGTGATGACAGTGCCAGGACGGGGTGTCATGCGCTGTAGAGAACAGAGCTGGTGGGACTCTTGAGGGCTGACTCCACGCAGGCTGTCCTGCACTCAGGAATGCACGGTGATCCTGTATGGGATGTCAGCTTCGCTAATGTGTCCCTCGGCCTGCTGGCAGATCTGCTTACCACACCACACCTGCCAGGCTGGATTTTCCTCCTCAGCAGATGACACATTGTCTCCTGCAGTCAGGCACCCTGCTTCCGCTGTAACCCTCACTCCTTAAGAACCCCTCACTGGGTTAGCCAGGTAGTGGGTTTGCCTAGAATGCTAATGTCCTTATTTTATCATGGCGATAGGGGCTGGTTTCCACTACAAGAACCTTAGTGCTGAAGCTCGCCCAGGACCTGAAGTCTGTGCAGTCGTCACAGAACTCCATGGAGTGAGGACCAAGTAGAGGGAAGGCTAGAGCGTTGACATGCTGGCATCTCTGAAGCTGAGGGCTACTGGGGACACCTAGGGAGCTGCTTTGTGTGTGGGGGCCTGGGCAGTCCCCACCAGTGCGGGTCTCCTCTCTTCCTGAGGAACAGCCACAGAAAGGCTACGTTTGGAGCCAGCAGGCAGGAGGCTGCTGGTCATTAGTCTGTATGATTTATGAGAGGCAAGACTCAGAGAGGTTAAGATTCTTGCTTGGAGCCACATAGCAAAGAAGAGATAGAAACAGACTCTTTTAAAAACCATAGCTTGCAGCATACTGCCTGCAGACGGTACCTTAAGGTTAGAAGTACAGCCTACATTTTTCTAGTCAGTCGAACACTATTGCTGGACACTTAATGCAAGCTAGAGGCTGAGGAGAGAACTCAGGGGGATGCCCAGGCCATGTGACAAAGCCATGTAGAGTGTCAGGTGACCCAAAGGTGAGGCCTATGTCTAGGACAGGAAGTCAACATGACCATGATGGCAAATGTATTAGCCACTTGTCCTGGGAAGCAACACTCTTTGCTTCTGAGACAGAGACTCGGAGAGAGTTGGATTGTTCTGATCTGGAAGTCCTCCTGGGCAGAGGCTTTTTAACCTCTGAAAAAAAAAAAACCCTTCCTGTTCACCATGAGACATTCCAAACATGCATCAGAGTGGTAAGAGCAGTGTCATGTTGCCGGGTCCCATGTTGCACTCGTGGGCTCCAACTGTTGCCAATCCAGAGCCAACTTCCTTCCAGCTATACCCCCTCTTCCTTCCACCCCTGGACTGTTTCCAAGAAAACCTCTCCCATTCTATCTCTTCATCCATAAATATCTCAGCACTCAGCTGAGGATAATGAGGCCCTGTAAGAAAAAAAAAATCAGAATCCAGTAATCTCACAGAAAGCACCAGCATTAATTCCAACCACTTTTCGATTACCTTCTCCTTCTCGCCTTCTTCTTAAGATTTGTTTATTTTTATGTGGTATATTACATACATGCATGCCTGTTTGAGGGTGCCAGATCCCCTCAGTTGTAAACTGCCTTGTGGGTGCTGGGAATCAAACCCAGGTCCTCTGGGAGAGCAGCCAGTGCTCTTAACTGCTGCGTCATCTCTCCAGCCCTCCTCTTCCTCTTGTCCAAGTTAGTATCTGTACAAGAGTCACATGAAGGGAAGTCTTAGAGATTCTTCTGAACTCTGTTTCTCTCTCCCTCTTTATTCCCCTTGTAATCATGTGTTTAGGAAACCTGGTTGAATCTTGGGCGGCTTCCCATACCTAGTGCTTGCTTTCTGTGGCCTGGGGTCCTGTCTAGCAAGCTCCCAGGGCCTTGTGTTTCCTGGCGTGTGCGACTCTGGAGGCTTGTACGATTCAGGCTCGAGGTTTTGAGTGTGGCATCTGGAAAACATAAGGTCAAAGGGCAGCCTGCTCAGTGCCATGAGCATGCATGTGTGTGTACACATAGACTTATGTCTGTGGGTGATTTTCCCCACCTTTGATTACTTCCAGAAGCCTTTGTTCTGGTGCCCACAGGCTCTTCT
Source organism: Bramus lutescens (assembly GCA_001685075.1). Classification (NCBI taxonomy): domain Eukaryota; kingdom Metazoa; phylum Chordata; class Mammalia; order Rodentia; family Cricetidae; genus Bramus; species Bramus lutescens. Next base: position 89,017 of record LOEQ01001223.1, read on the forward strand.
TCTAGGGTTTTTGTCAGGCAGGTAAAGAGTAAGTCAAATGTGTCCCTGAAGCTCCTGGGAAACCTCAGGGTAAAGAAGGGTGGGTCTCAGTCATCAGGTAGAATCTTACACACCGCCCCCATCAGGTAAAATGGGGCATTGCAGCCTCGAATTGTATTTGGATTCGACAGGCAGAGCCAAGGAGGTTAAACTTAACCACAATCACAAAAGAGCTTGAAGATCAGATTGCAGAAGGAGGGAAGGCCAAGGAAGGAGCACACTGGTTAACCTCCACTGTTGACTTCACTGGATTGAGAGCCACCCAGGAGGCATATTGTTATGGTGTTTCCAGGGAGATTTAACTTAGAAAGGAAACCTACTCTGAATGTAGGGGGTCACCACCCCATGAGCCAAGCTGTGATCCTAAAATGAGGAAACAGAAAAAGACAGAGCAAGCTGAGGACTGGCATCCATCTGCCTCATCTTCCTGACTAAGGACACAGTGTAACCAGCCACCTCATACTCCCTACCTTCCTCCAGTAATAGACCATAGTCCTCCAGACTGGACCAGAGCAAATCCTTCTTTCATTAGGGTTTGGTCAGGTCACAGTTTGGGAGTGGAGAGAAAAAGAGAGAGACAGGCAGACACAGACAGTCACACAGAGAGAATGTTAGCCCCTAACGACCACACAACTACTATAGCCCAGCTGGTGGGTACGGGGGTGTGTGGGGGGATGATGACCTATATATCACGTCCTGGTGACAAGACAGATGGCAGCCAGGAGGAGCCACCTGCAGCTGGCTTTGTGGAAAATTTGGCCTCAGAGTGTGGGTAATTCATCTAGGGAGTCACCGAGCTGTGAGCTTGCTAAACTGTGTCTGTTGGAGGCCTGTGCTCGGCTGACATGGCAGCGTGACAGGCAACTGAGCCAGATGGTTCAGACAGTCGCTGTGGATCTGGGGTCTCCTTGCAGCGAACCACAGCAGCGCAGACGCCTGCGTCTGCAGGTCTGGGATGGCAGAACTCCTGGGAGCACTTTCCTAGTGCCAGAGGGGCGTGTTCTCAGTGGGTGGCATGGCCCGCATTCCAATGCCCACTTTGCTCTTTCCAAAAACATTCTGAGCGATCCTGGTGCTTCTGTGCACCCTGCCTGTCAGGGTGAGGTTGGTACCCTTTAGGAATGGAGGTTGCTGATGTGGGCAGGGGTTGATGGTGTATGCCAGAACTTTGGTTCCGGATGGACGTGGCTCTTAGTCTTGACACCACTCCTGACCGGAATTCGGGGGGCAGAAGGTGATGATAACTCAGACATCCTAACCCTCAGTTACCTCTTTTGCCAAGTAGGGGTATGTACCTCATACAATGGCTCCAAGGGTTACACGGGCTAGTTTAAAGAGAGAACACCTGGTACCTACTCGTGGAACAGCTTCCTGACTGCAAGCAAGCATGCGCAGTGAATCCTGCCTGGCCCTCTTCACACAGAAACTGGATGGTGGCGCAGCCCACAGCCAGCCCTTGCTATCCAGGAAGGGCTGTGGCACTTAGACTTTGGGACCTGCCTTTTAAACCCGCTTTTCCTACTCCTGGAAAGCACCTCCTTTTACTTCCCTCAGACCAGACTGCACGAGTCCCAGCTGCTTGCCATCATGGACACTGGCCCTTCCACACAGAATTGTATTAGAGGTTTCCATTTCCTGAATCCTTGCCTGTTTCTAATTACTGTACCTACCCATAATTAGATGAATGTGAACTGAAAGAATGAGAGCCACCTGGCCTCGCTGGGTTGGCGTGGAAACTTTCAACCTCATTAACAAACATTTTGGTGATGAACTTTTGACCACAGATCCATCTTCCGCCCCATAAGCATCCTTTGCTCAAAGATAGCGTGTATCTGGTGGAGAGGTGGCATTCGGGTCCTCCATCAAGACTGACAGATGTTTCTCCATGCCGCATCCGCAAAGGGAGAGGTTTAGACCTCATGGCCTCTGGGGTTCTTTGACGACTTCAGTGAACTTGAATGCTTGTAGAAAAAAAAATTAAATGGATCTTATCTAGAGTTCGCTGCCAAGCAGAGTGGCAGGCTTTCCATGCCCTTGGGTTTTGAAGGTTGTTTCTGTGAGGCTGACTGTGAGCACGCGGAAAGCTCTGTGGCCCTTCCGGAAGGAGAGTGAGTGTCAGGCAGTGGCCGCCTGGGTTGGTAGTTTGCTTGAAAGCCAATTTCCATTAGGGCCTCACCAAGTCTTTTAAAGATGTCCTGAGTCTGGTTCTCTGGAGAGCTTTTCAGCGTTTGATGTTTAGGTTATACTTGGAACAATTGCAAGGGAATTCTGGGGAGTAGGGGGAGGCATCAGTGTGTTATAAAGATCACCCATGTGATCCAGTGTGAGGGTGACGTGGGCGATCAGCCATAGAAGAACATATCCCAACTGTCCCAGGGTGCAGGTATTGCCAGGAGTCTTGGGAAGGTGTGCACTGACTCAGCTTGAACCGGCAATCCATTCAATGACAGTCTCATCCCAAACAGTGACTTTCAAGTTTTTTAAACTTTGGTTTACTGATAACTATCATATGCTAAATAAATCATAGGAACACTAGGTAGCATTTTTAGGACATTCATGTTTCAGTGATTCTAAGGACTCCGTCATCTAGCAAGTGACTTCTGTAATTTCGTATAATGTATGGTGATTCATACACATCCCAGGGTAGAGGGCTAACAGAAAGGGGGAGGAAGATGGGCGCACAGCATTGTGCTTTTGGACTGTGGTCATGATCATTTCCATGGTGACGGCCAATTTGCAGCATCAGCAGCTGCCCGTTGGACATGCTCAGCATTCTCATTTGTTCTTGGAGTTAAAACTTCATTTTCCTGTGATCTGATCTCTAGTCTAGGGCGCAAGGTTAATCTAGATATTCCCTGGGGCTATTCACAGGACTATATTTTGCTCTTTCCAGTTCCTGTTTTCCTCATTGTTTAGAAAAACAAGTGCCTGCTTAAGTGGGGTCTTGGACCGACCTGCTCTACTTGGTAGAACTTCAATGGTATTTCTGCTTCTTTCTTTCTGAAACCCCAAGCATATGGGCATAGTCTATCTGCTATCTATATTGACTGCACCATTAATGGCTCCCTCTAGTCACTGATGGGACTTTCAGCTGCTACTGATATCAAGGGGGCCCAAGAGATGCTATGGTTTTATATTGGTAAGTTCTTAGAGGACAATTTTCCATTTCAGTACAGGGGGAAAGCACACCTTAGAACTTTAGGCATCAGAAAGCCGTGAGATCATTAACCAACAGGGAAAACCAAATCAACCCCACCGTGAGGTCCCACTTCATTTACACTGGAGTAGTCAACAACAAAAAGATAGATAATCGCCAGTGTTGAAGGGTGGGGAGAAAATACAAACCCCACACATTTCTTGGAGGAATTACAAAGAGTTCAGTGTCTGGGGAAACAGTCTTGTAGGTCCTCAGAAGGTTAAATGAGAACAGGGTGCTGGCATGAGAACAGACAGGGGGGCAGATGGAAGAGAAGAGCCTAGCACAGAATTCATGCTTTACAACGATCAGTTGGTCTTGATGGATATCAAGAACACGCATGGAGAAAGGATGGCCTCACCAAAAAGTAATGCTGGGAAAACTGAGTCAAAGGCAAGCTGTGGGATGTGAGAAAAATATCCACAAGCTGTGTGATGGATACAGGGTTAATATTCAAGCAAACAGAAGCTGCATTGAAAGACTGGGCAGAGAGCTGGCTTATCTCCCAGCCAGTCAGGCCGAGGTATACAGGCAGGACATACTTACAGACGAATGTTCGTGGTAATATTATTCATTGTAGCCTGGAAGAGGAAATAACTCACAACTCCACCAACCAGGAATCAATCAACAAAATGTGCTCTATCCATGCAACAGAATAACAGCTAGCCATTACAAGAAAGTATTGATAGACTCTATAACATGGGTAAACTTTAAATGTATTATTCTCTTTAATTGCAAAACCTAGTGAAAAAGATTAATGAAAGGTAAAATTGTCTCTATATGAAGCATACAGTGTGGGAAAATGTAGACATACACATATAGATCAGCTATGGATATAGCTGATGTCTGGGGACGAGGAAGAAAGGTTGCAACTATGCTGTATCTGGGGTTTCTTTTTAACCATAACAAAACGGTTCTGAAATTATAGTGATTATTACTGTATAATTCAGATAAATATTAAAGATAATTAAGATGTGTCCTTTAAAAATAGGCAAATTGAGTAGTATATAGATTATATCTGATAAACAAATTATTACATCTGTTTATGAATTGTATCTGATAAAACAAATGTGGAAGCCGGGTAGGGTTGCCTGTGCTTTGAATCCCAGCATTGGATAGGCAGAGGAAAGTGACTTTCTTGGTCAGTCTCCATGCAAGACGAAACTCCCCACTTCCCCTTAGTAAATCTCTACTGCATCAAGGCCAAAAGCAGAGGGTTCATGCAGATAACCCCCCAACACAGCTCTCTTCAGCGTGTATTCTTTGTGTGGTCCTTGGTGCCTACTGAGCACTCCAGGCCCCTGTTTCTCTCTTTAAAGTGTGGAAGTCACAGTGCTTGGTTCACAGGCTCACTCAGAATTAGACCAAGTGGTTTGTGTGAACTACCTGGGACGTGGGCACCATCAGCCAGTACACACACTGCTTCAAGCCGGCAGGATATTCTGACCAAGTTTTCACACTAGGGTGAAACATTAATCATTATGTTTATGTAACTACACCTGGACTAATCAAGCCTGAGGAGAACAACTCGATCTTATCTTTTTACCCTTCAGTTTCTTGAACGGAGGCGGAGAAAGAGCAGACTTATAATGGTCCACGATTCACCATTGTGTCTCAGTGAATCTTTAAGACTGATGAAGCTGCTGCCAGTGGATGCTAAGTGATCTGAGTCTCAGTGAAAAGAACGCAGGAAACATGGAGTCCTGGGTACACCCGCAGAGGGGGCAGGAAGCATGGGGTCCTGGGGACACTTAAGTTCACAATTCTTTTGGATGATATGTTGGAAGGGATCTTGATTTTACTTATTTTTGCAAGAATATCTCAAATGATATAAAATTTAAAAACCTAAAACTTTAAAAAATTGAAACAAATATTCAGGAAATACATATATTATATAGAGAGTACACAGGCTCTTATCTTGTTGAAAGTTCTTGTTTTAAGCCTCAGTGTGATTGTGTGCACCTATATCCTCAGTGCTTGGGAAACTGAGTCAGGAGAATTGCAAGATTTAGGAGACCCTGGGCTGCCTAACAAGATCTGATCTCAAATAAAAAAGGAAGTGTCACCATTTAATGTTAGAGCACTTGTTGGTGGCCTTAGCAGTGACTTTCTGGAGTAGCGGGTTGGCCTGCTGGAAGGGAGCTCCCTTTCAGCAATGTTAGCACACACTTCCCTCACTCAGCAGGAAGTGAAATATAAACAATGTGGCCCTGCAGTGTCTTCATTGTCAATGGAGCAGCAAATTTAACTAGAGAAAGACAAATACTTCCTTTCCTGGAAATGACAACGTCTTTCTTTTGTAAATATCACCCACACCTGTCTTTGAGTTTGGAGGAGGAGTGTTAAGAACAAGTGTGAACCTTGTAGAGCGGCCCTATTAGATGGAGTTTTCCTGATTTATTTTTTAAGTCATAGTTTAGTTGTAGAAATTCAGTGTTTTGCCTAGCACTCACCAGCAATTGACTGACTGGTTAAAAACAATGAGAGAGAGAGAGAGACAGAGACAGAGAGAGAGACAGAGACAGAGAGAGAGGGAGGGAGGGAGGGAGAGAGAGATATCTTTATGTACTATTTACTATTTTTTTTAGTTTATCAGGAGAAAAATTCTCTGATTTAGCTTGTGGTATCACAATTTATCACCCTAGTGGGGAAGTGACCCTTTCTAAGTCTCAGGTGTAACCACATAAATGACACTTTTCACTGGAGTGCTTTAGCTAACAAATGACTACAGAACACAGGATTAAGAAAGGGTTTCTTTATCCATTCTTCCGTCGAGGAGCATTTAGGTTGTTTCTAGGTTCTGGCTATGACAAACAATGCTGCTATG
>LOEQ01001223.1:95151-109323 GCA_001685075.1 Bramus lutescens
AGCATTTCCTTAAGTGTCTTTCAGCCATTTTAGATTCCTCTGTTGAGAGTTTTCTGTTTAGTTCTGTACTCCATTTTTTATTGGGTTATTTGTTTTTTTGATGACCAATTTCTTGAGTTCTTCGTATATTTAAAAATAATGACATCCTGAAATGGACAGAGCTAGAAAACATCATATTGAGTGAGGTAACCCAGACCCAGAAAGACAATTATCATTTGTACTCACTCATAAGTGTTTTTTAAACATAAAGCAAAGAAAACCAGAAAAAAAAGAAAGGGTTCCTGGGGGCTGGGGAGATGGCTGCTTTCCCAAAGACTCTGAGTTCAATTCCCAGCAACCAACATGGTGGCTCACAACCATCTGTAATGAGATCTGGTGCCATCTTTTGGCCTGCAGGTATACATGCAGGCAGAACATTGTATACAAAATAAATAAATAACTCTTACCAAAGGGGGGGAGGGGTGTTCCTGTTGCTTGGATTTCATGAAGAATTCCAATTTAAAAAGTTCCAATTTTCTAATACCTTCATTGTCTAACTTTGTCCTGTTTTTCTTTGACTTAGTTATCTGCTGTTGCAGAATCATGGGATGCTAGCTCTGTGTCCTTTCCCAATTGGACGGTTCTAGAAAAATTTAGGGTGCTTTGGTCTTCTATGTGCAAAGTTGAAGGCAGCTGGTCCTAATAGACTCCCTTTGCCCTAGTAAGCCCACTGCGTTCTTGTCATTTTCTCTGCCTCTTTATACAAACAAGACGTCTCTAGACAAACAAGACCATAGAAATGATTGCTTATTGCTCATTCAATTTTGGTGGTGAGCTTTGACCAGGAGCTTCAGCTATGAAGCCTCTTGAGACGCCCTATTTCCCAGGTGGCTCTAATAAACTCTGCTCTGTTGTAGGTGGCGAACTGAAGCGAATGAATTCTCTGATGTATAAAGCCAGGCACCTGAAGCTAGTTTTGTTTTATTGAGTTATCCATGTGGCTTGGCATAATGAGTTGTGTTGAAATACTACTTTTCTGCTTGTCTTTATTAGTTTGAAATTTAGATCTTTTTTATTGGTGGTGGTGCTAGGAATAGGTTTTAAATATGATGTGCAATTATCTTTCTGTCATGTTCATTTTGGTTTAATCGCCTCTTCTATATCATAATGGGCTAAGTCAGCAGAAGACAATGTCCCTTTGCCTGATAAAGCTGAGATCTCGTCCATACCCTTATAATGGATTCATAATTCCTGGTAACATTGAAACCACCACTTCAGAAACACATCCATCTCTAGTCCCCTTAAAACTCCTTAACAGTGTGGCATTTTCCGCATACCCAGATAGAATTTAATTCAGTTCTTCCTTTGTTTTTTATCTTGTTATTGTTTGCTTGTGCTGTGCAATTTTGATTGCTGCTGCATTGCCATCCTTTTAATGCATTCACTCTTCGCTCTCTGCAGATTCCCAAACTCGTAGGGGTTTGCATTTTCTAGAAGAACTGTATATGTGGTTTTGCAAAGACACGAAATACAGTTGTGTCTATTATCCACATCTAGCTGATGGGCTAATGAGAGACTGTGCATGAATAAAGACTCCCAGCCAATCCACTGCTTGTTACTGATTCATTCTTCATCCACAGAAGGTTTTAGATTCATCTGTATAACAATAAACTATTGATTTGAAATTTATTTTTATATTTACTTGTTTTATCTTGTATGCATGACAGTTAGCTTGCATATATTTGTGTGCCCTGGGAGGTCAGAAGAGGGCGTCACATCCCCTAGAGCAGGGGTTACAGATTGCACTACATGGTTGTGACTCTACCAGGTGGGTGCTGGAAACTGAACTGAGGTCCTCTTCTACAGTAAGTACTCTTAATACTGAGCTGTCTCTCCAGCCCTCTAAATAATAGACTTTAGGGATATGTACTGGCGAGGCCTTTGAGCTATTTTTGGCAAATATCTTGATTCTTTAAAAAAATAATTGGTGCTTGGATACATTTCCTTGCAATTTGTGGCCCAGGGGCTGAATATGTGTACTTAAAATTCTATATTTTGTAGTTGTTTATGTGTGTTCATGAACATGACTGGGCGCATGCATGGAGATGAGGGTAACTATAGGACCTGCTTCCTTTCTTTGACCATATGGGTTCCTGGCATCAAGCTTGAGTCACTGGGGTTGGCAGCCAGCACCGTTACCTCCAAGCCGTCTCAGCAGCCCCAGTGTGGGTGGTATTAAGCTTCCTAGGGAAGGCTATCCAGGGTTGGAGTCACCTGAGAAGACTCCTTAACTGAGGAATTGCCTTCACCAGATTGGACCATGGACATCCAGGGAGCATTTTCTTAATCAACGATTGATGTGGGAGGGCTCAGCCCGTTGTGGGCAGTGCCAGCCCTGAGCAGGTCATCCTGGTTGTATAAGAAAGTAAGCTGAGAAAGCCACGGAAGAGCAAGCCGGTAAGCAGCAATTCCTCCATCGGCTTCTGTGTCAACTGTCAACTCCTGCCTTGACTTCCTTCAATAATGATGTGAGCCATAACCTTTAAGGTGAAATAATTCCTTTCCTCCCTAGGTTTTTGGGCACCGTGTTTATTACAACAACAGAAAGTAGTAGGCTAGGCCGCATTTAAAGTCCTCACCACCCACCTCCTAGTTTAAAGAAGGATTTAATGTTTGCTACTATGAGAATGTTCAATCCCTTCAGCACCCGCTAAAATTCTCAACCTTCTTAATGCTGCGACCCTTTAATGTGGTTTCTTGGGTTGTGGTGACTCCCCAACTGTAAAATTATTTTCGCTGCTACTTTATAACTGCAATTTTGCTACTGTTATGCATTGTAATGTAAGCATCCTTGTTTTCCTTTTTATTGTTATTTTGCAGTTGAGACCCACGAGCTTACTGCTGCACTACACAGCAAGGTTTTTTCTGATGCTAATCTCATTTTTTTTTCAGTCTGTATCTCAACATGTTGTGAGTACTGTGCTTCTTTATTTCTTCCAAGACTTTGTTTATAATCTCCCATCCAAGGACTGATCAGGTGCACCTCTGCTTAGCTTTTGAGACCAGATGAAAGCAAGCGTGTTCAAGGTGTCCCTGCCTTTGCTTGAAAGGCTCTTCTCTCTCTTTTCCGAGTGAAATCCTAGGGCTCCCACCTGCTGGAGTCCACAAAATGCCATCTTCAGGCAGTGCTACACGCATGGGCAAAATGATTTCTTGTGATTTCCCCTTCCCCCCAGAGAACCCGACACTACCATATCTATTTTCTGGTTTGCTGGTGATGTCTGATCTTTAAGGTTTCCCGATCAACTTGTTGCCAAACTTGGCCGATCATCAGAGGTTCAAGCAATTGGAGATGCTCGGCTATCTTTTCTGGAGGTTTGGGGGGTCAGGACAGGGATATTAAACCATTAGAGCTCCCCGGAGAGACCTATAGGTTCCCCAGGGAGACACAAGCATTGCCTGGAGAAACCCTCTCCCCTCAACTAGTAACAGGAGAGGAGAAAGAGTGGCTAAAGGAAAGGACGCCTTTGATCAAAGGGTGTGAACTTCATTTGAACAGCAAGAAGCTAGAGACGAGTTGTACAGAGTGGTGGCCAATGTAGAGCTGGAGAGACGCCTCGGTGGTTAAGGAAGCACACTGCTCTTGCAGACCCAGGAGATCCCACATTCTCTTCTGGACTCCACAGCTGCTACAATCAAGTGCACATTCACACAGACAGACAGACAGACAGACAGACACCCCCACACCCCCCCACACAATTTTTCTGTCACACACACATGTAAAAATAAACAAGTCTTTAAGAACTACGACCTATTATATATTTAACAACTGCTAGGCAGTTTTAAATGACTTCTGAACAAAAGAAGAATAAGTAGCTGAAGTTATAGATTTGCTGATTACTTGTCTTGTCATTATGTATTATAAACACAAACTAAAACATCATATTGGGACCCCAAAATATATAGGATACACATATGTATATAAATTATTTGCCAAACCAAATTAAGATAAACAGGCTAGGGTTGAGCTGTATACTGGAGTCCCGGTTTGGTGTGAATGTATTAGGGGCTGCCCTCAAGATCAGCATGCTGAAGGGGGGGTTGTGGAGAGGAGAAGGAGCAATGTGGGGTACATGGGCAGTGGTTTGCAGAAGTGGAGCAGCTCGCCTGGTTGATGCTGATATAGTAAAGAGTGATTTAGACCAGAGACAAGTCATGTAATGCAGAAAACTCAACTCCTTTATCCACTAACCTATTTGAAATTTGTGGCTGCCAAGTGGGGTTTAATCTGTCTTTTGCTCTCCTTTTTCCTCTATAAGATAATGTTTCTGGGCTGGGAGATACTTCGGTTTCTAAATCGCTCACTGTGCAAGAACCAGATGCGAGTTTAGACTCCCAGGACCCACGGCAAAAGCTGTGTGAGGCCATGCTGATCTGTAATTCTAGAAGGAGGCCAGCCANAGGCTAGCCAATTTGGCGGCTACAGGTTCAGTCAGAGACTGTGTCTTAAAAATCCAGGAGCAGAGTGATGGAAGGAGACACTGGAAGTTGACCTCTCGCTTCTAGACGCTCAACACAATACTTCCAATATTTTGATATTTTTATTTGGAAGAAAATAGAAGGAACATATGGAAAAAGATAACTGGGTTGCTTTTTATGGGCAAAATTTCCCTTTATTTTGACACCCCAAAAGCCTGGTACATGCCCAATAGTATGTTGTGATGGTCTGAATCTCAATTCTTGTCTTTTGAACAGTTGGCCCCCAGCTGCTGGCACTGTTTTGGGAGATTGTGGAACCCCCAGGAGGTGGATCCTAACTGGTGGCATTAGGTCTCTAGGGTGTGCCCTTGAGGAATATAGGCAGTACCCTGCTCAGGTCCCGGTTTCTTTCCTTCCTCCACTGTGCAGAGAAGACCCCCTACCACTCATTCCCACTGCCGTGATATTCCAATTCCCCTCCCCATGATACTAGACTGAGATCTGAAGTCACGAGTCAAAATCAATTGTCCGTCCTTTTTATTCTTTCTATAAAGTATTGTTGCCATAGAGATATATAAGTAATGATAAGCATCCCATGGGTCTTTGGGACACTTGGGGTAGCAGGGGTGACAGTAGGGAGGAGCAGAACTACTGTGGGTCTGTCCCATTCACCTGGGAGCTTCAGTCTGGTTGGAGGCGTGGGGACACCGTGAGCTAGCACATGTTGCTGGTGGACTTGGGTTTCTGCTGCCCAGATTTCTCTCCACATGCTAAACAACTTTACATAGCTCCTAAGAAGTTCATTTTGTGAGAATCTGTTTAAAAGATGTCACCACACACACCAGGCAAAAATATTCACCTGTGGAATGAGTAAGTCATGTTCCACATTACAGACAAATTGGACCAGGACTGGGTTTCGGATTGCTGGCCATGAGTACAATACGAATGGAATTGTTTGGAGGTAATTTGAAGAAAAATGAAGTGTTCTTGTCCTGGGAGTTCAAGGTCATGGAGCAGACTTTATGAGATGGTGTTTGGGGAGGGAGCTCTCTTGGAAATTACAGTCTGAGTTTTGAGTTGTGGCTGTGATACTGGCCTCTTCATTCTGGGTGAACTGTCAGCTCTCCAAAGGGAAAGTGGCTGCTCCACAAAATCTCTTACTCTTCGAGAGGAACGGCTTGCAGTTTCACAAAAGCCACCTTAGCGCTTAGTGCTTTACAGTGCTCTGGCACCAAGCTCTTCAGACTTTTTATGGGAGAGCTGTGCTGGCTAATTCTTAACTGCCAACCAGGAAAAACCTAGAATTGTCCAAGAAGAAAGGATCAGTTTGGGAAGTGTTTAGATCAGGTTGGTCTGTGGTCATGTCTGTGGGTCGTGCCTGGTTGTTGTTGATATGAGAAGACCCAGTCCCCTGGAGGTGGCATCAATCTCTGGACATGGTTTTCTGAATTATGAAGGACAGGAGAAGGTTAGATGTGAGCAGAAGCATGCAGACAGCTGGGCCTTTTTGGTTCCTCCTGCTCTTGACTGCACATGCTATGTGACTAACTGCTTGAGCCCCTTGATGATGGACTGTCACCTAGAAGAATAAATCAAATCACCCTCCTTCCTCCCCCAAAGTTGCTTTGGGTCAGGGTGTTTTCTCACAGCAGCAAAACTGAAGCTAGGGTTTTAGTGATGGTGACCGAGTGTGCAGCCATGATGGAATCTAGTGGTATGCTATGAAAGAGAGAACGATTCCCCTAATTCCATTTCCATTGTCACGTGGCTCGGCTTCTTTCACTCATGAGCAGAGACTCTATCTTACTACACGGAGCATACGAACCTTTGGCCCACTGTCCTCAACAGAATGCGGAGAACATGATGTTTTCTCAGTTCCAAGGTTAGACCTCAAGAGTCTTGTGTAGGTCTGCTTCTCTCGCAGCACCGCTTCTGTCTTGTGAAAAAGCCAACGCTAGTTGGCTGGAATGTGAATCCCACGCGTACTCTTAGAGATCCCTGGGCCAGCAGGCCCATATCCAGCAGCAGAGATGCCTTGCTAACCCACGGTTAACATGTGGAGACCTTTGGTGTTAATCAGTGTAACATGAGCGGGGCCTGCATTAGCTGCTTGTGATTGTGATAAAATGCCTGTGAAAATCAACCTTCAGAATGAAGGGTTCATCTTGGCTTGTGTTTGTCATCCACGATAGCTTGGCTCCATATTTTCTGGGCTGGCAGTGAGGAAGCATATTGTAGCAAACAGGTAGGGTATTTACAATTCAAACTATAACACAGGAGGGACTGGGAACAAATGCATAACTGAGTTTAGCTTAAAATCTGAAGAAGTGCAGCATGGCTTTACGCTCAGCCACCAGTCCTGTGCGCCTGTGCACTCGATCTCCTCGCCATCCCAAGCAAATTCCCTTCCCCATTTGATGTGTGTGTCATGGCATGCTGCGCCACACCTGTGAAGCACTGACCTAGTGCCACAAGCTAGGTGGGTAGCCTTGTGGCTTCAGGCTGATTCACAGCGAGGCTCCGGCTAAGCTTCGTCTGGGCTCTGCTGCTGAGTGGTACGGGCGGCAGAGCAGAGTCCTCCCAGACTTTCCGCCTTGCTCTGTCAGGGAAAGCACANGGGGGAAGAAGTCAGGGCTCTCTTTTCAGTCCTACAAAGAAAGACGAGGGGAAGGGACAACTTTAATTTGAGGAGCGGTTGCCACAGTTTACAGAGAGTCAGGTCCCGGAACAGTGACAGAAGCAGTGGGGGAGGTGGCCCATGTTTTCTTCATTTTTCTTGCTGTGCAGGGTCTGAGCTTTCGGTACACAGGCAAGCTTTGCCTTGTAGCAATGCTGCGTGTGCTACTGTGCAGATGAAGTCCCGAGGCTGGTGCTCCTAGGGGCACAGCTATCAGACAGGTGTGTTTGCTGTCCTTGTTACCCCAAAGTGGGCTGTCCCCTGGGGCTGGATTAGCGCAGAATCTTGGGGTGTGACTGAGGCGAGGCTAGACCTCAATCTCTTTCCCATCTAAAGTGCAGCTTGGGTTGAAACTGCCGACCCGCCTGGAAGGCACTTTTCAGACAGCGACTAATTCAGGCCAGCAGATGTGTGACAGAGCTGGCTGGTTAGCTCATGGCTCCTAAGTAATGTCAAGAACTCTGACTTTTCTTCACCTTGTCGGTTCTGTCGTTGGTCTTAAAGCTGTCCATGTGTGTAGGACCATGTTCAAGAAAGCCTTTCCTGAAACTGCCAAAAGCATTTCTTTCTCCCCGTTCAGAGTTAGATCACTTGCCAGAGCCTACCCAATCCATCAAAGACTGCGTTTGACTGAAATCAACTCAGGATTCATCTTGGTGCTGGAGAGGAAGTCCCTCCGAGCATGTGCCCAGCTGGGGAGGGAATTGTGAGTAGTTGGGACTTTGTCAGTGAGGACTCAGTAAGGACTGTTGAGGTAAGAATGGCTGATGGAGTGAGTGGGTGTGGCAGGATAGGCAGAGCTGGGCTGAGGCAACAAATAAACCTTGCTACCGCAGCATAATTTATTCCACACACAGAGTCTGAGGAATGCGAGATGGAGTCTGTCACCCACCTGGTGACTGGGGCTCTTGCTCCTCTGTCCTGTCCATGCTCTTGTGAGCCTCCCAGGTCTCACGTGACCTCCTAGGTCTCCACAGCAATGGAAGAATATTTAGTTTATTTTAACAAATTATTTACTTTTATATTTTACATTTTTAAATCTCTGTTTATGTCTGTGGTATGTCCACATGAGTGCAGGTGCCCATGGAGGCCAGCAGAGGGCATAGGATTCCTGGAGCTGGGGTGGTAGGCGGTTGTAGCCTGCCTGCTATGGATGCTGAAACAGAACTTGGGTCCCTTGGGAGAGTAGTATTTTGTCTTAACCGCTGAGGTGTCTCTCCAGCCCAGAAGGATTAGTTGTAATTGCCTCAACCCAGGAGTGACACAAATATCCCTCTTGTCAGACATAGTCCAGGGGCTCCAACCTAACTCTGGGGCTGATTGTACAGTATTAGTGGCCCCTTGAGAATCTCTTAAACATTGACTGTTTTTCCACAGCAGGCAATCAAGATGCAGAGGCAATAAACTAACAAACAAACAAACAAGGGAAGCTGAATCTAGGGTAAGTAGGGGAGGCTGGGCTTCTCATCTTATTTGATTCTCATTGTATCTTTTTTGGAGATGAATGTTCTGAGCATTACAGAGATTCTCATTTATAGTTTAGAAGATTGTCAAGAGCCTCTGAGCACCCCAGGGGTGGGAATATGTAAATATTGATGTCATTGTCATACTGTTTGATGGTCCCCAATCTCCGGTTATTACTCAGCTACATGTCTGCATCCTAATGCAGCAATGATAAGCTTAAATTTGGAGAGAAAGATGACTCTCTACAGACTTGCCTAGTTGCCGCGTGCCTTGACTCAGTAGCCCTGAAGACCCTTTGGTCTTTGAGAGATTAGTCACTTCTGTCCATGTCCTCAAATTGTCTTCCCAGTGCCATCACAATGACTCATCTGACTTTCGAGATGGTGGGTCAGGGTTGTTGATGGATGCCAGCCTGCTTGTATCTCCTGGGGGTTGGATCTGAGACCCAAAGCTTTTGGGCATGAATATCTTGTCAGTACAAAAATATAAGCTGTCCTGGAGCAAGAAGAACTATTTACCCTCTCCACAGGACCTAGGACAGTTGCAAGTTTACAATTAGAACCCTGGGAACTCAATCTGATGGGAGACACGCAGACTGTCTGGCCCCTGGGCTAGAACATTCTCAGTGTCTAGAGAACTCTGTGCAGTCGAGGTCAGGTGTGGGTTCTGTATTTCGTGTTGTCTTCTGCGCAAAGTAAATGTCATAGATGTCCTTCCCTGGGGCAAGATCACTGAGGTCTATTAGACAGGTGCTCACTCACTAACTTTAAAACAATACACTCTGTAGCCAAAGGCTACAAGGTCACAATGCCAACCATTAAAATGTAGTTACCACACAGCAAATTTATTACTTTTCTGTTGGTGGTATTAAATGCTCTGACCCAAAGCAGCTTAAGGGAGAGTTTATTTGGCTTATGTATATTCTAGGGAGCTATAGCCCCGAATGGTGAGAAGGGTGTTGAATGGTGATATGTAGTGGCATTTCAATTGTATTTTAATAAATAAAGACTGCCTGAAGATCAGAGAGTAAAACAGTCCCACTGGCCAGCCTTACAGAGCAGGTTATGGTAACACACACCTTTAATCCCAGTAGCCACACTAGTTGCCATAGANTGTATTTTAATAAATAAAGACTGCCTGAAGATCAGAGAGTAAAACAGTCCCACTGGCCAGCCTTACAGAGCAGGTTATGGTAACACACACCTTTAATCCCAGTAGCCACACTAGTTGCCATAGAAACTGGGTGGCACATGCCTTTAATCCCAGCCCCAGAGAGGATTAGAAAAAGTGAGGAAACAGCTCTCAACAAACAGTCTCATTCTGAGATTCCTGGCGGAAGGATCTTTATTTCAGACTGAGGTTGAGGTAAGAGCCAGTGGCTGTGTTTTGCTTTTTGGATCTTCAGGTTGAACCCCAATTTCTGACCCTGAGTTTTTATTAATTGTGCTTCCTTCAGTGGTCAGAGCAGGAAGTGGATTTATCTGCACATAGGAAACAGAAAGAGAGAGAGAAAGAGAGAAAGGGGAGAGGAAGGAGGGAGGGAGAGTGAATAGACACAAGTATAGCTAGACTATAAATGTTTTAACCCTCCTTCAGTGACATACACCCCCCAGCAAGGGTGCATCTCCCAAGGATTCCATAACCTCCCCAAGCAGCATCACCAATCGGTGATCAAGTGAAGTGTTCAAATACATGAGCCTATGAGAGACATTTCTTACTCATTCACAAAGCGTACTGTATAAGAAAAGACCTGTGAGCAGAGGGAAGACAGAAGAAAAGTCTTGCCTTAGAATTCCTTCTAACAGAGTGATCTCCTTCTTACTTGGAGCCCAGTGACTTCCACTGAACTGAGTGTTCTAAAGTTGTCATGTGGTCTTACAGCATGTCATGGCAGTGGTCAGTGCAAACCCGATCGAAGGTCTAAGGATTCCCATTTAGTGGAAGCAGCTGTTTGAAATCACGACAGACTTCTGTCGGGTAACATGGCAATATGCCCACTGTCTAGGCTGAAGACAAGAAGACAGTTTACAGAACAGCATGCATTCTCTCTGTTAGAGAGAATGTGAGCAGATAGGTCCAGGGTATTTATCACCATGGCAAATTGTGTAGAACATGTCTCTGTTCTCAGAGTGTCGCGTCCTCAGGGAGAAAGAAAAGGTCAGAGCAGGGGAAGGTGGGAATGCTTATATTTGGTCCATGAGAGCACATGGCAAGATCACCTACCCCAGGAACGAGGATGTCAACGAGGGCTTCCTGGAAGAAGTTCATTAATTACCAGCTGTTGAACCAGGCTTTAGTGTTCCTTTCTGTGTGGTGAACACAGCAGTCGGGTGTGACGTCATCCAGTGTGTGGTGTGTAAGGTAGAACCAGGAAAGGAGGTGAAAAGTAGGCTAATGTGTGGAAAGAGGAGGACAGTCTGCCTAGACAGAGGGATCTGCCTAGGGAACCAATGATGTCAAGCACTGAACCAGCTTACTCTGGTCAGCAGTGTTGCCAAAAGGCAGGGCTAGTACTCTAGGATATTGAAAGATTTTATTTGTTTCTGTCTTTATACACACCAACATTTTGGGGTGCATATATGGAACATACTCTTTTCCTTGTTTTTTCAATACAAAGTTTCGCTTGTAGCCCTGGCTGTTCTGGAATCTGCTTTGTAGACCAGGCTGGCCTCGAACTCACAGAGATCTGCCTGCCTCTGCCTCCCAAGTGCTGGGATTAAAGGCATACACTACCATGCTGGCAAACATGCTTTGTTTTTAAAGGAAAAATAGTTCTACACATGTAATTTTGTTCTGAAAAGAAAAACAGGGAATGCTTTGTTGTTGAAATGTGAGGGGTCCTGAGCCAGGGAGATGGTTCAGTTGGCACAGTGTTTGCCATTTTAGCATGAGGAGCTGCGTTTGATGCCAAGAATCAGTTGCAGTGGCATGTGCCCGTAACCCCAGCTCTGGGCAAGTGGAGCCAGGAGGGTCCCTGGCACTCACTGGTTACTATGACTCCATGAATTGGTGAGCTAAGAGTGAGTGAGAGAACCTATCTCAGAAATTAAGCTGACATTAGAGATTGACCTCTGGCCTCCAGATACACACACACACACACACACACACACACACACAGACGTGTGGGGGGGNGAGAGAGAGAGAGAGAGAAATGGAAGGAGTGGTTCAGAAGAATGTGGACAGGAATTAAGGTACTTTTTGTAACATCACAGGATTGATTCCTGGTCATAGAGAAGCGGCTCTAGTGCCTGGGCTGGTAGTAAATGTAATGGGTCCCTTTGAGATGTAAAGTGACAGCTAGAATTCACCCTTCTGCCAAGTACTGACCCTAGGCTGACTAAAAAAAAAATTGCTTCCTACATAGATAGGAATATTTAAATACACTTGATATGTGCCATGCATATTAATTTCTAAATGAAATAAATTCAGAGTAATCCTTTTTAGATTTTCTCAATCAAACAACACAGAAAGGATCATTGCCTACAAATGAAACTCTGGAAAGTATATTGTCACTAGAAATATTCCCAAGATGTAAAAGTTAAGAAGTGCATTATTGCAAGTACATGTAAGACATACCACCTGGCCCTGATTTACCAGGGCACAAACCCAAGCTGCTGCTGTGGAGTGGACGTCTATGAAGATCAGGGACATGGAGGGTGGGTAGACTGAACCGAGGTTCAGCTCCCAGGCCCTTGGTTCTGCTGGCTTTTCCTCTTTTCATTTAGCTCTGTGTTTCCTTCAGATAGCAGATGTGACTGCCTGAGATGCCCCTCAGCTAAAGGTGCAGACATGCAGAGAGATTCTCACAGTAGGCCTGTAAAATCTCCTGAGTTGATTGAAAGACGACGCCAACAGCCATAACTAACACAAAAATAATGTGAGGAAGCTCGACATTTCGGAGCCTTTGAAAATGAGATGGTGGCTGTGACAAGCTGGTCTGTCTGTTCAGGGGCTGAGTGTGCAGCTCAAGAGCAGATGGGGCTGCTTGTGTGCAGGGAAGCAAGGCAGGTGGGCAGCCAGTGAGCACAGATTTGTGCTGGAAAAAGTCAGGACCCTTGAATCCTGTCTCTTACAGTAGCTGACTGTAGGTTCAGCTGGGGAACCAGGGAGCGTCCTTCTTCCTTCCTTCTTATTTTAAGCATATATGTTATATAATATATAATTACACATGTTATATAAAATGGTATATAATTATATATGACATGTATAAAATTATTATGCAAACATTAACTGCTCCCCAGTGAGAGGGGGGCCTCCAAAGCTCTGCCTCCACTCATGATGACATGTCGGTGGGTCCCATCTTGTGTAGTTCTTATTGCCGGTAAGTGCTGTTGCTCTGAGTCCATGAGTCCAACGTCCATGTCATATCCAGACGACAGCATTTCACAGTGCTCTTCTCATCCTGTAACCCTTACACTTTTTTTTGCCCCCCCCCTTGGTGATGCTCCCTGAGCTTTGGAATGTGTAATGTTGATGTCCCATTTAGAGCTAAACACTCAACAGTTACTTGCTCTTAGCACTTAACCAGCTGTAAGCCATTGCATTAGCTCTCATCCATTGCAAATGGAAGCTCCTTTGATCAGGGCCGAGAATGGCATTCGTCTGATTGCCTGCTCTCCTCCGGACTCTCTAGTGTTCCTAAATGTACCAGGCTTTTTCTTTTGGGCCACCAACCAGCTCCCAAATCATGACATGGAGACTTTTTATTAGTTATGAATGCTTGGCCTAGTTTAGACTCTTTTTTTCTGGCTAGCTACTTTAACTTAAATTAAGCTGTTTCTCTTTATCTATCTTTGGCTTCAGGGTTTTTTACTTTTCTTTCCTTCTGTATATCTTTCTTCCTGTGCTGCTCATGTCTGCTGCCTGGCTGCTGCCTGGCTTCTTGTCTAGGGCATCTTGCTCGTTCTCTCCTTCTCCCTCATCTTCTCTGTCTTCCTTCTCTTTTCCAGCCTAGAGTCCTCCTCGTACTATTTATTCTCTCTCCCTGCCAGCCCTGCCTATCCCTCTCCTGCCTAGCTATTGGCCATTCAGCTTTTTATTAAACCAATCAGGTCCTTTAGGCAGGCAAAGCGAAACAGATGCAACACATCTTTACAGAATTAAACAGACGCAGCGGAAAACAATGTAGCACATCTTTGTTTACTTAAAATAATATTCCACAACACCTTACCCTTTATTGGTAGGTCCTCTTCCCTCCCAACCCTGCCTGGGAACTTTTCTATTTTTGAGTCAAAGTCTTACTGTGTAGCCACGGATGGCTTTGAATCTGTTGCAATCCTCCTGTGCCTGTTTCCCAAGTGCTAAGATTTGAAATGTGTACCACCACATCTGACTTGATCCAATCAGAATTTCAGGAATGGGGAGTTAATACTTGATCTTTCTTAACACTTCCCAGTATTGTCGCCTTAGTGGAGGTGTTAAAAATCCATAGAAAGTTTATAAAAAGTGATGGAGGAGTCTATGCCCTAGAGTGTTTGACTCAAAGGGGCTGGACAGGGCCTGTGACTATGTATATATAACAGGCTCCTAGTTAGAGATGGTGCTCCAAGTTCTTAGGATTAGAATCCCCCCCC
>LOEQ01001223.1:110659-121856 GCA_001685075.1 Bramus lutescens
CTAATGGGCCAAGCAGTGTTTTAAATAATATAGTTTCTGTGTGATTATTTCAGGACTAAGTTGCCGAGAACACACTAGCAGCTCCTTGCTACAAGAGAATGAAGTCCGTCATGTGTGTGACAAACAGGAGGAAGACCAGTGAGATCTTCTGGGCTGATGGGGTGGTACTCTCCTGAAGAGGTACGCTATCCTATGAGACTGAACAGGAGATCTGGAGCACAGAGCCCTAGGTCTGCCCTGCGCTTGGCAGGTTACATGACGTTCAGTCTCTACACCTGTAAAATGAGAAGGTTGAAAGTTGCCCTGGCTGCCGTCTGCATTCCAGACAGAGCACAGGAAGCAGGTGGAGTTTGCTTTCCTTTACGCCGTAGCCTGGGCACAGCATACTTTTCTGTGCTTCTGTTTCACTGACTTCATTGGCTCTTCATTCAGCTCTTCTGCAGCCGTCATCTTAGGAGGCTGTGCCTCATAATCACCCAAGCTGCCAATACTGAGGCTCTCTACCCACCCCGAGCCTTCCAGGACTTAAGCTAGCACTGAAGAAGACTCAGTCACTGATTGCAAAACATCAGACACCGTAGATCTTTTTGCCTGGCGCATTTGCCCCAATGGACCTTGGAAGCCCAGAAAGGCGTGGCTTACAAAAGCTGGGACCAGGCTTTGGGTCTGTGGCCTGCATATGCCTTGAGCCACCCATGGCAGAGAGGCCCCCTTTCCTTCAGGGTTTCATGTCTGTTGGTGTTCCTGACCTTTATTCCCACTATTTCTTTGCCTGGTGTCTTCCACTTTCTCATCTAAAACCTTTGGAAGCTGCACTGTTGCCTAAGCTGATCTGAAGGGGAATGTCTGTCATAAATCTGCCTGGCCGAGTCCAGCTGCTTCCGTTTTCTCTCTGTGAGAGCTCTGCACTGTTTCTGAGTATCTCCCTAGTATTTCCTTCCAGGTTATAAGATTGTTTCCTTTCCCAGAACAGGGAGTGCCTCCATGGGCTGTGTCTAGCTCAGCATACCTACCAAGTTAGGAGCATGTGGATGTCCCCTGGCATGATCCCTATTAAAGCACCCTAGTCCCCATGCTGGATCTTCTGCAGGGGTCTTTTTTGAAATCTTGCATGGTTGGAGTGAATTCTTCTAAGAATGTGAATATTTTGGTTCATTTAGCACAGGTCAATAACACTTTTGAAGTCTGTGGAACCCTGGAAAGTACAAAGGATTGGAATTGAGTGACTTAATTAGACTGCGTAGACTGATGGAATGTATCCTGAGGACACAAAGTCTATCTATGGGTAAGGCAGCCTATGGTGGTGTGGCGTAGGATGAGGGATGCTTTGTGTCACAATTCTGGGTACTCCGATGGCTACATCAAAGTCATTAGAAAACGGGTGGTGTGCAGGGTGTCTGTATGAGTTGTTAGCATTTGGGAGAACAGAGGCGGGGGCACAGCTTCCCACCATCACCTGCAGTGGCTTGAGGAATTACCTGCTCTTTCAGGACCTCTACTCAAGCCAAACCTGGGTTCATGACTTTATTGTAGAAAAGAAATTTAGGGTTAGCATATGAAGGAGAGGTAGGGTTTAATCAAGATTCAACAATCTAGGCTGAGACTCAAAGATCAAGAGAAAGGGAGACACCCAGGAGATAGTAAGACACGCCTAAGAACATGGGTGTGAGGACCATGGTTGTGGACTTGTCAAGGAATAGTCACAGAGATTAAGACATACTCAAGAGTGGGTAAAACCTAAGGAAGAGCCACAGTTTACTGTTTTCCACGCTTGTCATACAGAGGGTTTGGTAGGGACTGAAGGTGCCACCTTTAACTTGTGACTGAGGGATCTAGGTGAGGTCATCAAGTGATTATATCAGTGTTCATGATAGGATTATGGTTGATAAATCCTAGGGATGCAGAAGAGTGCATTGTCTTTTCTGTAGACAGTGAGCAGTCTTGTTTGAGACTCTCAGACAGCATCTGGGGAAAGGAACGAAGGCCTACCATGCCTTACCCCTGATTCACTGTACCCGTGGTGCAAACCATTCTGTAGGAAAGGACTGTCATTTCTAGGCTGTCTTCACAGTAGTACTGAGTTGTTCTGCTCCTGGTTGTGCTTTAATTGGTAAGAGGCTTGACTCGAACTCTGGGACCGAGGGCTGCTTTCCTTTCCTATGCCCCCTTATCTTTCTGTTCTTCCTTAGTGTCTTTTCTTACATTCAGCTGCGATTGTGCTTGTAGTGACTATGTTTACCTTAAAACTAGGCATTGAGATTGCCTGAAACCAGAAGCTGGGTTTTCCTAAAAGATCATGACAGCCCTTTTGGTGCGGGGTGTTGCAGCGGGCTGAGATAGACAGTGTATCTTGGCCTCCATGACTCTCCTGCATGGCTGTGCTGGGGACTCCCTCTCCAGATGAGTCCACATTGCCGCTCCCACAGTGCTTTGAGATTAGCACTGGGAGCACATTCCCTTCCTACAAAGAGGAACATGGACAAAGCACACCTTTCCTTGCCCACTGCATACCTCTTCATCAGCTGTGAACCACGAGAAAACACACACGCACACCTTCCTCATGTTCTCCGCAAAGCCCGTCTGCGTCTACATCAAGCAACCTGCTCACCGGTGGAGATGATTGGCAAGGGAGGGGAGAATCCTATTTTTACTTTTACTCTGGGGCTCCCTTCATTGATCCGTGCAGCAGGGCCACCTGAGAGTCATGCTGCAAGACGAATGCTTCCCATGGGGCGCCAAGCACTGGGTTGTGAGAGCAAAGGAACTTGGGGGTGTGGAGCTCAGGCCACAGGAAGGTGGGTACTGCTATTTCTTCTTTTAAATTTATTCATTGACAAATAATTGAGGGTTTCAAGTAATAAATTCTTCTCTCTCTATCTCTATCTATATCTCTCTCTATATGTGTGTATTATAGGGAGACTTGGGCTAATGAACCTATCCATGGCCCAATTTGTTCTGGAAATGTTAAGACTTCACATAATCAGAGCCTGAGAGCATCAAGAAAGGGCAGTTTTCGTTGCTGTCATTAAACAGTACACATCACAGAGAAATTCCCATTTGAAATGAAATTAGCCAGGACATGACCTATTTGGCTCTTGCAGTTGCTTCCTAGTGACTGCTGGTCAGTAGTAGGCTTGCTGTCGCAAAGTCTGTCTGACATGGAGGGCTGAAGGAGATGCAAAGAAACTATTACATTTCTTCTTTTTAAACATGCTTATTTTTATTATTTTCAATTATATATGTGTGTGCACGTCTGTGTGAAGTGTATGCAGGTGGTGTGTCGGAGACCAGGTTCGACAAAGATGACCACTCCCAGGGTAGGGGCATGAGGACCAGAAGAGCTAGTAAAGAGCATGCAAATGGCAAATGCGAGTGAAAATAATCAAACAGAAACATAGGATAGTACCGGGAGGGAGTTCCAGTGAGTAATGACACCCCCGCATTTAATTTCCATTTGCTTAAAACACCCCCAACCCCAAAAGGTAGGAGCAAGATAAAAAACTGCATTAACATGCTACAAAGAAATGAACAGACCAGGGGAAGGTTGCAGGCTATATTTTTAGTTAAATATTCTGCTGCTAGAACAAGACAAGTAACACTCATACCCTAGACCAAAATATTCTGTAGGCAAACCAGCCCCTGGGTGGAATCCATTGTTATCTCCCTAAGGGAGTAGGAACTTAGTTGAATCCTTAAACTTTCCTTTGAGGTAGAAAGAGATCTACTTCTCTATTCCTGAAATACAAGGTTAGATATTAGCCACACCTGTTGACAATAACCTTGAGAGAGCAGAACTCTCTGACCTAAATCTAGGTGGGACCTTTGTTTGAGGTAGAAACAGACAATAACCTTGAAGGTTGGTCCGTGGTGGAACGGCAACAACTTTGAGCAAGCTGAAACTCTCTGACCTTCAGACAAGGTGAAAATAGGCTCACATTTTTGGGCCTCTACAGCAGTGCCCTTAGAGATCAGAAGAGGGCATTGAGTCCCCTCAAGCTGGAGTTACAGGCACCATCGGAGACGGGTGCTTTGAACCAAACACAGGGCCTTTGCAAGGGCAGCATATGTTCACAACACTGAGCCCTCTCTCCAGTCCCTGATTGCTCCTCTTTAAACAAGTGTCTTAATTCTTACTTATTCTAGGTTCATCATTTTTGTTTCCTCGGCCTATCTGAACAACTTGCTTTCCACATGGTGCAAGCCTACTCCAGACTCCTGTTCACGGAGGAATTCTGAGAGCTGAGCAGTGTGTGTGGATGGGCAGGAGCCGGCTTAGCCTCTGACAATATGTAGGACGAGTGACCCTGGCACTGAGGTCAAGGGGGAAGGAGAAGTTTCTTCCCTTTGATTTTAGTAAGAGTGATTCATGGCAAGCTTTTTGGAATTCAAATTGAACTCATTTATCAAAATAGATGTCTTGACAATCCAATTAGAAACCCAGGGAGCTGCCGATCGGCTAATTCAGTCTTCTATATAATATTTATAACAAAGTAGCAAACCCTTGTCATCCTTCACTCTGCTTCTGACACTCATTCTCAGAAGTAATTAGTAGCTTCAGTTCTTTACCAGCTTCACCTGGACTTCTTCGCGTATCTGAATTCTCTGCAAAAATACATTCTTTCAGTGTTAGATGAACTATTGCTTTCCTTCCATAGACAACGATGACTGAACTCTCTCTGTGCCGTTTCCCCTTGGCTCATCTCTCAGTCATTGTTTTAGAAACTTAGCACCTAGTGCTTACGCTAAGGTAACCATGCAATATATACATATTGTCCTAGTTCCTGTTCTATAGCTGTTTATTGTAGAGACACCATGACCAAGGCAACAGTGTGTATGTATATATATGCCTGGCACTGTACCAGTCAGTAGCTGAGAGCTTTGCAGGCAGCAGAGAGAGGGAGAGGGAGAGAGAGAGAGGAGAGCACCTAGCATGAGACTTTTGAATTCACAAAACCCACACCTCCTCCAACAAGGCCACATTTCCTAATCTAAATAGTTCACCAACTGGGGACTAGTCTTTAATAGTATGTAGTCTCTGGGAGCCACTCTCATTCAATCAACCAGATAAGATATATAGTCAACTAAACACACATACAGCACATACCTGTGCATGTCTATGTGCTGCTCTCTCTGCCTTTTTGGTACATTCCCTTTTTTGATATGTCTTGGATTGGATTCCTTTCACTAGTTCCTACAGCTTTCCGTTTGTTATTTCAGGGTTTGTGTGATGATTGTCTTGGTGTAGATTTCTGAGAAACACTGCATGGCAAAGGTATCTTTGGAAAGGCTTGACTGTGTTATTCTTGCTGGTCAACACTTTACACTCACTCAATGGCCAGACTAATGTGAGCATCTGCCTGCTAAGGGACTTTTCCGTGGGTGCTGGGGATGGAGCCCAGGGCTTTGCATATGCCAGCAAGTGCTCTGCCATTGCCACCATACCACAGTAGCCATTTCCTTGCGACTTTGGAGATGTCTCCCACTTCCCACTTGTCCTTCCTGTCATCATCATCATCTCCGTCAGAAGTGTGGTGTAGTTGCTAATGAGAATCCAACTCTCCTGTGGTGTGGGAGAATTGTCTGTATTCTGTCAATCATGTTTTAAATGAACGCTGATTGGACAGGCAGGAAGTATAGGTGGGAAAACCAGACAGGAAGTAGAAATGATGCAATAAGAACAGGAGAATTCTGGGAAGAAGGAAGTTGATTCCTCCCACTCCTGCCCAGACCACCTAAGCAGCAGGATGTGATNTGTGGGGTACTGGGTGGGACAGAAACCCCAACAAGCCAGCCCCTCATGTTACACTCCTGTCTGGTGTCTTTAGGGTCCACACTCATTCCCACTATCGGAAACACAGCCATGGCTTTCTGTGGACACTTATCTTTCTCTGGACTACGCGTAGTCAGTCCTTCAAATCTATAGCACAAGTTTTCTGGGATATACTCGTTAAGTTAAATTATGTTATGGTGACTTTCTCCCCAGGTTCTTGTTTTTATTACCCCTGAGGCACTCATTGGTTGATTTGTCCTTTTCCATGTGCTGATCTTCTAATTTTCTCCTCTAATCCCACCCTTTACTCCTTTAAAGAATTACTTTTATGAAATTTCCTTAACTTTCTCTACTATTTGTTGCATTTTTCATTTCTGCTATCATTTAAAATATTCTTATTTTTATCATATTTATGCGTTCTTTTAAAAAGTGACACCGTGTCCTTGTGTCATCGGTCTGGAGATGGAAATTGCAGCATTCATTAGATGTTGTTCTCTGTTCCCTACACACAGGTTTTTTATTTTTTTTCTCCCTAAGTCCCTCTTCCCTGGTTGTTATCTTAATTCTGTCTTTCACATTAGATACTTTTCTCAAGGGCTGAAGGATCCTAATTTTCCTGCCGGTTTTCTTTGAATGATGGGTAAGAAAGTTACCAATTGGCTTGGCAGTGCAGGTTTCACGCCTTAGGCAGCTGGGAGGCTCTGACCTCAGAGAATTTCCAGCTCTTTCAATACCAGGTCATTTTTCTTAGACTTTTGATTTTCCCCAGAGGAAACATCCTGATTTTCTACCTGGATGATGTAAACTTGACTAAGGAAGTTTAGGAACCTCTTAGGAAGGGAAATTGGAGAGCTGAGAATAGGTTGGGGTGGGGAGGGATAAAGCTGTAGTAATAAGGGGAGCGGGCCTGCTTTTCATCCCGCCCAGCTCCCGCACGGCTAGCTTATANTCCACCCACTTAAGGGCTGGCCTATCAAAGGGGGCCAAGGCAGTTTCTTTATTAACCAATGAAAGTTAACACATAGACAGTTGACCCTCCTACATCATAAAGCTCCCAACATTTTTGTCACCTAGATTGTCTTGCAGCTGTGTGTGTTCAACATGGCATTCTCGGAGTTACCCTTGAGCTTCCAGTCCTGTTGGATGAGAACAGATTTCTCTTACCAGCATGTTTGAGAGTATGGTGGGATTCCTAGGTCTAATTAACCCCCAGACCTTCCATTTATCCTGTCCCATGCTTTTGTTTGGGAGGGGGGCCTCTTAAACTTACAGCTGAGTTCTCATTTTTATTTGTTTTCTTTTTGTTGTTTTAATTGTGTGTCCTCAGATGTAACACAATTTCTTCCTTTTGGTTTCTAAATCTTGTTATCGTTGGCTTCTTCATCTTGTTAGATTTCAAAATGCTCTTTTAAATCCACTTTCTGAAATTGTAGAGAGGTTTAGCTTTTCCTTCTTTTTAGACAGCACAGTAAGTGCGTGCTCTGCCGTGTTTAATGGAACCTCCCCACTCTTCTTCCTTCATTAACTGAAGAAGGAGCCAGACGGAGAATGACGTTCAGTTGGGGTCATGTGTATATTTGGAGGAAGAGCTCATGCTGTCCTCCAGCCTAGTTTACCTTCTATGTTCCTGAGATATTTTATTGAATTCACATTTTACCTCCATGAATCCTATCTCCAATTTTTCCCTGCCAGCATTACTGCCAATAAAAATCTTCTGTATCTATTTATTTAACGTCTCCCTTTCCCTTAAATTTTACTCAAGAAAATTTGATTCAATTACTTATTTTTTTTATGAATTGCATTTGTTCTTGACAGTTTGATGCATGAATATACGCGTTCTACTTATGCTCATCCCACCACCCTCGTTTCTGTCTCCCCCCCCACCTTCTTGCCTTGTTTTCTTTTGAGACCCAATGAGTTTGATCAGGGCTTTCTCTGTGAGCCTGGGTTTGGAACGATCCATTGGCATCAAGTGGCTTCACAAGTGGGTACACTGGCAGCAATGCCTACACCTCCCCAGGATCCATCAGCAGCCAGTTCAGCTGGGGAGAAGTAGGGCCCGTGACCCTCTCCTTGATCCTGATCAGCTGGTGACAGTCCCAGTCCTGGGCAGACCCACTGCAGGCAGCATATCTGCTACCAAGTGGGAGTGCCCAGAGCCTGGATTGTTTTGAAGTCTCTGGTTTCTAAACAGATGTTTCTTTCCTGACCACCCAGTTACAAATAACTAAGAGACTGAATGTTACTTCTAAATTCCCCACTGATAGCTCAGGCTTGTTACTAGCTAACTCTCACACTTACATCAATCCATATTTCTATCTATACTTTGCCACGTACAGCATGCTCACCTTGCATCTTCACATTTACCCTCAACGCTCTGTCCCTGCCCTTCTTCCCAGAATTCTCCTAGTCTGGTTCTTGGACTTAGTCTCTTCCTGCCCAGCTATTGGCCAATCAGCTTTTTATTAGTAAATGAGAGTAATACATTTTCATGGTGTACAAAAAGATTGTTCTACAGCATCTGTGCTTTCCCAAATACTTATTTTTAATTATTAGGTTTTGATTTCAGGGATTGAACACAAGACCTTATGTAAGCTCAGTACACACACTACCACTGAGCCTCAAAACATTTCTTGATTAACCAACTTGGCAGACATTTATTGGGCATCTGATTGAGTTTATCAAGGAGTTAGGAAAATTAATGTCTATCAAGCATTCACGCAGTGGATTCGTAGCAGCTGCACGACTACATCCATGCTCCTTACGGTCTCTAACTCAAGCTCATCACCTGTGACATAGTGTTAGTGAGGTGTCAGGATCAATGCTGAATGGAAGGGGCTTAACACTGTGTGTGTTGTAAGTTGTGGGCTATTATGTTCATTACTACTGTGGAGGAAAAAAGGACAACATTACAAAGACTCTAGCGTGTGCCAGTGTGTACATATGCTTGTACGAAAGGCTGACTCACTCTGGAGTCAACTACTGTGTTGATGAATCTTCTGGTTGCTGGTCAATTATTTAAGAGGAATCAGCACAAAAGTTTCCCATACAGAGCAATTGTCCTTTGATTTATTGCTTGCGTAACTTGTGATTTATCAGGGAGCATGTTTGTTTTTATCTGAATTTGGAAGCTGAGTCACAGACTCTGTCGGCCATGAGGAATTGTGGGATGTCAAAAGAGGTGGAGAATCATGTAATGGAATTTTATGAGTTTAAGCTGTGCAGATTTTAGAAGAAAACTGGAGACCGCAGGAGAGGAAACCTGAAAGGGGTGGATTGCCATGTTCTCTGTTGCCTGAAATTTTAGGTGACTTACCGTAAACTGCATGGGGACAATAGGAGAGAGAGTGTATCAGCCATTTAGCACCAGGAAAGGAGCTGTTTGACTTGAATCCACTGTAATGAAAATAAAATCGAGGTTCTTGACTAAGCTTACCAAGAGTGAGCCAACCACAGACATTAATAAATAAAACATTACGAAGAACAGATCCGAGTCATGGGGTCAAGACTTCCTGGGCACCAGCAGACTGGAATCATGACCATGGTAACAAAAGGAAGGAAGTGGGTAGAAGAGAAGACAGGAATGCACTTTGGGATTCTGTTATGTCTGCAAGACATGGAGACAGGGATAATTCTAACTTGTGGAGATGTTTCTGGGTTGTTAGGGAAAGAATTATGAATATGTAAACATGGAAATATCTTTTAGATACCAAATGTAAACAAACCATCCTGGGACATAGGTGTCTTCTCTCTGAATTTCCATAGAAGGAGAAAAGCTCGAGCCAATGGAAGATCAGAAGGAGCTCGCTAGCAGAGCATGAAGGAGGCCATCACCCCATCACTGGCTCCACCTTTCTTCATACGGCTGCTGGTTTATATATTTTAACTGTCGTGACTGTGGCTTTCCCTTCTGGACCCTGTTCATTTTGTATAAACATTGTGATGATTTCAATCAGGTTAATCTAGGTGGAGATTTCTTGACACACAAGCAGTGGCAGTTAAAGGGAAAAGCAAGAGAATGATTAGCACTCAGTTTGGAATGGTAGCTCTTCCTGGGGAGAGGCCGGAAAGAGGGAGGGAGGTGACAATAAGTGGGGCAGGCTGTGGTCAGGTGGGCGATACAGAGATGCTTCACTCTTGGAGGAGCTTTGTTTCCTATTGGGTACAGAAAATGCCTTGGACTCCTTCCACACATCCATGGCTTCCTCCAGAGAGGTGCTGTCCATCCCTTACAAAACCAAAGCTGTCTGTCCCTGGTCTGGACAATTTGGCCTCCGACTCTGGACCCCATGGTGAGGTTTCTGTGTTTTGGGCTTATCTGGGAGAAAAGTTGTGATGTCTCACATTCCAGTCCCTTCTTCTCCCAGGAGATGAGGCCATGGGCTTTGGAGTCACATAGTCTGGGGCTTAGTTCCTATTTGGGATATTTCCCAAGTTGTCATTTTGAGCACTTAATTCTTGGCTGCTAACTGAACTCATTTGCACAGTAGGTACAACAACAGCCAGGAAGGATGTTGTTGTTGTTGGGGACAAGGACTGGTAAACATAGCCATGGCTAAGAATCAGCAGCTACTCAGATTGCCAGCTTTTCTTGAGAACCATTAGCCACCATTAAATAACCAACTCTGATAGAGTTCAGCATGATTAGCACACAACATTGCTCTAGTGAGAAGCAACTCACCTGTAAGTCAACACCTGTAACTTTGGCCTATCTTTTAAATAAAAATGCCAGCCTTGTTTAGGCCTGTCCTTACCCACGACAATTTAGCACCTCTGGCTTGTCTTTCTTGATGATGAGGCCTTTCATTGCACCCCAGTTTTGACTGTGAGATTCAGAGTGAATTTCTATGTCAAAGGATCCTATTTTATACTTTTTTATGTTCCTAGTGCCCAGCAAGGGAATCTTTTGAATTGAATTATGTAGTCATTTGTGCAGCGAGGCTCAATGCATAGGCATTGCTGGATGCTGGAATCAAGTACTAACTCAGACAGAATATGCTTTTACAGTGAGGGAGGGCAGGAGGAGGAGGCTTGATGTGTTGTGTTTGGGGGCATGATCATGTTGAGTTACATGCGTGGAGGCTCCTGTTACCCTAGTCTAGATCCCCAGGAGTCAATGTTTGAGTTCACGTACCTTTTATAGAAAAGATGAGGATGTTTCCTCCAGGGTAGCATTGGTGAGATGCTTCCTTTATAGTCGCTGTAGCTCCATGTGTCTGGTGAGTTCCTGGAGTTGGTAGGGTCAGAGCCTGAACTCTGGCAGCCCTAACGTTCAAGGTGCTGCCCACCAGTACTCAATAGGCCAATTAAAGAGACAAGCAATAGTGAAGAGTAGAAAAGTGATGTAGGAGGGTCATCTGTCTATATGTTACTTTCATTGGTTAATAAAGAAACTGTCTTTGCCCTTTGATAGGCCAGCCCTTAGGT
>LOEQ01001223.1:152525-164945 GCA_001685075.1 Bramus lutescens
CTCTACCCCAGGGTTTCAGATGCTCCTGTCCCAGCCACACTACCAGCTCTACCCTAGGGTTTCAGATGCTCTGGTCCCAGCCACAGCACTGAGAACCTACATTAATTAAACACTTAAAATGGACAGGTGTTGTGTTAAACACGTCGGTCTTCATGTTATTCCCAGCACAGCCATATGGAGTAGGTCATTATGATCTGCTGTTTGCATGTAAGAAAATGGGGCATGGCCAGGACTTCCAGACCCATAGACTCTGAACTCTAAAGCCAGGATTCAGTTCCCAGTAAGCGCTGAATCTGTACTCAGCCTGTGCACTCGCCATCCACGCTGTTCAAATCTTTATTTCCCCACTGCCTGATTGTGAGCAGTGTGTCTGCTGCAGACAAATAACAAAGCTCCAGGTCTTATTTCATCTCATCTAACACGAACATTTTGTTTCAAGGCCGGGAAAAAAAAATACTCCGCACATGAGAAGCTCAATTAAGGCGCACTTGAGAGGGGTCATTGGGAGGTTGCTTTCATCTTGACCATAACTAATCCCGGGAGAGGGGAAACAGGCCAGAAGTGGCCAGAAGTAGTCTTTGAGATATTGCATTTGTGAAACTGGCAGAGGAACTTTAAAAAATGCATTCAGTTCTCATAAGCAGGTCTGGGATCTAAGAGAAATAGAATTTGAAATATAATAAGGATAGGGCTGTAAAAGAATCATAAAAATTGCTGTATTTCTGTAGTCCGGTCTCTAGAAACACATTAAGTGGATTGATGTACAACCTCAGGCGCTGGCAGAACCCTCCAAGCTTGTCCTCCTTCTATCTCCTCCCTCCAGCCTTCCTCCCTAGGCTTCCTGAGCTCCAACTGTACCACAAAGTGAGGACAATGGGATCCCTGCTCACCACATGAGGTATATGCACAGACAAGGGATATAATTAACAAATAAATCACGATGTATACAATAGACTAAGCAGTGGCTACAGAAAGAATAGAAAATGGCTAGACATCAGTGGCACGTGCTGTTTTTGTGAGAAAGCCACTCTGATGAAGTCACATGGAAGCAGACACCTGAGAGGATTTGGGGATTCAATTACAGGAGTGTTTGAGAGAAGGCTCTTTATAAAAAGGAAATCATGAGCCTAGAGATTTTGAGCACGTGTTTCCTTTTCAGGGAACTACAGAGATGGAGGCAACCAGAGTGGGTGGGAAATGGGAAGAACGGATACAGAAAGGCTGTGGAGCTGTCCATGGGAAAGACAAACAGTAGGGCCAGGTTGGTGGTAATTTATTCTCAAAATTGCAGGTGCTATTGGAGGGACTGACGTAATGGTGTGAGGTCACCTGGCTCCCTGCTTCACAGAGTCACCTTGACACGGTGGGGGCAGTGGGTCAAGGGGACAAACTGATAGCAGAGAAACAAGAAACTGGAGGTTGCTGTGGTTCTGTAGCAAGGGGAAGGATGACTTGGGACCCCAGGAGCTTCTGGAACTCCAGTCCTCCTGTTTCTGGCCTGCATGGGGCACTCAATGAGGGGCAGCTGCCCGCAAATCCTCCTCTTTAACATGCACATTGTTTCTTTCCACCAAAGGCGTTTTAGCCACTCCCTTATGATGTGGGATTCCCCTCTGTATGCTGTGAATACCATTGGTTAATAAAGAAACTGTCTTGGGCCTGCCCAGGGTAGAATAGCGGTAGGCGGGGAAAACTAAACTGAATGCTTGGAGAAAGAAGGCAGAGTCAGGGAGACACCAGAGGAGAAAGATGTAAGCTGCCAGCCTATCTCTATTCTGCCTTGTGCAGACCCTCTATCTTTTCCAGTCTGGCTGTATTCTGTTAAGTCATTGGCCCAAAGCAGCTTATTTTATTAACCAATGGCAGTAAAACATATTCATAGTATACAGAGGGGGAATCCCACATCACCTCTCCTTTTCTGTTTAAATAAAAAAGGAAGGTTTTAACTTTAACACTTTATTCTGTGTCCTTCAGAATGTCTAGCAGACTCTTCCATGAAGCAGGAACCATGAAGGACAATCTCACCTTTAGGCAAGTTTAGCAGTCATTTTTTCTGTGGGTCCTGCATGTCCAGTTCATACAGCATAGCATCCAACAGTCCAGACAAGAGCAGTTTCTTGCCCAAATGGCTAACAAACTCCATAAGGAGCCGCTTTGATGCCCATCATTCTCTTGAAGTAGATTGGTGCTGCCAGGAACAGACATGTCTCATTGTCATGAAAAGTTCTAAGTTATTAAAATATTTTAAATGCCGTATTCTGTAGTCTTTGAAAGATATGAAGAATACCTATCTAACTGAAATGTATCTCTATATATCTAGAAAACCTAACATGACTACAAGCTTGACTATTGAAGATAATTATCTATTAACCTATATTTTAAATTATACATTACATTTTTAAATGACATACACAAACACAATACCTTGATTAAGAACAGAAATATATATAACAAAATTTATCTTAAATTTGTATCAATAAAACAAGATGCTTACCAATGCAAATCTCTTTAGCACCCTTAGACCCAGAATGGCCTTGTGCTCAAGTTACTTTGACCAGTAACAGTAGACAGTATAATACCAATACCATGACATATCCAGATCCGTCTTTTAAGAAGCCTGGAAGCTTTCAAATACCCTCTGTGGAGTCTAGCTAACATGTAAAGACTGTAGTTATGTGCTATGGAAGGAGGAGATGCCAATGGGGAGAAGGGAGAAGGTTGGGAGAAGAATAGAGGAGAGAAGGAAGGTAGACTGGGTAACTGTGGAGAAATTCTATAAAGGGGAAGAAGCATTCTTAGATTTTCATCCCAATCTAGCTGCTGGATGGATGAATCAAGCTGTGTGAGTGACATCAGTTTGTGCCAATCAGAGTAGAAGAACCACCCAGCTGGCCCCTGCCTATCTTTTCAACTGTGAAATATTGTAAGCCATTTAGTTAAGAGGTGGTTTATTATGTGATTATTATTTGAAACTGCTGATGTCATTATGCCTAGGTCACAAATTGGGACAGATAAATTGTAACCACTGGACCAATCTGTTTGTAACTTTTTTTTGTTAAAGTTTTATTGGAACCCAGTCAAATTTATGTTTTAAAGAATGGCCTGTTTCCTTTCACACTGCACAGTAGTGTTGAGTTAATTGCAACTCAAAACTATACATAGTCAACAAAGACTAATGTATTTAGGATTTTCTCTAAAAAATCTCCCTCGTTTACAGCATGTCTCATGCAGCTGCCGTAATCACCACATTATTAAGTGTTTAGGCAAGGACTGAAATTTCTGTGCTTTGTATTCTGCCATATTAATTACTGACTCCAGTTATGAAACCGACAGAGCTCAGGACTTTTTATTGGTCCATGCTAGTGCTGAGGTTTGAATGCTTGTCTTTCCTGAACTTGATGCAGAAATTTGTTTGTTGTGTTGATGTTTGAAGGTGGGACTCTTGAGAAGGGTCATAAAGGATTAGTTCCTTTAGAAAAGGATAGGATCAGGTCTGGCTTTGCCTCTCTACTGTTCTGCCTCCTACCACACGATGATCCCTAAAAGATGATGATGATACCTTGATCTGGAAATCTGCAGCCTCCAGCACTGTGAACCAATAAATTTCTCTTTACTATAAACTCTCCAGCCTCTGACATTCTGTTATAGCAGCACAGGACAGATTAGGACAAATGGTCAATGGAGTTGAGTGAGGATGTTGTTACGTTATCTTTGGGAAAGGAAATGAAGAGAGTCAGCTCTTCACCTTCTCATCCCCTTTTCATAACTTAAATACTCAGGGAAAGTCTAAAAAATGAAATGAATCAAGTAGAAGATAGACTATCAGGACTTGCACATAATGCAGAGAATCTAGAACAAATACAGCAACTATGGTAAATAGTCTTGCTGGTGGTATTATGAAATTGGATCTATATTAAATTCCTCTGTCTGGATCTGAGTATCTCTATGATCTGCTATATTGGGTTTTCCTAAAACTTATATTTAGTACTCATATTAACCAACTTTTTGAATAAAAAACCAAAAATGATAAAACTGATAATGAGTTGGGAAAAGGATGATTTGGTAATCACACATGTGCTACAAGTTATGGCCATCATAGCTATACCTGTACAAATAAAGACAGACAATGCTCTACCATATGTCTCTAAGAAAATGAAGCAGTTTTTCTGGTTATTATAATATAAAGCATATTACAGGTATATCACACAATTCTACAGGTCAGGTAGTTATAGAAAGATCAAATTGAAGACTAAAGGATATGTTAAATAAATAGAAGGAAATGATAAATCCCTCCAGAAATAGATTGCATAATGCTTTATTAACTTTGAAATTTCTAAATGCTAATTAGAAAGGAATAACAGCTGCAAATAGACATTGAATAGTAGAAAAATCAAACAACAGACTTTAATCAGCCAACATATGTTAACAATGTGTTGACTCCAGAGTGGAAACTGGGACATAAGTTGCATTGGGGAAGGGATTTTGCTATTATTTCCATAGGAGTAGAAAAACTATGGATACCATCAAAATTGATAAAGATTAGATTTGAACAAGAGATACCTATTAATTAGAAGAAATGGTAGTTCATCAAATAGCATGGACATTTAATCTAAACTAACCTATAAAACTAATAAATGCTATGCATTTGGCCAGTTATAACTTGCCATCAGAAAGCCACCTGATATGGGACAAAAGAAAAACAAAACTTTAAGGACTATATTTTTGCTACTAATCTCATAATCCTTTGGTTTTAGATTGACCCTTAGACAACTTTTCTTAAGGTATAAGATATATATATCTTATTATTAGTTTTCTGCAGTGACTCTTGAGCACACCGATCAGTGAACTTTGAAATCTCTAAAAGGAGGATGGGGCCCCACAAATGATAACTCTTCTGGGACTGTGACAACACCACTAAGCTGAAGAACAAAGAATCAGCTTTGGACTAAAATTGACAAACTGCTCAGAATAATTTCGAGGTAGCTAGATGAGATGATCTAGCTTAGCAGATGCTCTAGCCAGGACTTGAGACAAGCCTTGCATTTTTCCCATTACACATAGACTGAACAAAAATGGTACACCTACCTTTCCCAGAACTTGACAATTAACTCAATTTTTTCCCCTCAGGATCCCCTAAAGATACTGTCACCCTCCTCCCCCTCAGACAGCATGAAGTAAATTTAAGAATACAACACTCACATTCCCAAGAGGTAGGGTGGGTGGTTTTGGGTTGTTCAATGGATTATGGATATTTGTGATTCTTTAGGGGTTTACTTACAAGTTATTATTGGTAGTGGTCAGGAAAAAAGCTAAACAAAGGAAACTGGATTCAAGGTTTTTGTTTAAAAAAAAGAAGGGAAATATAGATATGATAGGATAAAATGGTAGATTATTGAATATACTCTGCAAATTAAAAAAGAGGACATAGATATGACAAAATAAAAAGGTAGATTATTGAATTTACTTTTAAATAGCAACTACTAGTTTTAAATATCATACATTGGATTGGACTTTTGTATACTGTATACAAATTTTGTATATTGATATAAATTTGAGATTAATTTTGTTAGAACATACTGTGCACACATTTCTAATCTTGTTCAAGGTATTGTACCTATATAACTCATTTAATAATGTAATGCAAATTTCTAGTCCTTGAAAATTATTATTACTAACTATTTAGGATAATAATGAAAAGCAGGTTAGTAGTTAATCACCTAGTGTAATTGTCAACACATTAGGTATGTTTTCAAGGTCAAACAAAGTTATATTTTAGATAGACAGGTCATCTTCAAACACTTCAAAGATTTGCAAAATATGACATTTTGATAAGAAATATTTAATAAGACATTTAATAAGAAGCCTTCTTTTGTTTTTAATGACAATGAGACATGTCTGCTCCTGGCAGCATGGATCTACTTCAGAGAAGATAATGGGCATCAAAGAAACTCCACATGTAGTTTACTTTCATTGTGGCAAAAATAAGCTACTGGCAAGAAAAAGTCCTTGCTTTGACTGCTGACAGTATGATGTCCTAATTGGACAAGCAGGACACAAAAGAAAGTGACTCCCAAATATAAGACAAGAATGGACAGTTTTTATCAGAATATTCTGCTTCACAGAAAAGTCTGTCAGATATGCTAGGTCTGTCAGCCAAAGATGGATGCCCCAATGTTGCAGAGGGACTTTGGATGACTCTTCAGGGATCCAGCTGTTTCTGTCATTTCTCACATTTTTTTGTAACTCACTTGCTGTACAACCTACTTACTAAGTTAGTATTATTTCCTACTTGGGTCTCTGAAGAAGCTGAAGACTAGGTAGTTATAGTTTACCCTGTTTACCAGATACAGAAAGTAAATTACAAGACTTTGGACTCACCAAAATGGATAGATAATGGATGGACTAGATATTGTTGATGTATTTATTGTCTGTGCATATTGCATATAGTTATTATACTTATTGTATATAGTTTTTATTATATTAGTTATAGCCTTCTTTTTATTTTAGACAAAAAGGGAAAATTTACATTTTTTGTGCTTTAATAAATAAAGTTTGCCTGAAGATCAGAGGGCAAAGCAGCCGTATACTAGTCTGCCATACAGGCCAGAGAGTGGTGGCACATATCTTTAATTCCAGGACCTGAGAGACAGATGCAGACAGATCTCTGTGAGTTCAAGGCCACCCGGGGCTACACAAGATTGAATTTCTCTAAAAGAGAAAGAGAGCTCACACAAAGGTGATCTTAGCCCTTGGGACCACTCACCTTTAATCCTAACACTAGGGAGGTGGTGACACAAGTAATAAGCTGGATGGAGAGAAGAATAAAAAGGGGAAGAGACAGGAACTCAGTAGTGTGGAGTCTGAAGTTGGTGGAGCTCACTGCAGGATCACTCCTTTGTTTTTCTGAGCCTTGGTAGAGGTAAGATCTCTCTAGTGGTTGGCTGTTTTGCTTTTCTGATCTCCAGGTTGAACCCCGATATCTGTCTCTGGGTTTTTAATATTTTTGTTACAAAGATCATCTTCAAACACTTCAGAGATCTGCATAATATAGCATTTAAGCTGTTTTAATAACATAAGTTGTTCT
This sequence comes from Bramus lutescens, assembly GCA_001685075.1. Taxonomy (NCBI): domain Eukaryota; kingdom Metazoa; phylum Chordata; class Mammalia; order Rodentia; family Cricetidae; genus Bramus; species Bramus lutescens. The sequence goes on from LOEQ01001223.1 coordinate 159,610, forward strand.
CTTTTTTTATGACAATGAGATATATCTGCTCCTGGTAGCACCAATCTACTTCAGAGAAGATGATGGGCATCAAAGTAACTCCAAATGGAGTTTGATTTCATTGTGACAAAAGTTAGCCACGGGGAAAGAAAGTGCTCTTGCCTTAACTTCTAATAGTATGTTGTATAAATTGGGCAAGTAGGACATAAAAGAATGTGCTGCCAAACTTTGCCAAGACAAGGTAGAACAGCCCTTCAGAATATTCTGCTTCACAGAAAAGTGTTCCTTCTCAGGTCTGTATGATGGGGTTGGAGACTTTATAATTATTGTTTTCCTTGCTACCATTTTTAGAAAAGAAATTCAATAAAGAAAAGTATAGTGTATAAGGTTGAGAGACATAAAAAAGATAGTTTCAGTAATGCAAGTTAAAATAGAAAGTGAATTAGGTAGAACATTTGAATTCACCAAGATAGGATAGATGTGGACTATTTTCTCTAAATTTGTCAATGTTAATGGTGTAGACACTGATGATATTTTCATTACCTGTATATATTGTATATAGTTATTGTACTTATTGTATTTAGTTTTTCTTTTATTAATTACACCCTTTCTAACATTTTTAGACAAAAAGGGGAAATGTAGCCAGGTGGTGGTGGCTCATGCCTTTAATCCTAGCACCAGGGAGGCAGAGGCAAGAGAATCTCTGTGAGTTTGAGGCCAGCCTGGTCTACAGAGTGAGTTCCAGGGCAGGCAACAAAGTGACACAGAGAAACCCTGTCCTGAAAAATAAAAACAAAAAAGGGGAAATGTGGTTGTATCTTGTTTGTAGAAATCAAGATTGTCTGAAGATCAGAGGGCAGAGCTAGCCACTAGCTAATAAAGCAGATCTGGAGGTCTGTACAGACAGACAGGAAGTGCTATGGCTTGGAGGAGAGAGGAAGTGATAAATCGTGAGAAAACCAGAACTCAGTCTCTGTTTGTCTGGGAAGTTGAGAGGTAATGTGGCTGTAGTTTTGCTCCTTGGTCTCTCTGATCTCTCAGCATTTTCATCAGGATCTGAGTCTCTGAATTTTTATTTTTAAGACCTGTTAGAACTCATGTTGCAATATCTGATGAAATAGACTTCAAACTAAGGCTAATAGGAAGAGATAGAGATACTTTATTCTAAACAAGGAAAAGTTAATCATAGGACAATACTATCCTAAACATATACACATCAAACTCTGGAGCACCCAATTTCAATTTCATAAACGATATACTACTGGATTTAAAAACATAGATTAATACCAGTCATTAATGGTAGCTAACTTTAGCAACCCACTTTCTCCAACTGACAGATCCTCTGGTCAAAAAATAAACAGAAAATATCACAATTAATTACATCATATATCAAATGGATCTAACATAGTTAGAGAATATTTCATACAAACATCAAAGAATATACATTCTTCTCATCATCACACAGAAGTTTCTCTAGAAAAGAATACATTCTGGAACATACAAAAAACTTTAAACATTAAAAATGAAATAACTCTGTGTATCTTATCTGGCCATACTGCAACTAAACTTAAAATGGATAGCAAATACATCTCTAGTAAACACTCAGACTTACTGAGATTAAAAACCATTACTGAATGATGAATGGATTGAATAAGAAATCAAGAAAGAAATCAAATCAGAAAGTGGTTGGTTAGCCCCATGATACACATGCCACTATTGCACCACTGAGCATGTCTTCTCATTCCTTTAATTATTGCACCTTGCAGGGTTCTCAGCTGTATTAGACTGGAGATTCCTTTTCTCTTGGTAGCAAGCCTAGCACCTTCTAGTACTATGAGAGTTAACCAGGAAGGATGAAGCCTGCAATTGTGTTTAACCGTAAGGATAAGTCTAGTATCTGCTTTAGAATCATCTCCATTTTTCCCTCTGTGTCTCATCACAACCCCAAGTGGCTTTTGCTCTGGCTGTGAACCTCTTACTTTTGTCCAAAGGCCAGTTGCCATCTGACAGATCGTCTGCTCTGGAAAGAAGCCTAACATAGAAGAGCGCATATTAAATAGTACTTTGTCAAGTTTAAGATGAGACAAAGCTGTCAAATGTCAAAGCAGTGGAGGCTCCTGGAGGGTGGGTGTGAAGTGGGATGTGGTAGCACGGGGCCTTCTGAACTTGTACCACATTGGTAGAAGTTAGCCAGGTGTATGAGGATGTAAAATGAATATAAAGATTAGCTCATGTTAATGCCCTTTTAACTTGATGAAGGTTAGTTAATCTTCTAATATAAATGTAAAATTGAAACCCAGTTTGGAATGAAGCAAATGTGGCTAAGCACACAAACATGCCCCATGCTGCATGTTGTGGTACCCAGGGAAGTGTCTGAGGCAGTGAAGCTGTCTTATATCTGGTTTAGGAAGTATGAGGTAGCATTTCTTGGCACATATGCAAACGTGTACAAATACATTTCCCAACATTAGACATAAGCACTTTCAAGGGAATCATTTCCAAGGCAATTACATCCCACTGTTAACAGCCAGTTAGCAAGGAGGAGATAATTCCTCACTCACATGTGGGCAGGTAGAGCAATGTAAAGGCAACTAATTAACATGCATCCTTTTAAATGTACTAATTAATCGAGCCAGGCAAAATCAGTTTGTTTGGAATTCATCGAAGGCTGTGTGACTCCCCAATTTAATTTTTCTACCATACCATTAAATAATTGAAACCCGCAGCTTTCATTTATCCTATTCATCCCTCTTCTTTGATGGCACTCAGCTTTGAAGTACCATCGCTAATAGAGGCAGGAAGCTGTTTATCTCTTTCGTTAGTAGACTCATGAATATTTCTTCATTATTTCTAGCCAGCATTTGCAAGTTCTTGACATTTCAAGTTTGTTCTCCTAAGTTGTTTTCTTCCTTTTTCCTCCTTCTTTTCCTTCTTTGTTTCCTTTATTTCTATCTCTCTCTCCCTCTCTCTCTTTCTGTCTTTGTGTGTGTGTGTGTGTGTGTGTGTGTACATTTGTGAGGGTGAGCACAGGCACAGCAGTACCATGGTGCAGATGTAAAGGCTGAAGGACAACTTTGGGTGTTGATGCTCATCATCTACCCGCTTGAGACAGGGTCTTGCGTTCAGCACCGTACCAGGTACCAGGCTAACTGGCCTGGGAGCCGCTGTGGAGTTGCTCGTCTCCGCTTTCATATTATTGCAGAAGTCCTGGGGCCGCATACACAATTGTGTCTGCCTTTACGAGGGCTGTGGGGATGTGAACTCAGGTCCTCATGCTTGCATGGCAAGCGCTTCCCTCACTAGGCCGTCTCCCCAGCACCAAGTCATATTCTTTAGTCATCTTTTAGTCAGTAGAGAGACTTGGGTCACAATCCATCACTTATGGTTTTCTCAGGATTAGTAGTAATGAGTGCTTTTAGGAGTTTGCCTTAAAATCCACTCTGAAGGTTTACCTGAAATGTGGATTCCAGGATCCCACCTGTCTTTCTTTTTCTGTTATGGAAATTTAAAAAAAAACTAGGTCAGGTCTAAAACCTGGCATTTAACTGTTTTCATTCTCTCACATTCATTTTCCTGTGGTTTGGAGACAGATAGTCTACCTTGGAGAAATGCTACTTGAGTAGACACGGAAATCTTTAGCACTTTTACCACCTTCGGAAGTAAAATCTAAGAAATAAAAAGATAACATCCCAGGAAATGTAAGCCACCCACTCGTGTCTCTGATCTTCCTGCCCAAGCTACGAACAGTTAAGGATGAAATGAGAGGAGACAATGGTAAGGCACAGTATCCTCCTACTTACTAATAAGGGCGAATTTATACAAAAAGGCAGAGTATGAGAGCCAGGTAATCCACTGGCTGGTCCACAGGGCAGGGCACCCTGTCCTCAGTGCTGAGGGCAAGGCAGGACTCCTCATACCACATGAAGGACTAAGAACTCTGGCGAATAAATGAATAAAGACTGTGTCTAGGAGGGGACAAGACGGGATGAGTCACTTGTGTTTCCCAGATGTGCTGATCTGATGGCGCTCACTGCCTTCTGGAGACTGCAGAGAACCTTAGGGCTTCCAGCCTGTCAGGAACCAGCAGGAGAGCAAACAAGGTCCTTCATTTTACCCTCATCACCCACTATTGGTCCCACCTCCCAATGTTTGACAGTTCAAAAGTTAGTGGATCCTGGGGCATCGGACTTTACAGTGGGAATGTTAGACAGTAGAATTGTATTCATCTGCGAAGTAAAATGAAAGTTTCAAGTAGATGAAAATAACTGAAACCAGTTATTCTAGGTGAGCTAACCTGGGTACGGAAAGACAAACACCACACATTGTCTCCTGTGTGGATCCATGCTTTGAGTCTCTAGCTTGGTGTTCTTAGAGTTCTTGTAGAATCCAGGGAACTAGGAAGGGACCATGGTGGGTACCTTAAGGCAGGGAGTATTGTAGAGCATAAATAAAATGAAAGCGGAGAGGAAATTATTGGTTTAAGCAGAAATGAAAGTGGGGGAAATGGGGGAGGTAAAACAAGCAGATAGGGGAGGGTTTAACCAAAGGAGGAAACATGAAAAAGCTAATTGCATCCCACTGTCCTGTAAAACCAACTAAAATATAATTAAAAAAGACTTAGGAGTATGTGCTTGGATAGACAACACTGCTTCTAGAAGCCATGAGTAACGAAACAAAAATCGTAGTGCCAGCTGCAGGATACCTCGGTATCTGTCATTGAGTGCAGTGTTCACAGAGGACTTCATCCTGAGAGATCCCAAAGTTGTGAATGCTGATTTCACTACTGTGGCCTAGGTGCATCCATGGTGTCTTTAGTTAGACTGATAGGAATGTGTGTGGGGTGTGGGGGACAGAGAGGGTGTCTCAGTGATAGCATTGTGCTGGTGTGGGGAATAGAGAGGGTGTCCTAGTGATAGGATTGTGTTTGTGGAGTGTGGGGGGACAGAGAGGGTGTCCTAGTGATAGCATTGTGTGTGTGGGGGGGGGCTCAGAGATGATCAGATTGTGTGTGGGGTGTGGTGTTGACCGAGGTTTCTGTCCCACCAGGTCCTTCAATCATTCAGTCCCAAAGGAACACACAGAGGTCTACATTAATTATAAACTGGTTGGCCTACTAGCTCAGGCTTTTCTTATTAACTAATTCTTACATCTTCTATTAGCTCATTAATCTTGTCTATGTTAGCCACATGGCTCATTACCTTATTTGGTGAGGCAGTCACATTTACTTCTTCTGCATCTGGGTGATGGCTGCTTTGAAACTTCCCTCTTCCCAGAATTCTCATTGCCCTGCCTCTATTTCCTGTCTGGTCACCCTGCCTATACTTCCTGCCTGGCTACTGGCCAATCAGCGTTTATTT
>LOEQ01001223.1:165013-180964 GCA_001685075.1 Bramus lutescens
GGGGGGGGGCAGAGAGAGTGCTCTAGTGATAGGATTGTGTTTGTGGAGTGTGGGGACAGAGAGGGTGTCCTAGTGATAGGATTGGGGGGCAGAGAGAGTGCCCTAGTGATAGAATTGTAGGGGGGGACACTGATGGTGTTCTAGTGATAGGATTATATGTGGGTGTGTAGGCAGAGATAGTTTCCTAGTGATAGGATTTTGGGGGTGTGGGGAACAGAGATGGTGTCCTAGTGATAGGCTGTATGTGGGGTGTGGTGGACAGAGACGGTGCCATGGTGATAGGATTGTGTGTGTGTGCGGTGTGGGGGACAGAGTTGTGGGGGGTCATGGGGTCAGGGAAATGCACTTGAATTTTCTTCATTATCTGCCTTCTTCCTCTGAGACAAGGTATGCCACTCAATCTGAAACTTACCACTCATGGGCTAGGCTGACAGCCAGCAAGTCCCAGCAATCCTCCTGCCTCTGCCCCCAGTCACAGCGCTGGGCTTACAGGAGGACAGTTTGTCACTAGGTGCTGAGGATCTGAAATCATGTTATCATGCCTGCACATGTGCTCCTTCAGCCATTTCCCCAGCTTGCTTTACATGTTTCTGAAAATCTGAATGCTGTTTAGTTGTATATGTATGTATACCATATTTTCTTTACCTGCTTATACAAGTATGGGCAAGGCGTATGATTTTATTAGCAGGGTTTGAGATTGCAAAGGACGCCAACCTTTCCTGGTATGCTTCTCTCTTTCTCCTATTTACAGACCAAGATGTGACCTCTCAGCTCTCCTGCCACCATGGTTTTGCTCCCTTGTTGTGTCTTGCAACCCTGTGAAAGCATGAGCCCATTTGAACATGCACACACACACACACGTATGCACACATACACACGCACATGCTCACACATGCACACACACAGATTGTTTTTGTAAAATGGGTTTGTCTGTGTAGCCCTAGCTGTCCTGGAATTGGCTCTGTAGATCAGGCTACCTTCAAACTCAGAGATCTGCCTTCCTTTATCTCTGAAACGATGGGATTAAAGGCATGTGCCACCACTCCCAGATCAAATACCTTCTTTTATAAGTTACCTTGCTCCAGCTGTGTTTTATCACAGCAAAAGAAAAGAAACTAATATAGTCAGGTAATTTGTATTGTATAGATGTTTCAAAACATCGCATGATCATTTAAGAATGGAATATTGTCATTATTAGTTAATAAGATATATTTAAAAATAAAGAGTACATAAAACCACATCTGTGGTTTTAGAGCAATGTTATATTTGGATGGAAATTAAACCAGAGGTAATAAGCACACTAGACTATGGGCACAAGACTTCCTTATTTCATCTCATTAAGATTCTGTCTTTGAGTTCAATGTAAAAATAGCAAAAAGTAATGAAGAAAATAAAGATAGGTCATGAATAGACAAATAATATACATGAATCATATATATATATATATGACATATATAATGTACTTTATAAGCTCCCCTACCTTAACTGGGGAAATTAGGGTCCACTTTTGGGGTTCTTAATCTCATTAATTAGAAAATTTGTGAATGTACTCAAATGGAAACATAAATACAAGTCTATTAGAATTAGAAGAGAAACCCCACAGCAGGCAAATGGTGAATCTCAGCTGCTTCCTGGAGGAGAGGATGCCACTGGGACTCACATGGAAGGTAGAGACATGGTGGACAAGTAGCTTTATAGGAAGGAATAAAATGTTGGGGCAAGTGTTAAGGAAGGCACGCTTAGGAGAAGAAAGGAAAACTGTTGGGGAAGAATTATTTGCACTGCCACTTTGCTGTGCCAATAAATTTTATCTTGATTCATAGGGCCGAGCTAGCTACTGACTGACCAAAATTAACCATAGGGGTTTTGCAGAACTGAAGACATAGAGAGACACAGGAAATGGTAGGGAGGGGCTTAGAAAGATGTGGGGGTTGCTGGGATTGAGGAACGAAACAGAGAAGAGGTCACTGGTTGTTTCTCTGATCAGTCAGGTTTTAACCCCGTATCTAACTCCCAGTGTTTATTAAAAATAGAGTAATTTAGATAGTCATTACATCTAGCACCCGACGAGGGGCATTATTAAACTTTGCAAAGGTGGTGAACCTGTCACGGCTCTCCTACCAATGCACTGGCATTGTCTCCCTCCCCTGGGCCCTCTGCATCAGTCTAGGGTTTTAAGTTTCAGTCTTTCTAGAGCAGCCTCCAGCTGCTGCCTACCCCAACTGCTGCTGGTTCTAGGAACCCACTGCCCACCTGAACCCTCATTTCCTGTCATATGAGTTTTCCCTGGACTTCCTCCCCGAGGCCACAAACTGAGACCAGCTCAGCTGCTGTGACACTCGCTTGCACCTGCTGGCATCTCCTCTGGGGCTCAGTGGTTTACTGCTGCTGCCACTGCCACAAGCTGCCAGGTCACCGGCCATACATCCACTACCTGCGTCCTCTGCATCCGTACTGAGCAACATCAGCTTAGCCACGCCCCTTCCACCTCAACTGAATGCCACCAACACAGCTTGTTACCTTCGCTGTCATAGTTAGCAGATTTGGTGAGATATCTAGGAATTCTTAAAGGTGGGATTAGGTTTTTTAAAACAGAATGATCTTTCCCATGTTAAGAATAACAAATACGATAATACAGGGAGTTAGGACCCTATTTAGTGCTAATATGGATGGTTTTCAAATGAAAACATTAAATAAGGGAATAAACCACTTATCTGGTATTGACATAATGCTGATTGTAATTACTATCAGTTTGGTAATTTATATTTTATCCTTAAAACGTGCTTTGATAACTGTGGAAAATATAAAAATTTGGCTGATAAGATGCAAACCTTGGAAAGACTTACTAATGAAAATAAGAAAAATATTTAGACACAGACAGAGGACTTTAGAGCAGAACCTATCACATCATTGCATTATAAAATTAAAGAGGAGCTGCTCAAGGCTATTAGAAAACCAACCTTAGTTTATCCAGTTTCCATACAACAAATGACCACCCCCCAAGGCTATGCAGAAGATGGCAGGAATACTGTACAAGTTTTGGATGTGAAGACATTAAAAAGAAGTAGTTGTTTCATAAGGTATGCATTCACCCTGTGTGGAACAGATGTTACATTCATAGGCAACTCAGAACAGAATTATCCCACAGGACTGGTGTTGGCATACAAAACAGTTCCAAAATATCCCAGAATGGAGTATAACAAAGGTTTATTTATTAGGGCATACACTCACATAGTTAGTAGCAATCTGCATGCAGTCCTCTGCATACACTGGGAACTAGAACCAAAGCCAGCAGTCAAGAGGCCTGTGCATGCTTTTCATCTGCATTTATAGTACATGAGACCATGCCCAAAGTGGGCCGCTATCTTAAAGGCTATTAGCTGAGGGAGTTCCCATAGCACCTCCCTGTTTTGTCTAAATAAGAGAGTTCTAAGCCTAATGCAAAACTATATACAATAAGAACAAATATCAAGTATTGTCCAAGGAAAAGAAGAGGCAAAAACATATATAAAAATTAGAATTACAACCAGCATTAACAACATCAAGCAAGGAACATATGCTAAATGTTTCAATAGCTATCCTACTCTAAGGAGTCTAAGTCTTTTATTAAAAATGGCTCGGCTAAGTCATGAGAGGAAAGTAGCTATGACTGTTAGTCTTCGACCCCATCAAAGTGCAATCAAGTAACTTCCAAAAGAGGTAAGAAATGACAGAGACAACTAGCTACCTAGGAAACCACCCAAAGTCTCATTTGTCCTGTTGGGGCAACTGACTTTGGCTAAGGCCTAGAGTAGCTGACAGACCATTTTCAGGAGGCAGGAAAATTTGAAAAATTGTCTTACCCTGTCTTGACAAGATTTGGCAGTCTATTTCCTTGTATCCTGCTTGTCGAGTCTAGACACCATGCATTTTGTCAGTGGTCAAGGCAGGGGCAGTTCTTTGCCCAAAGGCCAATTTTGCCAAGAAGAAACCAAGCTCCAAGTGGCATGCCTTCGGTGCCCAACCTGCTCTTGGAAATAGATCAGTTTTGCCAGGAGCAATTATATCGCACATCAACAGAATCCTAAGTTATTTAAATGCCATATTCTTCAGTTCTTTGAAGAGTTGGAAGATTTACTATATATACAGAATATAACCTCCATTCATCTAAAGAACCTGATTCATTTAACTATAAGTATGACAAAAATGAAAGACTATTGACATGTAATTCCTAATACCTATATAACTTAAAGACTAAGGCTTCATATTAAAAAATTTAACAGTTTTTGAACAAATGTGAATCAAATGAGGACAATGATCTCAAATTGTAAACAATATATAAGTATCTTGATCAGAGGTAGAAATATATAGTACAAAATATCTTAAGCAGAGGTAGAAACATGCATGAATATAATATGACAAATAATTGTAAACAGAAATAGGAGCATATTCAATATAATAAATATAATTTAAATTTATATTAATATACAAGAATCTATACCAATGTAAATTGTCTCTAAATAATAGCTCACAAGTAATCTCATTATTACTCACTATTATTATTAGTGTGAACAGGCTCAAACTAATCTACCTATTGTCACATCCTTTTTTACAGAGAGATCCCCAAGCCTACTTCATTTTTACTGCCAGCCCTATTCCAATTATAACCAATCCCTAATAATGTCCTTAGACCTGAGGACAAACTTTGTTGGGAGAGGGAACATTGTTTTCTAGAATTACTTCCAGTTGTCATGGGGGTGATGTTCTTTCTATGGGATCCTGTAGAAACTAAAATGATGGTTAGGTTTTAAGGTTACTGTCTGATACAATTGTAGATAGTCTTTGAGTAGTTGGTAGGGCTTTTTGAAATTTTTATTTGAAGTTCTGGCCAGAATGGTGTAAGAAGGTGCAACATTTCAGCTAGCCAAGTTGGAATCATCTTGAGCAGTTTGTAACCCAAAACCAATTTTGAAGTGGTGCTATCGGCATAATGATGTCATATCAACCAGGTGGAGTCATCATTATGGGGCCCCAGTGCATTGACATCATATCAACCAGGTGGAGTCATTGTTGTGGGGCCCCAGTGTAATGATGTAATATCAACCAGGTGGACTCATTGTGGGGCCCCATCTTCTTCTTGGAGACATTAAAGATTACTGCAGGAAAATTTATTGTTCATTGTGGAAAACTTAAGCATTATTCATATATTCAATGAAAGGTACCATAGAGACAAAATTAGGTATGGGGAAACAAAATTTTTTGAAAGCAGAGTTTTGATAATAGTAATCTCTAAATTTTATCTTCCTTCTGTCCCACACCAGGTATGGATATGAGATACAAACTTTGAATTTTTCTTTAAACAGCATGCTTGGATTTAGAGAAGGAGAGCCGCTGTCCAACTCCTAAGCCATCTTTGATTTTTATTTACAAAGATTGACTTCAGCTGTAAATAGAATGATATCAGATTCAGAAGTTGAAAAAAATATTAATTGAATCTTTGGCTTTTGAAAATTCTAATTCAAAATGCAAAAGGGTAATCAGGCCTTTAAAGGCAAGATTGTCATCAATAGATGAATATATTAGAAAAACATCTGACATTGTATCTCATGCTTATGATGCTGGTTTGATAGTAATTTTTAGAAATTTTTAAGAAAAATAAAAATGTCAGATATTTTAATTGTGGTAAACAAGTCATTTGAAACTTGATTATAGGCACAATGTCCCTAGATACAATATTTTTTCTAAAGATATTCCAAACAGAAGGCCCCAGCCTTCTGGAAAATGCAGAAGGTTTGGCAAAAGCATTGGACTAATGAATGCAGATCAACAAGGGACAGGCCATAGGAGAAACCACACTGCTCTGGATATGACCAAAATCAGAACAACTTCTATAAATAAAACAAAAAGTTCCAGAGAGACCAGAAACAAGTATTTTGACAAACTGTTATAAATGATCAGAGACGAAAGCTAAATCACATATAAATGACATTGAAATTGAGGGTTTAGTGCACACAGGTACCCATGTAACAATAATTTCACCAAAATCTTGGTATCCAGATGACCTCTTCAGGAGATATTCAGTTTCTTGGGATCTCAGATAAAACAAAGTGCAGTATGGGTTGAGTGTATAGGGCCAGAAGGACGGATAGAAAAGTTAAAACCATATGTGTCTAGCAAAGCAGTAAATTTATGGGGATATGATTTGTTACAGCAATGAATACCACATATTAACATTCCTCCAATCTCAGAAACAAACCATGAAATGAAGAATGCTTCTGAGAGAAATATTAAAAAGTATGATAAAGAATAATCACCTACTGTTTAGATTTTACATAACCGTGGTATAGCAGCTGGTTGTCTTTCAACAGCTCTGCCTTTAAAATGCTTATCTGACAATCCTATGTGAGTGGAACAATGTCCTTTGGCATCAGAAAAGTTATAGTCTTTAGAACAGCTGGTATAGGAGCAACTAAATGCTCAACATATTGAAGAATCAACCAGCCCTTTGAATTGACCTGTATTTGTTGTTAAAAAGAAATCTGGAAAATGGAGAATGGTAACAGATCTAAGAGTTGTTAGTAAGATGATTTAGTCAATGGGAGCTTTACAGTCTGGTATTACCTTGCCCTCTCTATTACCTAAAAGCTTGGATATTGCAGTGATTGATTTAAAAGATTACTTTTTTTTTTACTATACCTTTACAAGAAGAGGATAGAGAAAAGTTTGCCTTCACAATGACTACTTATAATTCCTAGCCTGTTAAAAAGTATCAGTGGAAAATTCTTTCACAAGTGATGTTAAACAGCCCCATCTTGTGTCAATATTTTGTTCAACAGCCATTGGGAATAATTTATAGTTTCCTCAATCTATAATTTATAATTTATGGATGATATCTTGCTAGCAATTCAGATACAGATACATTAGAAAAATGTTTGCTTAAGTAAAGAAGATTTTGCCTTGTTTGTGATTACAAATTTCTCTGAAAAAAATATGAAGAGGAGACTCTATCTTATATCCTGGGATATAAGATAGATTTGCAAAAAAATTCAACCATAGAAAGAACAAATCAGGAGAGATCAATTGCAAACTCATAATGATTTTCAAAAATTGCTGGGAGATATTAATTTGTTATGATCCACAATAGGATTAACTACTCAAGAACTAAGTAATTTATTTCAAACCTTACAAGCTGACAATGACTTAAATACCCCAAGAAAATTATCAGCTGAGTCTGAGAGAGAATTGGCTTTGGTAGAAGATGCACATGTGGATTGTTTGGATCAAGAGCTTGTATCCTGGTCTTAACTATCTTCTATGAAACCCCCTCAGGAATTCATATGCAAAGAGAAAATAATATCATAAAATGTATAGTTTTACCACATAAACAGAGAAAAAATTAAATACCTATGTAGAAATCAATTTCTGACTTGACTCTTAAAGGAAGCTTGCAACTTTATTGATTAATAGGAATAGGCCTAATATAAATTGTGGTACCTTTTATTAATGTTGAAATTGCCTCATGATGGACAGAAAATGAGCATTGGCAAAGAACTTGCAGTAATTTTTTGGAGAGATTAGTGACAAATATACTCATAGGAAGAAACTTCAGTTTATAAAAAGAACTAATAACAAAGCTTTGAAGACTTTTTTTTTAATCACTTGGTAACAAGCCAAGGAAACTATAAAGAAATGTCCTACTTGTTCTTTTTATAATCAAACTACATTACCTGTAGGAAGTAACCCAAAGGGTACTCAAAGAAATGAAACTTGACAAATGGATGTATTTCATTTTGCAGAGTTCAGAAAATTAAAATATGTACACCATACCATAGGTACTTATTCAGGATTTTGATGGGCAACTGTTTTAAATTCTGAAAATGCTGAGTCTGTAATTACACATTTATTAGAAGTTATGGCCACCATGGGGACACTTGTACAAATTAAGACTGACAATGCTCCAATCTATGTTTCTAGTAAAATAAAACTGTTTTACATATTACAATATAAAGTATAGTACAGGAATACCACACAATCCTACAGGATATGCAGTTATAGAAAGATCTAATCACACTTTAAAAGAAATGCTTAATAAATAAACATGAAGGAGGAATAAAGGCCCACAGAGACAGATTACACAATACTCTATTAACTTTAACTTTTTTAAATGCTAATGAAAAGAAATGAATACTTTGGAGAGACATTAGATAGTAGAAAACACTGACGAATTAAACCAGCTTGCATACTTTAAAGATGTGTTGACCTCAGAATGGCTATGTGTTACATTGGGGAAGAAGCTTTGCTTTTGTTTCCATAGAAGAAAAGCTATGGCACCACCAAGATTGACAAAGATTAGGTTCAATCAGGAAAGACCCCTTGATTAGAAGATGTGAAAGTTCATCAAACAACATGGCCATTCAATCTAAACTAAATTATAAGACTAACAAATGCCTTTCATTTGACCAGAAATAACCTGCCAAAAGTGGACCCCCCCCCAACCAAAGGGTTGGAGCAGGGTTTTGTTATTGTATTTCCAGGGAAATGAAAGTATCCAACTAAGGAATCTGAAGACCACTTGGATGAAGAAGAGTCATGAATCATCCAGAGAAAATGTTTCAAGAAAAAGAGTAAATTGGTGTAATGGTATATTACATTTCCAATAGGATAAAATCTCACAACTCTTCCTAGATGTTTATTTCTGCTGTTCTCTACAGACATATAAAGCAAATAGTCTTTTTTGCAGTCCAAAATAAATTAAAAATTAAAACTGGCTTTGGAGTTAGAGTGTGACTCTTTCCTTCTCTAACCCAAGCATGCCTGTTATAGGAAAATCCAAAATCTCTGTCTCATGTCAGACGAGTCCCCTGGTATGAGACAAAAGAAAAACCAAAAATTAATTCTATATTCTCTTTCCACTAATCTTATAATACTTTAGTTTTATTTTGACTTTAAAAAAACTTTTTAAGGTATAAATATTATCTCAAATTTTATATGATCACTCTCTTTCTTTCCATATATATACACATATATACATTTATATATATTATACCTTATGTTATGATATTAATGGTAATATAGAGTACTAACTAATTCTAGAAATAGGCTTTCTCTAGCTTCCTGTATACCAGGCTTGAGTCTGAAGCAGGCAATTAAGAACTCAGCTTGTGTATTCCATATGTACTTAACAAATTGTCATCCTTTAACGTCTTTGACGTCTGCTGCATATGGAACGTAAACTGTTTACATTTTCTGCAGTATACTGTGACCATTCCTAACAGTGATGTTTGAAGTTTCCAGAAGAATGATGGGGCCCCACAACAATGATTCCACCTGGACTGCCGTAATGCCAGTAAGCTTACAAACACCACCCAAAGATCAGCTATGGCCTGCAAACTGCTCAGGATAATCTCAAGGTAGTTAGCTAAGATGGTCCAACATCATAAACTACTCCAACCAGGACTTCAGATAAGCTTTGTTCTTTTCCACTCCACTGAGACTGGACAATAGCTAGCTCTTCCAGGGCTTGATCTTTATCTCACCTTCCTTCTCAGGGTCCCATAAAGATATTGTCACCCCCAGAAAACAGGAAGTAATTTTTAAGAACATGACCCCCACATTCCCAAGAGGTGGTGTGAGCAATTTTTGGTTATCCAATGGATGTTTGTCATCATTTGGGGGGTTGGTTACAAGTTGTTATTGGTCATGGTCAGGTAGGCAACTAAGCAAAGGAAATTAGATTCATGTATCTCATTCTGAAAATAAAACGGGGGGATATAGAAATGAGAGGATAAAAGGGTAGATTATTGAATCTACTTTCAAACTATAAAAACAACTACAACTCTCAATCTTTTACATTGGTATGGATTTTTTATATTGATAGAAATTTGAGGTTATTTTT
Organism: Bramus lutescens; assembly: GCA_001685075.1. Taxonomy (NCBI): domain Eukaryota; kingdom Metazoa; phylum Chordata; class Mammalia; order Rodentia; family Cricetidae; genus Bramus; species Bramus lutescens. The sequence goes on from LOEQ01001223.1 coordinate 174,888, forward strand.
GCTGTACTGTATATGTGTTTCTATTTTTTGTTTAAGGTATTGTACCTATGTAGCTCATTTAAAAATGTAATAATATGTTTTAGTCCTTGAAAGCTATTTAGGGCATCAAAGAAAGACAGGTTAGTAGTTAGTCATCTATGGCAATTAAACTTATAGTCATGTTAGGTATGTTTTCAAGATCAAACAGAGATATATTTTAAGTAGATAGATGGTCTTAAACGCTTCAGCGACCTATGGAATATGGCATTTTAAATGTTTTACTAACATAAGACTTTTCGTGACAGTGAGACATACCTGCTCTTGGCAGCACCAATTTACTTCAAAAAAGAATGATGGGCATCAGAGAGCCTCCATATGGAGTTGCTTTCAATGTGGCAAAGCAAGCCATTTGGGCAAGAAATTGTTCTTGCTTCCTTCAACTGATGACATTGTGCTGTTCAAATTGGACAAGCAGGACACAAAAGAAGGCAATTCGTGAACTTCACCAAGACAAGGTAGGACAATTATTCAAAATTATTTTGCTTCACAAAAAATTTCTGTCAGACCTTCTAGGACTGTAGGCCAAAGATGGATGCCCTCACATTGCTGAGGACCCTTGGGGGCAACTGTTCAGGCAGCCAGATGTCTCTGTCATTTCTATAATTTTATGAGCTGCTTAATCTGTACTTCCTCAGTTTTACTCAGGTATTATTATATCCTTCTCCAGTCTCTGATGGGGTTGAATATTACATAGTTATTTTCAGTACTCTGTTGTTATGATAGAAAGTAAAACAGACATAAAACTTTTGACTCACCAAGATAGGTAATGGAGTATTTTCTCTGAATTTAACAAATACTAGTAAACTGGACATTGTGAATGTAATTCTTACTTGATAATCATTTTTATTGTATATAGTTTTACTATGTTAAACATTTTTTATTTAGACAAAAGGGTGGGAGTGTTGAGGGAGAATTCTTCTCACTGCCACTCTACTGTGCCAATAAAGTTTATCTTGAATTAGAGGACTAAGCTAGCTATTGGCTGACCAAAGAGCCACAGAGACTTTGGAGGACTGAGGACCTAGAGAGCGATGGGAAGTGATGGGGAGGGACTTAGAAAGATGCAGGGCTGTTTGGAGTGAGGAAGGATACAGAGAGGAGGTCACTAGTCCTCCTGGCCGCTTCTCTGGTCAACCAGGTTTTATCCCCATGTCTGACTCCTGAGTTTTTATTAATAATAGAATAATTTAGATAATCATTACAGAAAAGTTAACCTTTTCGGATAATTTAGAAAAACAGACTTTTGACCTTTGTGTGGCTGTGACCCATGAGCTGCTGCAATGGGGCTGGGATTCTGGGAAGGGAAAAGTGCAGTGTTTCATTAAAGAGTTAATTATTCCTCCTATCTCTTTAGCATGGCTTAGGGGAAGCCACCTTCCTGGGGGTGTTCCCTTAGTCAGAGGGTTAAATCTACACCCAGGCCAGAGATTTTATTTCTCTTGACCAGACGTTTTTCTACTGTAGAGAAACATCCTACAAATGTATTAAGGAACTGTATGTAACACGGCTACTAATAGCAAGGTATTGACATTTCTACTAGCAGGAGGTTGCTAATTGAGCCATGATATGTCTGTATGATGGATGACTACTCAACCGTAGCAAACACAGAGCTTTTAATATTCTATTATAGATCAATCTTCAAGATGTAATTTTAATGAAAAAGGCAAGCTGGAATAAGGCATGTCCTGTGCAGATATTGATGGGTGTTAAAAATGCGGGGAAGGGGACAAGGGTATTATTGACATAAGATATAGGATATCTCCAGAAAAATAGGATTTAAAATATCAAAGAATCAAGCTATGTATTGACTGCTTCTGGGTAGATAAAATTGAAGTAGCAAAGGGAGAAAAACAGTCATGGTTCATTTATTTTGAAATTTTAAGCATATGAACCGTTGAAGGCAGAGAGATTGGGCGCTTAATAAAAGGAATCCCACACTAGCTCAGAACTAAGAAAACAGATCAGTGTTTATTAAGGGATAGACTTACAAAGTCAGGATGTTCTGCTTGAACGATGGACGAAGATCAGATCCAAAGCAAAGGAGCAGTCAAAACGGGGCCTAGGGGCAAGCAGAGAGAGGAAGGAAGGGCCAGCCATGCTTCTGCATCTGGGTCAATAGTTCATGAGGCCACGCCCCAGTAGGCGGGTAGGTATTAGCTGTAACCTTCCCTCAGCAAATGTTATCTAGTCGAAGTATGAAGACAATAGCAAAACCAGCTCCCATGGTCAGCCTTCCATCTAATCCCAGGAATTCGCATTATCTCCCATTTACAATCTCAGGGGACTCATGTGTTCTCCAAACCCAACAGCAGATCTGGCTTGGACTCCTCAACCTGTCCCCATTATTTTTCCAGGCTGTGCCTTTGTTCCTTGAAGCTACCCAGAGTGCCAACCAAGCCTGCCATCTCTGTGGTCTCTGGTCCTCTCCATATTTGCCTATAGCTCTCTTGACATCCAGTTAATTCTTGCCTGTCATCCTGCTCTGGAGCTTAGACTGAAGCACACGCTTTCTGTGAAGCCTCTTGACCCACCAGAGTTGCTAGGTGGCTTTTTTCCTCTCCAGGTTAGCACTCAGCATACTTGGTGCCACTTGGTAAGTAGTTAGTTGTTTTCCTGAGATGGGCCCTTTTTTGTAATCTGTGCAGGGTTTGCAAACTTGTAGTCACTGGAGTTGTACAGAGATGGTGGGCCTTCTTCATGTCTACAGCTGATCTGGTGTGTTCTGAGCCTCCACTTAATGCAGCAAAGGAAGAGCAAAGCAAAGCATTTACTAATCTTTGCTAATTCAACCACCAGCTACCCAGTCAACCATTCTATTTTTCATCCTCTCACTTTTACTGGAAGGATAATGTTTATTTATTTCTTTATCACGTGATTCACTTCAAGAGTATTTAAACAGAGACATTTCCTTTTGAACACACACTTATTTCTGCTTTAACGAATAACTTCGCTTCATAGAAGATCACTGTATTTGGTTATACGTGTTTTACAAACTAAGAGGCACTTTGGCTAGTGCTCTGTTGTAACTGCTACAATGGGAAGCTAAATACAACAGCTTCATCTATAACCCATCAAGTCTACTCTTCCTTTCTCTGGAAGCCCAGCTCCGCCTTTTCTGTGGTGCATGTGGTCATAATGATCTACTGAGAAGATGACCCTGCCTCCTAAACTGTAGTTCTAAGCACCACCACACCTATGCCAGCTCTTTCTCCCTCTTCCTCCTCTTCCCTTTCTTCTCCCTGCTCCTCTTTTCTCCCCTCTCCCTCCCTTCCCTGACTCTCTTTCTATCTCTCAGCACTGAGTATTGAGCCATAGCATTGTGTACGTCAAGCACATCTTATACTGCTGAGTTGTGGCCCCGGCCCTTTTACAGAGGTAGCCATACAATGTCATTTCACCTGGGACACTTTCAAGAAGTAAAAAGTTTGCTAACAGATAGGACCCGAAGATCTAAGGGAAAAATAAGAACTCCACTCAGAAAAGTGGTGTACATGGTATTCTGTGTTAATACATGATTTCGGTGAGTTTTCAGTACAGAAGGGGCCAGCATGGCCTCCCCCCAACTTTTAGGCCTGCATCCTCCTCTTTGTCTTCTTCAGGTCTTCACAGACCTCTAGTCTGTGCATGCTTACCTCCCTCAGGCCTACAACATGGTTGAGGCCTCATGGGAGGTGTTCTGACTCAGCCACACAACAGTGAGAATGCTCTATTTGTGGGTTTTGTATAATTTAATATGTATCAACTTCCAGCATTGATTCATCCTCTTGAAAACAGACTACACAAACAGAAATGTCAAGGAGGTTAGATGCCTTGGCAACCTAATATAGTCAGATGGGTACATTTTATAAAAGGCCATCACATGGTTCTTCCCAGGAAGAAGACGCTTACATCGACAGGGTCCAAGAACCCGAGCAGCACTCACTCAGGTAATCCCAGCACGTCTCAGTGTCAGCCAGGCTGATGGTGGAGCTTGGGCAACTTGACGAAACGCAGCAGAGTTTAGTCTTCCACACTCTCCAGCTCTCTTTTCTCTTCCTTTTCCATATGTGGACCAAGTACATGGAGGAATGGGGAGCACCTATGTGACCCCCCCAGAACTGAGGTGAAAGTGGGCTCTCAGGCCTTGGGCTAGACTTCAGAGTTTCTGGCCTGGTCCACACTGGCCATTCTGCTCCTTTCTGCTGCTCATGCTGCTTTACTGCTGAACCCCACCTTTTTCACATCCACCTGAGGCTTGTCTCCCCGTTACTGCCTCAGATTTCCCTTGGCTTCCAAACAGTTGATGTTCCCACACACAGTATCCATCAATTGCGCCTAATCTGTCTTGGTGTTTGGCTTCCCATGAACCAGGCCTGATCTTGCTCATTTCTAAGGCAGGGTCCTGGGGTTTGTGGGCTCCAGCTAATCATTCCCTTTGCACTGAAAATGAGGGCCACCTGGGAGAGTAAACTTGGTCTCCTGTTTGTTCTGTCCCCACTGTAATGGGGATCCCTATTTGAGTGCAGTAGCAGCCTACAGGGTGACTCCCAAGGTTCCAAGGGTAGAAGCATTGAAAGGCCATCTTCTCGTGGTGTGCATAAAGGTTCCGGTGTCTCCAGGACTTGGTACTACAGAACAAATGTCTGAACCTTCACTTACGTGTCACTCAACTCAAATGGTCCTTGTCACAGGGTGTGGGCACAGGGATAAAAATGAAAGGGCAGAATATTTATTAGGAGGCCCCTGGGAATCACCACCCTTGGAAAGAGGAAGCTTAGCTGGTCAGAGAGAGGAGTTGTCTCCTGCAGTCTCAGTGACTCCACCCAGGTCCACAAGAGAGCTGAAGCCAGGATGGTCCATTATGATGTCCTGTCTTGGGGTAGGAGGAGTACCCTTTATCTGCTAGTGGTTGAACTAGGGCTAAAGATAAGGCACCTTTCAAGGTACATGGATGGCTGATGGCTGTCTGAGCAGCCCCTTCCTCCAGCAAGTGTTGGAATTGGCCTCTCAGGCCTGAAGGGCTCCCTCGAAGACCATGGTGCTCACTGCAGATAGAGACTCTTTTCATCTCTCACTTGGTGAATGTTCTTTTGGCTCAGGAGTAGATGTCAAAGAGCCAAACTTATATTTGCTGCATTATGGAAGAAAGCCTATGATTTAATATGCCAGGGCTGGCCCTTGATATGTTAAATGGGAACTAAAAGAATTTAGAAAATTGTTTCATTTCCAGCAATGTCTGGCTTACAGCTAATTATCTCGCAAGAAGACACTATTTTGAATTTGAGGAGTTTAATCGTAGCCCTTTCTTCTCTGCGCTTTTCTGTTATAACCTAATACTCTAAAGCTATATAATTTGGACTTAGGGAGGTTATACAGACATCCAAGAGACTATCACACATGTATTTTTGGAAATAGTTTTTAATTTACCTACACAAATGCTTCTATCTTCTCTAAAGCTATTTGAAGGTTTGGGGTGGGGAGGGAATCTTATTGTTATATTTTCTTATTTTCCTTTGGTATTTACAGAAGACTTTGCACAGGAGATGTTCTAGGAAATCTGTAATTAGTATTTTATCATGTTTGTACAAACTCATATGTACTGATGTATCAATTATATGATAAAAGCTCCTCCAGAATGTAATAGCTTAGCAAATACAGTGCATGCTGTGGCAGACTACGAGTTCAGTGAAAGCTTAGCTGGTGGCTCCAGCTCAGGCTCTTTCTGGAGCCTCTGCTTCTTTCTAGGCTTGCTGGACATGGACTAAACGGTCAGTTTTCCACTAGTGGGGATTTTCTTAACACTATTCTAGAATGGCTGTGTGTGTGCACTCATGTGTGTGTATGTGTGCACATGTGCATGCATGTGTGTGTGTATACATATGGAAATGGCATCAGAGACTCTGGAATGGTGGTGTATGTATATAGTACATAAGTGTTTATATAGTATGCATGTATGTATAGTATTAATGTGTGTGTGTGTGAAGGGAGGGAGGGAGAGGGAAAGAGAGATAGAGACACAAAGATAGATAGATAGAGAGAGAGAGAGAGAGAGAGAGAGA
>LOEQ01001223.1:217645-233996 GCA_001685075.1 Bramus lutescens
TCTCTCTCTCTCTCTCTCTCTCTCTCTCTCCTCTCTCGGCTATAATTCTACCATAGGAGATTGTAGGGCAGCCTGCCTCATTGTGCTATGTGATTGACTGCACTGCACACACTTTATTGTTTTACTAGGAACAATGGAAAGTTGCCATGGCACAATAACTTGCGTTCCACTTGGCATACCAGGAAGATGTTACCTGAAGTCTCATGATAGCTATGTGTTTGAAAGTAGCATAAGGGTGACATTTATTGTGTTCTGAGTTTTAAGGTCACTAGGAGTAGGAAACAATGGACAATGGGGGTTCAAGTGTGCCTTAGGTTTCACTCTACAGCTTACCATCAGCATTTCTGGGCATATGACGCAGAAGAGAAGGGCTGCTCACAGGCGGGAAGCAGATCTCTTCATTAGCTAGAGTGTTTCATTGCGTAGAAGGGCAGCTCCTAAGGAGAACTGATGGGAATGCACTGTGCTGATGGGAAAGACAAGACTGGGCCATGGAGCAAACACTGCAGGGAAGTAGAAACAGAGCAGGTAGAAAACTTGCAGGCTGAGAGTTCTAAACTGGCCCAGGTTGAGTGCAATCATGATGGCAGTCACAGCTCTTTCTGGCCCAAGTTCTTTTTATATTCAGCAAGTTTTTATGACCATGCTCAACATCAGGTCCTAGAACCTGCACTAGATCACAGGGTCATGTGATGAAGAGTAGTGGCCAATCTCTTTCCCTTAGTCTTCATCCTACTGGATCTTAGGCAGGGGCCTGCTGCTACTGCCGCCACCGCTGCTGGTGGTGCTATTTGTGTTGTTTAGGGCTAGGCTGACTTTCTAAGTTGTGATGAATAATGAAAACTATAATAAGGCTTTCTATTTTAAGTCAGTCTTTTCAAAATTAAGTAGATGAAAAGTTTCCTTTTACCAAAAGTAAACTATTGTTATTATCCTGCATATGTAATTCAGTCGCCTGAAGTCTTGTATATTGCTAAGGCAAGCTGTAGGTGAGGCTAGTGGAGTGGAGCTGCCCTCTCCATAAACTCACTAAAGGAATGTGTTGCTTTCCCCTCCCCATGCTGAGCAGAAGCTCACTCCAGAGACTGACTCGTTTAGAGACTGCCCAGGAGTGACGGTGGAGTCATTTTTGCGTCCTTATTTTTTTGTTTGTGCATCCACCACCACCTGCCCCCATTCCAAATGAAAGTGACTTGCGTGGTCACCTAAGTAGTTTGTAGGAAGCAGATTCTGGAGTTTACGAATGAACTCCTGTTCTAGGCTCTTGTAGTGTACTTGGGTAAAGTTGGAGAATGGCTAGGGATACAGTCTCTAAAAGACTCCTTAACGTCAGATTCCTTATCCACAGAACATGGATTGGACATTTCTTTTACCTACCAAACAGGAATCCTGGGACAGGAATCTTGGGACAGACAGCAGGCACAGTTGAGAAACTGGAAGATGTTTCTTAAAGGCTTTTAGAGGTTGACTTCCAGAGGATCATATTGTCTCTCCCACTCCTAGAAAAATAGCACCCTTGCCAAGATTCTCATCTCATTAACAGCCCTGCTCCTGGCTGTCTTTGGATAAGAAGGTAGACCTAATTTGTGATGATTCAGTGTGGATCTGTTTGGAAATAGTCTTTGCCCTGTCTGTTAAGGTGTGTTGACAGAGGTTTCTGCCCCGCCCAGTCCTGCAGCCATCCAGTCTCAAAGAAAACAGATCACAAACTGATTAGTCCATTGTCTCAGGCTTTTTATAACTCTTATAACTTATATTAGCCCATAATTCTTGTCTGTGTTAGCCACATGGGTTGGTACCTTTGTCAGTGAGGCAGTCACATCTTGCTTCCTCTACGGACTGCAGCCTCACTCTTTTCTCTTCCCCAGTTCTCCTATTCTTGTTACCCTGCCTTTATTTCCTGCCTGGTTTCCCCACCTCTACTCCCTGCCTGGTAGCCCCGCCTATACTTCCTGCCTGGCTACTGGCCAATCAGCATTTTATTAAACAAGTACCAGAAACAAATCTTTACAGGGTAAAACCATTGTCCCACTGCAAAGGTGTCTCTTGTTTTTTGTTTTTCCTTTTTTTTGAACCAGGTGTTTTCTTGATGGATCAAAGACTTCGTTCAAAGCACAATGGGGATTCTGTTTTTTAAAGTGACTTGGCAATTAGCATCTAATCCTTATGCAGTGAGCAGAATATTACAGGGAAATCAAAATCTGAAACATTACAATGAGCCAATATTTTTCTATGGCTTTTCTGGCATGGATGCAAAGACTAACCAGCATTGTGTGGCTTATGTCTGATAGGAAGCAGCCAGTAGCCTTCAAGATTGTTGTTTGTTTTCCATCTCCTTAGTATGAGACTTAGCCAAAGACTGATCAACTCCAACCCCATCAATAATTACAACTTCATGGACTGAAAGTCTTGACGCACTAACTGCAGCCAAAAGCAGCACTAAAGAGACGAACATGCCTCAGAGACAGAAAGAAACTCCTCCACCAAATCACCTGTTTTTCTCTTTCTTCTTGGACTCCAGAGACCCCCAAGCCAACTATGGAGGCCAATCCAAGATTGTAGAAGGGGATTGCTGTAGTTCTAGTGTCTCTACTGACTCTCCCGTTTAAATCTACTCTCCATTGTGGAGTGCAGTTGAGTGCCGCACAGGAATGAGGATATGTCAGGAGAAGCAGAGTGTGAGGCAGTTTCATCATTGTGTCAACATCAGAGCACGATTGGTGTACACCAATGACATAGGTCAGTCACTCAAGGTTTTTTCTTGATGCAAACACGTGAAAGGGTAAGCCTGAAACATGTGAACATATCACTAGCCAAAACTGATACATCATTTTGCAGTATATTATTTTAGTCTATAAGATAAAGGAGCACAAGTCTAAAATAACAGTAATTAGTATAGTATGTACTTGCAGAAATAGCATAGTCATTTATTTTCATTCTCAAGTATTATGTGCTGTATATAAGGGTGTCATGCTTTTACCGAATGATAGTGAAGTACTTTTGTTGACACCAGCAGCATCATTAATACATAAGGAATGTGTAGTGCTATGGTGTTACTGTGGCTCTGATGTTACGAGGAGAGATGAAGATTTTTAGCTCTGTGTGGTCCCTGGTACCCAGATTGTATGTGCCCATCCTACTGAAACATGCTGCAAGACTGCATTTAAAGTGTGGAAACAATACAACCGAAGGTATTCTGGGGATGTGGTCTTTCGAAAGGAATTGGGGGTAGAGAAAGCCGTAAGGGTGAGGCTCCCAAGTGAAACTGTGGCAACAACAGAGGAGAAAGATCCAAGCTAGCAAGCTTATTCTTCTTTGCAGGGGATTCTCTTTGCCACTGCGCTACTCTATATCTCATCACAGTACTCGAGAGTCCCCCCAGAAGGAAGAACTTTCTCAAACGTAGCTGCCCACTCTTTATCTTTAAAGCCTTCAGCACTATGAGCATAAATCTTTATGTAAATTTCTCAGACTGTAGCATTTGCTTAAGGGAATAGACAGAGATAAACTCTAACTTTATTAAAGATTTAGAGATTATTTTTATTTATGTTCGTGTGTGTGTGTGTGTGTGTGTGTGTGTGTGTGGAGGTGCAGAAGACAGGATGGGATGTCCTGAATCTAAGTTAGACAGCTGTGAGGACCAGCTCTCACGTCCTCTGGAAGAACACAAAGCCCTCTGAAGCACCGAGCCATCTCTCCAGTCTCCAGATTAAAGATTAAAGGCTAAGATCGGAAACTATACAACTCCTTGAGGAAAGCATTAGGGAAGAGCTGCTTGAAGTTGATTTTGGAGGTGGGTTTTTTGACAGCAAAACTAGAAGACAACAAGGGTAAAAATGAACAAATGGGACCGCAGCAACCTCAAAGGAAATGGTGAATAAAATGAAAAGCCTACCTAAGAAGGGACAGAAAATATTTGCAAACCATATATCTTATAAAAAACTTAGCACCTGAAACACATAAGAAGCACAGCTGAATATTCACAAAATGAATAAAATACCAAAGAACTTGATTTCAAAATTGACAAAGGACTTGAATGGACATTTTCCCCAAAGGTCTAGAGTAAGTCCACAGATCTATGCACATTAATATCAGAACCCACCAGGAAAGTACAAACTAAAACCATAATGAGATGTCTAACCACATCTGTAGGATGGCTATGATCAAAAGGTAAAAGACAGCAAGGGTTGGCAAACAGGAACAGCAAGGGATTTCCTGCATTTCCAGTGGAAATTTCAATGGGTAAAGGCGTTATGCAAAACACTATAGCAGTTTCTCCCCCATATGAAGACAGTACCATGTGATTTGCCTACTGGACTTTTAAGTATAGATCCTAGCAAGGCATGATCAGTATTCCCAAGAGACCTCTGCACCTCTGTTGTTAAGAGGCATTATTCAAAATAGATAAGATATTGAAACAACCAAATTATATGGAGAATAGAGAAAAACATGCACCACACACTTGTAGAGTATTGCTTATCACCGAAAGCATGGGATCCTGCTGTCTGTAACAATAGAGGTGAACTTGGAGGACAACAGAATAAGTCAAATAATGCAGGAACTTAAAACAAACAGTTTGACCTCACTCCTGTGTGAATTAAAAAATCAAATTTCCTGAAGCAGAGATTATGGTGCCTGTTGTGCAGGGTCTAGGAGTTTGGCAAATTAGTGATGCTGCTTACAGGGTCCAAGCTTCCAGTTAGAAGACAGATAACCTGAAGCACAGCATGCTGACTGTAGTTAAAAATACTGGATTATTTACTTGAAGTGTGTTAAGAAAACCTTAAGCATTCTAACCACAAAGATGATAACTATGACTGTGATAGATGTGGAGATTAATTTGACTATATAATCAACAACAATATGCTTATCAAGTCATCATTGTGTGTCTTGCACATGACAATTTTGCTAAATACTTAAAGTGAAAAAGAGCACCCCAAGGGAGCATCTCAAGTTCCATCTAGGCCCCCATTCTTGCTTTCCTTCTAACGCTCTCCTCTCACGCTGTTCTCCAGATAACGTGGATCATGAATGCCGACAACTTGAATTGGACTAGCCCTTCTCTATTTCTGAGGCTGAATGGAAGTTGGTTGCATCCCTTTATTTGTTCTAAGATATGAGTCAATGAGTTTGTGATTAAATTCGGAGCAAATAACAGCACACTCTGAGAATGTTGCTCCTCTGAAGGAAGAGGATGAGGTGGGCCCAGGGCAGAGCAAGAGCAATATGCTAAGTCCTGACAGCATCAATGCTGGAAGAGAATCTGATGACCCAAGGTTTTTTCTGCATGGGGAAACCTCAAGCCCAATGGGAATGTGCATAACCTGCTGGTTAACTCCAGAGTCCAATCCGGGTTCATACTGCTGCAGGGGATGCAGCTCCCTGTTGCCCACTTGCCAAGGCAGATAGAAGTACTAAGCAGAATGAAGTGTTAGACATTATTGTGATTGTTTTAGTAAGGGTTATTTTTTTTTATCTTCTTTTATTGTTTGAAAATCTTATGCATGCAAATAATGTTTTTCTATCAAATCCACCCACTTCCTCTCACCTCGAATCCCTACCCTGTTTCTCCCATCACTTCTCTGTCCCCAATTCATGTGACCTTTACTTTTTGAAACTCTCACAGTCTATGCACAGATATTATATTAGTGTAGAAGCCAAACTACACTGACCAAGGTCGGTTCTTAGAGTAGAATCATGAACCTTGATTACAAGTTGAGACAACTGCACCAATAAATAAATAATAAATAAATAAATGGACGAAACTTCAACCTTCAACAAACTCCAGGTGACCTGGGAGGAGACTGGAGAAAGGGAATGGGGAATGAACAGGGGAAGGGAACGGGGGATGAACAGGGGCTCAGGCTTTCAAAGTCTGTGTGAATGAAGCTTTGGCCCATGATCAAATGGATATCAGAGAGGAGCAGAGGAACACAGAGGAGGTTTGGGCTCCCTCTGTCTGTGTTCAAGCTCTGTCTCTCATTGTTTATGAGGAAGTCAAGAACTCTCCACAGATGAACTGAATCTGTTAATCTATTGCACCAATGACTGTTCTGTGCGTGTACCTTGTACACTCTGCCTATTGCACCAATGACTGTGTTTTGTACATATACCTTGCACACCCTGCCTTGTATTTTCCCAGCCAGTCTGGTCTGTCAAGGCCAATTTGACTTGTAGGTCTATCCCCACAGAGTAGTAAATCCCATTAGCTTGGAAACTCAGGGACATTTTAATGAGTTTACCTTCTATATTACATTGGATGAAAACGAAGCCATTGTCAGTCAAGTCTTCACAAAAAACCTGAGACTTCTGGGGACCTGCGTGGAATCTGTAGAACTGATGGAAAGAAAACATTTTTAGCATTATAGTTTAGCACCAACCACCACCCAAAAGCAACCTCCGTAATTATTACATTTGGAGACAGATTCACTGGCTCCAGCGACTTTTCAGTAGAAATGTCAGCTTTGTCATTTTCCTCCTGATGAATTGCATCTCTGATTACTACGTATTCTAGAGCTGAAAATTACAAGGACCCTTTTAGAAGTGGAACTTCAAAGATGATTTTGATGTTGTTTATCTTCTATGACTGGCTGCCTCCCCTAGACACGGCAACTCGTTTCCAAGCAGGAGCGTAAGGAGAAGCTAGCGGGACTCAGGGGACGTGTGTGATTCAAAGTCTTCATCAAGGGGTCAGGACATTTGATGTTGGCGGTTCTGCATCCATTTAAAGAGAGAGGGTCCCTGAGGAGTTTAAGCTGCTGTTTATAAGTATTCTTCTTTGTTCACATTGTCAGTATTTTAACAGCATGAAAATACTGCTTTTTGGTTGCTGTGTTTGAATCCCCCTTCTAAAACCCGTGTCAATCTCCACTGTAGTAATATTAAGATGTGAACTTTTAAAAATGACTAGATCATGAATGTATTAATGTGGTTACCGTTGGAATGGTTTGGTCATTGCAAAGATGGGCATCTGAGAAAAAGATGAGATCCCCTGTCTTGTCCGAGGCTGCTTGCCTTTCTACTGTATTATGAGGCGGCATGAAGGCCTTCATCAGAATCTATAACCATGCTCTTCCACCTCTGCCTTCAGATCAAAGAATTAATCCCATCCCATTGATAAGTCTCCAAGAAGCAGAGGTCTTGTAGCAGAAGAAGAAGATGAACAAGGAATAAACAATCTGACTGACCAGTACTGAAATGGATTGCTTTTAAATAAGATCACTGAAGTCACCAAAATAAATGAATAGATGAATAAAATCACAGAAGAGAAATCCTACCCAACATTCTCTTTCTTTTTATTAAACAGTTTCTTTATGATGCCAGGGATCTAGCCCAGGGCTTCTTGCATTCTGGGCTAAATGCTGTAGCCTGAGCTTTGTCAGCACCCCTGGTCTTATGTTATTCCTTAATAGGAAGATACCATAGCATAAATATATAACTTAGGCACAGACTGTATTGGAGATGAAGTCCCCAGTGTTAACCTCAGCTACAAGAAAAACACATCCAATTGGTGTCTCACTGGGGACCTTTGCAGCAAGCAGGTGGCTTCATGGGACAATATGGTCAATTAGGTCCAGGGAGATGTTGCAGGAGAGTTTGAGAGGCAGGCTGAAGCTTGCGCCTTGGCACACCTGGGCAGCTGAACTTAAAAAGCGTAAGAGATGGGGTTACCGCGTCTTCAGCGTTAACTTTTAATCTTCCCTGGGCTGCATTTCTCAACCTTTGCCTTTTAGCATCCTGGGCAAACCTTTTAGATGAAATGCTCTTAGTGGGAAAACAGAAAAACTGTGATTATGCTGCCTTTAAACCATTCTTCCTCTTCTGTTTCAATTTAGAGCTTTAAAATGCCCTTTTGTTCCCACCCCTTGGCTTGTTTCACTTTTATCTTCCCAAAAGGAATAGTTGTTTAGAAGGTAAGAAATAAATCGATGGGTGATTTCGCTCTTTAAGCAGCTGACGGTTGCCTTAATGTAGATAAGAAATGGATTTAAAAAAAAATCTCGGGGGTTGTGGTGTAAGTGCAAGGTAGCTCTGGCTTCAGCAACTTAGAAGCTGATTAATTTGATTGCAGTTGTTGAGATTATCCTAGAAATGATTCAGTCAAATTATCAGTGCGTGCACACACATGTGCATGTGTGTGTGTGTGTTGTATACATATGTGTTTGCAAGTGAGTTCTCTGTATGTGCACAAATGAAGGTCAGAGGCTGAAGCTGGTGTCTCTATTGTTCTCCACCATATGTTTTGAGACAGGACATCTCCCTAAGGCTAGATTTTTGGCATTTAGGCTACACTGGCTGGCCAGTGAAGTCCTGGGTCCACTGCCTTTGTCTGTCAGTGCTGAGTTATAGGTCATGGATTTCCATGCCTGGTCTTTATGTGGACGTCAGGGTTCCAAACTCAGGTTCTCCTTTTACGTACTGAGCCATCTCCCCAGCCTCCCAAGCTACCGTTTCTGTAAATGAGCAGTTTTACACCAAGGTTCCACAGTGAGGTGGTCAAGGTTCTGGGTACATTCTTTATGCATCCCTCGATTCATCGTCTTACAAACATGACTTGTGTTTAGGTTTGTGTCTATAGCACCACTCTTGGGTTCTATCTTACTCTACCGCCTCTTTCCCCTCCTCCTCTGCCCATCTTCTTGTTCTCAGCTCTCTCCAATTCTGTGACCTCACTTCTGCAGCCCTGCCCTGGGCAGGCTCTTTGGTCTTGAAAGTTCCGTAACTGTCCTCTGTGGAGGTGTCCAGGAACTATGCCTCACACAGGCTTGGGCGTTTGAACACTTGGTCCCCAGTTGGTGGTGGGGCCATGGAACACATAGGCGATACTATCTTACTGGAGGACGTACATGACTAGGGGCTGGCTTTGAGGGTTTCTAGCATCATCCCACTTCCAGTTTTATATACCTGCTTTCTGTGTTACTGAAGATGTGATCTCTCAGCTTTCTGTTCCAGCCTCCTGCTATTACGCCTTCCCTGTCATTATGGACTCTCCCTCTGGAGACAGATGCCCAAATAAACTCTTCCTTCTATAAGCTGCCTTTGGCCATAGTTTTTTTTTAATCATGGAAGAAAATTAAAGAAAAGCAATGGATACATGTCCTGATGTTCAGTGCTTGGTGCCTCACTTAAGGCATTTTTGCCCCCCTGTCCCAGCCCTCCATGGCTAATGCCTATAGTTGATGCCCGATAGCTACTCTCCTGGCTGCCTGGCTTATCTCACTCCTGGGTTCCTCCAGTACCTAAATCATTCTCGTTGGAGTACATTGAAATCCCAACTGAGAGGCTCAGCATTCCCTTCCCTCTCTGCTGTTCCAGCATCCTTCCTAATTTGTTATTTCTTCTTGAGAAGAGCTGCTGAAAGCCAGCTGTGAGCAGGCCGGTCCTGAGAGGAAATCACATCAGAAGCTGCTAATGTGTTCATGTGTTAAAATCTCTGAAAACTGCATGCCCTCAAGAGTAACTCTGCTGATGGAAACGTTCAGGCAGTTTGGAAAGTTAGTGAGGTAAATGTGTCTCTTCACTCTGAGCCATTTGAGAGCCTTTTAGAGACCAGCACACAGCAGAACTCTCGCTGTTCTTAGGTGCAATGCTCAGCCAGTGAACTTGGAGCACGCAGTGGTGAGACCTGGCTCCAGCCGGCTGTCCTCTGCTGACTGCTCATCTCCAGCCTCTCTGTGTGTTCGTGTTCACGTCTGTGGGGTGGAGTCATAACTTCCACTGCAAATTCTTTCCTCCCAAGGCCATGGCCTCTCAGGAGTCCATCCTCTTCCTTCTTTTTCATAGTTTCTCACTCTGGGATGTTCCCCCAAATCAATGATCAATGATCCTTTCTTATCAGCTTTCAGCGATGACCTCTGGCAGGTGACCTTTTATCCACTGCTTCCAGTCCCAGCTCTTTTCCCATGCTTCCTATGTCATTCCTATGCACGCAGTGTCTTATGGGTAACCAACTGCAGTACGTCCAAAGACATAGCTACTGTCTTACATGTCACCTACTTGTTCAAGTTTTTATATGTCTACTTTGGTCAGTTGCCCACTCAAGCTAATGAGATGGCTCAGCTGGTAAAATGTGAGCCATGCCCATGTGAAGACCTGCATTTGGATCCCTAGAACCTGTGTGAACCTAGACATGGCAGCTTTTGACTACAATCCCAGTGCTTCTGTGGTGGCATGAAGGTGAGAGAATCCCCAGAGCACAGGAAAGCCATCCACAGACAGGAAATTCTCTCTCAAAACAAGGTGGAAGGCAATGACCAACACACAAGATTGTTGTCTGACCTCCACATATCCACTGTGGCATACATGTACTGAACATTCACATGCAGACATGTACACACATTTACAAGCATATACACATACATTACTTAACTGGTATTATCTATGTATCTGGGAATAGAGGTCATTTTGACCTTTTCCTGTTTAATCAATAGATAAATTGGCTTCCCTCCCCTCTCTGTTTCTTAGACTGGTCTATTTTTCACTATTTTGAAAGTGTCTGGAATTATCTATTTTTTGTTTGTTTGCTTATTTTTTTCTGGACATTTGGTAGCCAATTAAATTTTTTGAATACTATTTGCTGCTCATCCAGCTATAGATATTCTCAATATAGCCATCAAATTGTCTCTCCTGAAACACAAATATTATTAACATATTTTCATTCAAAATATTTTTGAGTGATTCTATCCTTTGTATGATCAAGTTCTGATGTTGTGGTGTCATGTGCAGATGCCTGTTCTACCTTGTCATAGTTCAGCATTTTTCCTGACCCTTCTCTGTCTTTTCCACACGCATCCCAGACACCCCTGGCTTTGGTCAACTCATCTTTGGCCATTAATTCATTCAAAATGTGTATTGAGAAGTTACTGTCTGCTAGGTGCTCCCTTGAGTGCTGGAGGCTTAACAGTGAGCAAGGTTCTCAAGGGCCCTGACTTCTAGTAGCCAATAGTATGGAATACAGGAAGAAGAGAAAATGCCTGGAGCAATATTAGAAAGTCGTCTTTAGCACAAGCTGTGCTGTGCTCCCGAGTAAGAAGATAAATAGGTGGTTAGATGGTGGCTTGTGAGGATGTGACAATGGAAGACATGTCTAAGTAAGCCATGTGAAGGGTAGGACTTAGGGTATGTTTTGGGCAGAGAAAAGAGCAAATGTTAAGGCTGTAAAGTAGAAAGAGCCTGTTGTGTGGGAGGGACTTCTATTTGAGCAGAATGTCTGGAATATGGGAAAATAGCTGAGAATGAAGTAAGAAAGGCCAGCAGCTCAGTCCTGAAGGATCTTGGCTACCAGGAAGGATTTGAAGTTGTTAGTAATGGTTGTAGAAAGTCACAAGGGGATTAATTAAAGCCTACTTTTGTTTAAATACTTAAGGGATTTTCTTTTCTCCTTTTCTGCCCAGAAAGAGATCCTTCACGGTTCAAGCTCAATTGTAGATAGATGTCACTCCTCTCAGCTCTCTCTTCCCATGTCTTTCTCCCATCTATTCTAGACTTCTCGTCCATTTTTAACCTGGCAGTGAACCCTGATATAGTCCAGAATCCTAAATTTGCCTTTTGTTTGTGAATCAGCACCATACATGTGGCTCTATGTTATTCTCTTGTATGAAAGAAATATTCTCCAAACCACTGAGAATGATCTCATTGCCAACTCTTCCTCCTAAAATAGACAGCTGCCCCTAGTCCCTGAGATCATTTTATATTGTGAGTCATATAGTCTGTTGAGCATCTGGTCAACCTCCTAGGATCCATGAGAGCTTTGAAAGAAGATTACTAGTGTCTGCATGAATCCTGGGGTTGGCTTGGTTCTCTCTGTATAGACTGGCATTTCTTAGGAATATCTGTAACATTTGCTCCTTTGCGTAATGCCCTTGTGCGCTCTTCAAAGCCACTGCTGCCTAGGGAGTTTTCCAGTCACCATTATATTATCTGGTATGTGGAATTGTGTTTTGTAGCCCTGTATCCACAAAGTGTTACTTGAAAAGCTTATTAAAAAATTCTGATAATTTCCTCCAGAAATTCTAGTGTCAGAGGTACAAGATTAGGCTTGGGCATATGATTACATTTTTAAACATTGTTTTAATGAGCATACATAGTATTATGCTTCTTTTTGGAAATTTCACAGAACACTTGTTTATGTTGGTGCTCTGTCCTCAGATCACTATTTACCCCATAGACTCTCGTTTATCCCATGTGTCCCTTTGAAGCCCCCTCCTCAGTAGCTCATTTCCACTTTCTTGGTTTTCTACCTAGACTCACTCTATGCCAACACTCATTTACACACACACACACACACACACACACACACATGTTAAAAGCTAGGATCCATTTATGAGAGAAAATATGCAATTTTGTCTTTTGGAGTCTGGATCATCTTGATTAATAGGATGTTTTCCATGTTCATCCACTCTCTTGAAAATTTCATTTTTTTGCAGCTAAGTAAAATTCCATTGTGTGAATGCATCACATTTTCTTTATCCATTCATCCGTTGATGGGTATTTAAGACCCTTTCCCCAGCTCCTGTGAATAGTGCAGGAACAAACATATATGTGCAACTATTTCTGTGCTGGATGTGGAGTTTCACAAAAGCTCTCCAAGAAATTTGAATGTTGAGCAAGGTTTGCAAATTAGAGGATAGAAAAAGATCTTATTGAATCTTAAGAGGAAAATGTTTTTAGGGATTGGGCAGAACTGCCTTGATTATATGTGGGGAAGTCTGTTCTCTGTGGAGGATGGCTTGCCCTGTACTTAGGTAAGTGCCTCATGAACACTTGATGATGAAGAGAACCCAGGAATTTTGGTTGAGTTCTAGTTATGTTTAATATGTGATTACTTCAAATCTCCCATGGAGCAGATACTTATGAAGCTTTTAACATTGCAAAGATGATAAAGGCAGGCTCCTTTGCCCTAATGGTTCATATTTGAGTGGAGGATGTAGACATGTGACTGAGACACTTCAGTGAGATGCAGTGATTGCTGGGAGAAGCTAAAAGGAGGGACCATAGCAGAGTTCAGCTAAGTAATGGGCCTACAGAGTATTGATGGACTCAAAATGTAACCAGTGAAGTAGTAGTATTCTCTAGGAATGGATTTCTCTATTGGCAAAGGTGAATTTCGTGCATAGTGCTCAATGGCTAGCATGTCTAATACTAGAAGAGTTTGTAGAGAATAAAGCATCCACCATGAGGAAGCAGTGAAGAGAGACGAGCTGGGCAGGACTCTGGTATGCAGGTTGTCAAGACAGGGGTGAGCTAGAAACTCAGGTATAGATTCATCCAATGGTATCTTTAGTCTCATGAAAATGTTGTCTGATTTTACTGACCAGAGGGCCATGGTTGGCCTTAAGTTTCAGATATAGAAGAGGTGGAAAGGGGACCTTAAGATGTGAATAGATCTATTCAGAGATCTGCAGAAGACCAGGTAAGAAATGACAAGCAGACAACCTTTTCAGAACTTAGTGTATACTGGTTGGAATGTTAGAGTCTAAAACTTTGGTTCTCAACCTGTGAGTTACAACCCATTGGTGGTCGCATATCAGATAATTACATTATGATTCAGAACAGTGGTAACATGGCAGTTATAAAGTAGCAACTAAATAGTTTTACCGTTTGGGGTTTTGGTTTAATACAATTAAAGGGTTGAAGCTTAGGAAGGTTGAGAACCACTGGGCTTATCCAGGTTGTGTGGCACTGTTGAGAGCACAGGGAAGGAAGTTTCTAGAGAGACCCTAGCCCTTTGGTGGGAAGATGGGGCCTCCATTGAACTTTCAGTAGCCTCCTGAATAGATCTTCAAATGTAGGCTGTCGGGTACAGGGAGAGATGGTGATTGGAGGTGCCTTTCACTGATGTCTCTCCAAACTCATAGCCAATGGGGAAATTACGAGTGAGAAATCCATTTTCTAAGAGGATTATGTTTTTCCATTAAATTCTTCAGCACAAGAGCAAAATGAATAACACTTCCCACTTCTTTGTAAGTGCTTATTGTGCTATTGTGGCTTCCTCAAGATGAAGATCTTTCTTTTATTTCTGTTCACTTATGTGCGCTCCTTTCCCCATGCTATGTAAGGGGAAAACATATGGCACCAAGGCCAATTTATTGCCTTAGAAATCTTTAGTATTTCCTTTTTTTATTCATGTATATATTTTACATCCAGGTACAGCCTCCTCTCTGCATCCTCCCCTCCCAGTCCTTCCCGTTCTCCCCACACTGAACTCCCTCCTCATTTGTCTCCATCCAGAAAAGGGCAGGTCTCCCATGAGTTATCAATAAAACACAACAGGTCAAGTCGCAGTAAGACCAAGCACCTCCCCTTGTATTCAGGCTGGGCAATGCGACCCTGTATGAGGAGTTGTGTCCCAAAAGCCAGTAAAAGAGTCAGGAACAGCCCCTGTTGCCACTGTTAGGAGTTACCTAGAGGTCCAAGCTACACAACTATAACATACATGCAGAGAACCTAGGTCAATCCCATGCAGGCTCCCTGGTTGTCCATTCAGTCTCTGTAAAACCCTGTGAGCCCAGGTTCATTGATTGTGTGAGCCTTCCTATGGTGGCCCTGACCACTCTGGCTTCTACACTCCTTCCTCCTCTTCCTTCTCTTCCTCTGCAGCATTCTTGAATCCATCTAATGTTCAGGTGTGTGTCTCTGCATCTGCCTCCATCAGTTGCTGGATGATGCCTCTCTGATGACAATTGTTCCAGGTACCAATCTGGTCATAGGAGACACCAGTTCAGGTTATTTATTTGCTATTGCTAGGAGTCTAAGCTGGAGTCTTCCTGGTGGACTCCTGGGAGATTCCTTTGCTCCAGGCTTCCACTCAAAATTTCCATTTGTTTTTTGCTGGAATGGATTAACTTCCTGGAAGTATTAATTTTGTGTCTTCTTCTTGGGCTACATTCCCAATACAATGCTTAAGTACTGGCCACTCCCCACCAGATTGAAATGTTACTCCTCTGTTCTCAACAGACCACACAGAAATCAATACAAGAAGAAAGCGAATGAGTTTGAGTTGTGGCAACATATCAAGACCAACAAAAGAATCATCCTTAATTTAAAAAGATAAATATGAAACAGAAAAAGACTTCTATCAAAGCATGTGTATACCAAATGCTTTTGCTTTTCAGTGAAGTTGTGAAAAGAGAAAATGAGCTGTTACAGGGGAAGAGATGGAGAGGGAGACAAATCTCTCCACAGAAAGATGCCATGGGACAATAAAATCTCAAGGAAGGCACAGCAGTGAGGTTGCTCTTGGGGAACACAAGAAATGCCCAACGTAGAGCACACTACAATGGGTACTGAGCTAAGAAGACGTAGCATGGATTCCTCACATCCTCCATGAGCCAGACATGTTGTCTTTTTGCAGCTGGCCATGTCTCTCATTCATATGCTTAACAACTTTTGTAGATTATATGGGTTATAATATTTATTGATAAGTAAGAACTTTTCTAATATGAGAGATGTTAGATCCTGATACATGGTAAATTGTATTTCCATGTGTGTGATACACATTTTGTTTTGGCCTTTGATGTTTTCATGATGTCATATCCTGGGAGGAAATTTATTACGCATGTATAGTAAAATGTGCCACATCAGCTTTTTCTTTTATGGCTTTTGGAGGTTTTGTTATGCTGATGAATGTGTTTCCCATAGAAATCTTTAAAATCATTCTGCTTCAGTATCTCCTGGGACTTTTCTGAATTTCTTGTCCATTTAGATGTTTAGAAAGAAATTTACTGTCAAGATGTATTGAACACAGAGATGCATTGCTCATGAAATCACTAGCTTTTTCAGCCTCTTTTATGATAACCAAACTAGGATATCTATACCATACAATTTAGCTACTAAGCTGTAGCAGCCAAAGCTTTAATATATGAAGAGAGACCATTATCATATGATGACTTTTCCATTCCCACCCACCCTCCAATCCTTGGAACCACTAATCTATTTCCTGTCTTAATGAAATTATCTATTGACCCCATTAACCTTAAAATCCATTTGGAATTTGTTTTTGTGTATGTGAATAAGACCTAATTTTTCTCATGTGGAAAAATAGGTCCATTGCCAATGATTATAAAATGAAGTGAGCAAGTGAATGAGCCCATAGCCCAGAGGATCCTGGGGAGTCAGAAGAAGGAAGGCACTTCTTAATACTGCCAGTGAATGCTGTAGATAAGATGGAGTTAAGGTGGCCAATGCTAGTGAGATGTGGAAAGACAGAAGTTGGAACAAGAAGTGAGACAAGAGCAAGGCCTATAGAACACCTACCCAGAGCTCTGGGCAGCCAGAGAGGCCAGTGTATCTGTATTGGGCAGGGTTTTCTAGAGAAACAGAACTGATAAAATGCCTAGTTCCTTCCTTCCTT
>LOEQ01001224.1:0-15304 GCA_001685075.1 Bramus lutescens
AGACACACACAGACACACACACACAGATACACAGAGACACACACAGACACCTTTTTAAGTGAAGTCACATTATGCCTGCATGGTCACTCTGGAGCCCTTGCCTCTTACTTTGTCTGCTTTCTCAAGCATTTCTGGAAAGGGCTGAGATAAATGGGTTATAAAATCGAGGGTGCCTCCATTTTAAGTCCTTTGTTTTACTGAAACTTTAGTCTGTCCTATAAAATATGTGGACTGGGGACAATTGAAAAAGACTTCTTCAAGGACGTTTTCATGTGGCCCCTCATGTTTCATGATGTCTTTTTCCTTTTTTTGGCCTTGATGCTGTGTTAGCCTTTGGTTCTGTGTAGGACTCTGCTCTACCAGAGGCAAAGGAAAGTGAATTCATTTTATGTTAGCGAGCGACTTGCTGTGTGTCAGCCCCCATTCTGCTTCCCCTTTCCTCTCAGGCTGCTGGGATCATCCAGCTTTTTACAAATGTGCTTCCCCAAAATTTCCAGCAGGTTTTCCCCTGTTTAAACAGTGAATACAGCACATGGGGGCCCAGTGCTTGGAGCAAGGTGACAAGGCCTGAGGCCAGAGCCACTCCTGCCTCTCCTCCTAGCCCTCTGTGGTAGGAGGCAGGAGGCTGCACCTAGGGATTTGAGGACTGCTCGATAATGAAGAGAAGGTTTGGGAAGGCCAAGTTAGGGTGTCGAGAAGCCATAAATTTGAAAGAAAGTGAATTTTCCATGAGAGTGATTGGGTGCCTGTCAGCGTCCGGAACCCAGTCTGGATCAGGTTCTTCAGGAAGTTGAGGGCTTTTAGCCAGAGGAGGCCACCAGAGGGCTGCAACTTTTGGATGAGGAGTTCAGTTCACTCTTTCCCCACCAGGGTGTTCCAGTGGGGAAGTCCACAACACTCACTACCACAACTGTTGGCAGGAAATCATTGATGCTGTTGTTCCTATAGGTCAGCTTTCTTGGGCATGAGCAAGGCACCCAAGAAGGAAGACTAGATGGTTAGGGAGACCAGTATATCCATTGGGTAAGCTTCTTTCCGGAGAGGCCTCCGACTGCTTGTCTGGTATCATCCTTGTCATCACGGGAGCAGAGTGCTGATACATGGGTACCAATTTATCAGTGTCTCAAAAAGAGTTGGGCAAAGCAGATGCATTTGTTTCTCTCTAGCTGTGGCAAAATGATTTTCTTTGGAATCAGAAACTAGCCCCGAGGATGCCCCGGTGCTAATAAGACTCAAATCTTCACAGGAAGAAGGAAGCAGGAAGCGATTGCAGGCACTTCAGTGACTCTAGGACCCACCCAACCTGGGGAATGAACAATGATCTCTAGGGAACCTGTTCGCAGAATTATCAGTGTGCTTGAGCGGCTACAAATACTGGACCCTCCCCTTAACTCTTCCCCCTTTATAACAACTGGGGAGTGGTGCTCCCTCTTACACAGCACTGGCCATCTTCTTTCAGTATCTCAAAGAGTTCTAGTTGGATCTGAAGGTCTTGTTTTTAGTTGGCTGAGTTCAGTCCTGTGTCAGATACTTCATGATTCCCATATGTCCTCCATGGTCTTCTCTGCTTCCTTAGATCCCTAAAATAGAGTGACCTCTGGTGTCATTGGGAAACCCTGTACTACACAGCCACATCGGCCCTCACAGTGGTCACTGGGCCACCTGGCCCTCCCTTGTTCTCTGGCTGGGGCTCCTTACCCACCATATATTGGTTCCACTCTCAGTCAAGCGTTGGGGGTGAGGACAGTGTGTTTAACTCTCATGCAGAAACTGAAATGAGAAGTAAAGAGAAAGATCACTAATTAGGGCTAAACACGGAAACTGAAGACTCTCACAGAGTTGGAATTTGGGCATTTATTTGGGACTCTATTCAAGGAAATGGGAGGGACAGAAGCCACCTGCAACCAGGAAGCTGCCCAGAAGGGAGAGCAATGCAGCAGGCATTCAGGGAAGTCAAGATACTGAGAGGGAAAGTCTCTCAGACCAAGTGCCTCCATCCTCCAGTCTCTTCCTCCCACAAAGCCTCACCGCGCTTTGACTCTCAGCCATGGGTCCCCTGCTACCCTTCCATGTGCTCCTGGACGACCCAACTCTGGGCATACAGTCAAGGTCTAGCTTCAGTGGATTTCTAGAATCCTGAGGCACTAAAGATCCACAGCTGTGTTATTGCAGACCCTGTGGATTGCATTTTCTCAACACAAAATGGCACACCACACTAACAACGGCTCTTTGTTAACCCTGGGGAGCCCCCAAAGCCCCAGGAGAATTCTGTCACCACCCAAGTTGTAAGGCAGTTTAGTGAGCGGGTCAGAATGCAGCAGAATGAAACAAAAGGAAAACATACAAAGAAGAAAGAGAGAGTGGGGGAAGGGAAGAGAAAGGGATGGAAAGGGAAGAGATAGGAAAGAAGGAAAAGAGAAAGAAAGGAAGAGAAAATGAAGGACCGCTTGGTGGCACATCCTTAGGTCTCCTCTACGGTGTCAATGCACCTCTGCTGCAGCCTTTCTGAACTTTTCTCGCCATGCTCACTCAGCATCGATTAAACGAGCAGATAAATAACAGGCAATTGACACAATGTGAACATTTTCCCTTAAGAGAAAGAGGCACCACACTGACCTTACACCTCCAGAACCAACTTGTTTCGAGACCAACAACCCGGGAAGAACAGCATATTCAGATCTTGGTTATTTCATTTAATTTTTAAAGTGCCTTTGGAAAGAGAAGGGTGCTCTGGGGACAGGTGAAGACATGCAGCCCTCAGCTGGGTTCCCAAAGAAGAGACTTTGTGATGGGAAAGGGGAGACAAGGACTAGGCGGAGGCAGTGGTGGTGATGCAGAGAAACTTGGAAGAATCCTAGCCCCCCCTCCCCTGTCTAAGCCACGTCTTGTGTTGGTTTCCTGCCGCCCCACTGGTGGAGTAGATGGATGTGCATTGTAGAGCCTGCATCAAATCTAGGATCCTCCACCTACCCTGTTCTTCTGCCTCTCAGAGCCTCGGTCTCCTTTGTACAATGCAAAATGGGTCAACAGCTCCCAATGGTGATAAGGGAGTCCAGCAAGATGGGGATGGAGAGCTTTCCCCCTCCGAAGGGCTGGACTCATGACCTCGTCCATGTGGACATTCAGCAGACCTCAGCTGTAATGGCCATGTTTGCCTGTATCCCTGTCACCACCCACTTCAGGTTCATATGCATAGGGGTCCCCCAGAGACTTTCCCTTGTTCTCACCTTGTAACATTCCTGTCAGTACTTCTCAGTGGGTGCTTGAGTGTGTGTGTGTGTGTGTATGCGCGCGCGCACGCGTGTGTGTAGTGTAAGCTATAACTTCTCATTGTAGTGACAGTCCCTGACAAAAACAGGCTAAGGAAGGGACAGTTTATTTTGTCTCACAGTTAAGTGTACATTTACGGCGAGGAAGGCATGGTGGCAAAACCAGAAACCAGAAAGCTGGCTCTTAGCTTCCTTTCTCCTCTTAGTTCTGAGCAAGGACTCCTACCTGGCCCATGGAATGGCATCGCCCTCTGCTACTAGGTGATTCGAACCTAGGCTGATAATATTGGCATACTTACCTTGAGGGATTTTTGTTCCCTACTGAATTCCTAGAGCTTTCCTTTTGAATGCAGGCGTCAGTTCATCCGTGCAACTCAAGTGCCTTGTGTATGTTAGACGTTGAAGATTCAGCAGTAAAAAGGACCACCTATCGTGGAGACCTCCACAGCAAACACACAGCCTGTGTGGATGCTGGACCTAAACTTGGAAGATTCTGGTATACTTGTCTTAACATCCTTTTGCTCTCTCTGTTTTGCCGCAAGCCCAGCTCCCTCACCTATATAGCATTCTTTGAGGTGACAGCAACCCACCACAGCCCCCATGGTTTCTGGTTTCAGTGTCTTTGTGCAAGGCTAAAGCTTTTCTATGCACCTTGCTGGCAAATTATCATCTCCTTGTGATTCTTGTCCTTGCTCTACTTCTCAAAAGCCCTCCTCTCTGAAAGTGAAGGGCGAGCTCCCCACCCCCACCCTGGCAAGCTAGAGCTCAAGAGGGATTGACTCTGCAGTTTACACTTGTGTGGCTGCTATCTGCCTTTGCGAGTCCTGCTACCCTGCATTTTCTGATGCTGCTAGAAGTTCTGGTTCCTAGTCCTGGGCTGTGCTTCAACATCTCACGGACCTTTGAGCAAAGATTTTCCTCCATCCAGGAGGGATACGGTCTTGAACTTGAAAGCGTCTAGAAGACCATCAGATGAGGGTAGCTGGAGAGAGAGAGAGAGAGAGAGAGAGAGAGAGAGAGAGCCTCTTATTTCACTACAGCTTCCTGAGTACTAAAGGACTGCATGCCTCAGTGCTTTCTGTCATTGTCCACAGAGTTCATCAAAGCATCATAGTCTTAAACACATCGAATTAGCACACTTGACCCTCCATCCCTGCATCCCTGTCCACATATACAACCTAAGGCAATGTGTACTTGGGAGCTGTGTGTGGGGGTGTCTGTGTATGTGGGAGAGGGTGAGGATGTGTTTGTGAATGTGTTTGAGGGTGGGTGGGGATATGTGTGTCTCTGTGTGTGTGTGGTAAGGATATGTGTGTGTGTGTGAGGTGAGGATATGTGTGTGTCTGTGTGTGTGTGGTAAGAATATGTGTGTGTGTGTGTGTGCGCGTGTGAGGTGAGGATATGTGTGTGTGTGTGTGGTGAGGATATGTGTATGTCTGTGTGGTGAGGATGTGTGTGTGTGTGTGTGTGTGGTGAGGATATGTGTGTGTGAGGTGAGGATGTGTGTGTGTGAGGTGAGGATATGTGTGTGTTTCTGTGTGTGTGTGTGGTGAGGATATGTGTGTGTGTGGTAAGGATATGTGTGTTTCTGTGTGTGTGTGTGTGAGGTGAGGATATGTGTGTGTCTGTGTGTATGTGTGTGTGTGTGGTGAGGATATGAGTGGGGGCGTAGGTACATTTAATTTCCCTCTGTTAGGAGGCAAGAATTAATTACCACCGCTCGCCACTCCTTCCTGGCCTTCCATCCTAATGCCTGGATGGAAATGGGTCCACGGTAGTCTGAAAGCTAACTGAAGGTTGGTTCAGCAGAGAGATGGTCTCATAAATACTAGCAGGAAGGTGGCAAGATGGAGCAGCCTGCCAGGGCTCTCTCTCCCTTAGGGAAGTATCTGCTGCACCCTCCTTGAGCTGTAGAAATAGCCCTGGGCATGGCTGGATGCTACGTTGGCTTTCTCCTCAAACCTTATAATTAGGCAATCAGGATTTAACGACCCACAAATTTCCAATTTTTTAGTTTATACAAAAATATATGCATATAATTTTTACTTCAGTTAGAGGCTCCTCTTTAAAAAAAAATAAAAATGATGCCATGACTCCCCCACCCTTTCACTTTCCGATGAGGAAAACCAGACTATTTATGCTGCGTTTTAGGCTTTTTTTCATATATAATTTTTCATATAAATGCACATTTTCCCCTTCTTTCGGGGCGGAAATTTAACTTTTGTGGAAATGTGATGTGTGTTTAAATTACCAATTTCATAGGCAATATGTCTGATAATTGCGTAGAGATACCGAGTTAACTTGTAGCAATGAGTTTACGTGACAAAGGGGACACCAGTTTGTTTGCGGTAAGCAGAGGATAAGGGAGGCAGAAACTTCACTATTTGGGGGAGGTGTGGGTTGGTTGGGGGGAGCAGGTTGGGGAAGGGAGGCCATGAAATTGCTTTTTATAATTAAAAAGGGAATCTCGGATGTTTTATATCTTGAATATTTACAATAAAACCTTTAAGTGCTTGTCAAGAGGGTAATGTGTCATTAACTGGGGACTCTGCCGCACCTCTCCTCTCGGACATGACAGTGCTGTAGGATAAGAGAAGAGTAATTATAGTTCGGCCATGCTGCCAGGTGTGATAAATGACTAATCAGCAGGCGGGAACCGTGGTTCTCAAAGGAGGACTATTACAGTGTTATCAGCTGCAGGCCTGGGTGGACGGGCCCTGGAACAGGGCTGGGGACAGGACCTTGCTCCTTGCTCGCCTTGGCACTCGGCTCCTGAGTGAGCCTGTGCTGCTTAGTGGCTTTGTGTGGCTGCCACCAGTGGGGAGAGAAACACAGCGGTGGCTCCAGCAATCTGCTTCCTGTTAATATTTATGTAACAAGCTCGCCAGCCTGGCTCGAGGTGGCTTTTCCCATGGGTGGGGAAGGCTTTGATGGCCTAAGAACCTGAGAGCAGCCCAAAGTCCACCATGGAGCCAGCTAGCCTCTTGTGTTCCTCTCACAAGGAACACAACATTACCGAGGGACACGGACGTTTTTGAAGCTGTAGTTGACTGCGTCTCACGTGGGAACAGTGGAGCATTGTTCCCTGAGCAAGCTGGCAGCTTGGCCCTGTCCCTATGAACATGGGGTGCCACTATAGTGCCCTCTAGACATTTGCCCTAAAATTCTTTGATTCTGCTTCAAACCAGAGAGCCACTTTGGATTTGTTTTATTTACTTACGATGATCAGGAAATATTTCCTGGTAACGTAGGGTAAAGCAGGGATCCCTCAGTGTCAGGAGAACTGCTTTGCATCCATTTCTCTCTCTCAGCTCTTGTTTTTCCCTCCCAGCAAACTGAAAGGTGGGCCTGGAGTGGCAACCTCATCCAAAAAGAACTGTTAGGGGGTATACACCAGGAAGCAGAAATCTGAATTTGGAGAGGTGCCTCCCCTAGGGAAGGGGGCCATAATGTTCTTTCTTCTTTTTTTTTAAGGCAATAGGTCAGCACTTTTAATGCAAAGGTTATTATTATTATTTTTTTACAAAACTTACATTTTTATCAGTTGACATATTTTACCAGGGAGCCCCAAATGAAGTCACACAAATTATGGCTCCGGCACCTAGCTACTTATCTGACAAACACGATGCCAATGCTCTTGCTCCTATCACTGAGATCAGATTTCAGAAAGAAAAAAAAATGAATGCACAGAGTGAGGCGTTGCTTTGTGTGCAGATAACGTTGCAGGCGCGAACTCCCAAACCAGAATAAAAAGAACCCTCCATGAAATAATGGGCCGGGAAGCCCAATCGCGTCACACTGTAATAGGTAGTGGGGGGTGGAATCAAAAGGGGGAAAACTCATTTCATCTCAGTTAATGGCAGGGAGACGCAGGCAGAGAAGGACTTTCACTGGTGCGACAAAGACCGGGGTTTCTCCGTGGTCATGCAACATTTGCGCTTTACTGGGACTCCTTTCAGAAGCCGCAAAGCCATTATTATAATGTGAAAAAGATGGAAAGAAATCCTCCCCTCTGGACACTGGAAGGGCAGATGAGGTGCAGAGCCTTTTATTTCTTCCTTTTCTTTCCCTCAGCCCCTCTCCTTTTCCTTTTTGCACAATGTGCTCAGAAAGGTTCCCAATGCGCCGCCCCCGACCCCCAGTAAAAAGGGTGGAGGATGCCAAGGCGTCCGCTGTGCCCTTAGATAAACAGCGTGTCTTGGCTCTGCACCTCCTTTTGTGACTTCGCTGGCGGGGAAGTCTCACAAATGCTTTCTGACCCCAGATCCACTTTGCTCGCGGTATTTCCGAATCACAGGTTCTACTGCAGGTGCCCAGTCCTTGCTCAGAGGGTGTAGTGGAGGAGGCCAAGGTCCCCGACTGCTCCTGCAGGTAGCCTGCCACTGTGGTATACGTGTAGGGACCCCTTCCAGGGCACAGGTTGGGAAGAGAGAAGAAAGCCTTCTCTTTTATATTTTGCCCTTCCTTCCTCCCTTCCTCCCTCCCTTCCTTCGTTCCTACCCTCCTTCCTCCCTCCCACTCTCTCTCCCTCCCTCCTTCCTTCCTTCATTTCTTTCTTCCTTTTCTCCAGCCATGATAAAGAATGGCTTGTCCACTGTGCTGGTTGGTTNAAAAAAAAAAACCGAGTTCTTTGAAAAGTGCAGAGCTGAAAGTTGGCACTTGGTAGCTGAAAATGGGCTTCCTTGTAGCTGCAAGATAAATATAGACATCTAGTTCCACAGAAAGAAGGAAGGGAGAGAAAGAAAGGGGAAGAGGAAAAAGGAGAGGAAAGGGAAAAAAAAAGAAAAGATACCCTGCAGACTGGCATGTCCTCAGAGGGCTGATGAGGACAGAGACAGCATATACAGCCCAGCCAGCATTTGATTCTCAGGCCTGGTTAAGTGTGAAGAGCACTAGTGACATTCCAGTCTTCAATAAATCACTATAAAAATGTTTATGGAGCCTGCAATTTACTGTCTTTTAAATGCAAATTGAAAGGGGGCACTATTGCAAGTGTAAAGGAGACCCACCCATGGTGGCCTGAAGGAATTAGAAAATGCTGGCCATAGATTGTGTGTGTGTGTTTGGTATGACCGCAAATGGGACCATTTCAGAATGATTTTGCATTTGTGTGCCTGTGACAGCTCGGTTAATTTATTAAAGGATATTTCTGTGACTGGAAGAGAGATGAGGCCAGCACGGAGCCAATCCTTGGCTCACAAAGGGATGGTGTTTTCCCTTCTCTGGAGGAAGAGAAGAGAGTGATTCAAAAGCTAGATCTCAAGAGTTATTTTTGGCAAAATGCAAATCCTTCTGTGGAAGTCAGCTCAGACATGGCTTTTTTGTTTGTTTTTTTTCTTTACTGAGACTCTGCTTCCTTGTATAGAATCTCCATTTAGAAACACTGAAGATGAAGATGCCTTGAAAACAGAAGTGAGCCAGGCTCCTCCCTTGCAGCCAAAGGCTTCACAAAAGGTGGCTCTTGCTTGATGGACTTTTTTTTTTTTTTGATTGTGTCATAAAAACAGCAGGCGGAAAAGAAAGGCAACAGCTACGGGGCACAATTTTGTCTCCACACAGGCTCACCTAGTCTGTCTCTGTTTTTCTTTATACTTGACCCCCAACTTTACCACGTGCAAAACAGTGTCAGTGAGTTGCCATGGGCAGGTGTATCGGTGATGTGTTTAGCCTAGAGCTACACACTTCTCTCCCACACTCCTAGAGGACAAGGGGCAGTGTTAGACGCCTGCCCCCAAGTGTATAGGGACAGCTTGGGAAACACAAACTGAAGAAAGTGAAAGAAAGCCCACACTCTGCAGAAACGGGCTGCTCCGCATTTCTCCCAACTGCCTCCTCTCCGACTTCCCTCCTGCCTCTGATGGAAAACACCCCAACTCAGAGCTGTTTACAGAACTGTGGCTCACAAAATATTTCCTCAGCTTACAACACATGTGCCTTAACTGCTTCCGAGCCACATCCTCATTTGCTGTTGAAAGGAGAGAGAGACTCTCTCTCTCTCTCTCTCTCTCTCTCTCGCTTGCACACTTTGCTTGTTTTCAAACATAAACTTCTCTCTGCACCTTGGAGGGTGAAGCAAAGATCTGTTCTCCCTGGCAGCTCTTCCCTGAAATGCGTGTCCCTGGCAAGCCGCGTCGGCTGATAGTGCCTTTGGAGCAGGCTGTCAGATTCCAAAGTACTCCGCCATCTGCTTTAGCAATCTAATGCTCTTCCATGTAGACATATGTTCAAGTGGCTTATGAGCTTGTGGGGAGGGGCTCCTGCTTTCGGGGAGGGCGCGAAGGAGGTGGAGGAGGATACTACCTCAGCAAGCCGCCGAAACCAACTGAAATAAAATTGTAAATGATTCTAAAACGAATGTCCCTAGGAGGAACTTTCATAGATAAAATTATCTCTTGAAGCCCCATCCTGGTATCAGCTTGGTGACTATGTACCTGCTCCGTGCATGTAGCTAATCAGAGAGATCGACAGTGTGGACTTTTATGCTCGTCCTGGTGACAGCCTACAGATTTTTTTTTCCTTTTTTAAATCAGATTCGCCATTACCTCCATATAGCCCTGTGGTTCCAGATACCCTGAGATTTCAACTCTAGATTTTTATTTTAATTTAATTCTATTTATTTTGCTTCTGGGGATGGAATTCAAGATCTCATGCATAGCAGGCAAGTCCACCCCCACCACACACACCCCATAATTTTATCTTCTTTTTTTTTCCTTCTTAATTTTAACACAAAGATGTGTGTGTGTATGTACACAGTGGTGCTTATTAATAAACCTGTCATTAATCATGCCAAGAAGCCAAATGTATGTTGGCCACAGACTTATTCTCCTCCCCTCCCCTCTTGGTCCTCTAGAGGATGATGCTTGGGCAGGCTTGCGGGAGAAGAGCAGCTATAAAGGCCGACTGAGAATGGGCTAGAGACCAGAATAGATTTTCTATGCAGATTTCATGCTCCCTTCCTGGGAATGTCTGAATGTTTCACAGGGTAATGTCGAGCCTCCAAAATTCTTGAAGAAGAAAATTGCATAATAGGAGTAAATCGGGTTTTTTCCTTCCTCGTGCTTGGAGTATATGTTTATCCTCTTTGGTTCTATGGGCTAGCCTCTGCCTCCTTCTTTAGACTCGCATTTTCAGTGAAATTGTCAGGGATTTGTTGTTGTTGCTGTTACTTGCTTGCTTGCTTGTTTTTTTTTTCTTCTTATTTCTGCACTGTTTCCCAGAGCAAAGCCTGCTGTCTACACAGCAGGTGCTGCCCATGTTTGCAGAAGGAACTTTGGACAATAAGAGCTTTAAGGATATTCTCCTATGAGGAACTAAGACAGACAGACAGACAGACAGACAGACAGACAGACAGACAGAGGGACGCTTGAACATATCAGTACTCATGCTGAGTTCACATGTGGGTTCTCCTACCTGGTGATCTAATGTTAGACAAGTTCATAGATCTAGTCAAGCCTCAGTTTCTCAGTATGTACAATAGGTATGATAATGACAATAATAATCATATCCCTGATGTTTTGGCAAAAAACTACTAGCTGGTTCTGTTACGTGCAGCAATGTGGCCATCGCAGTTCTCAGAAAGAATAAGTAAGTAAGTTTCTATTTGCAACTTCTAGTGTGTGGTGTGTGAATGAGTCTTGATTGATTGGATGACTGTTGGAACACAAATGTCTGATCTTTAACCTCAGGAGCATCTTCAAAATCCTTCCCTATTGTCATCTCTGAGATGTGAGCACTTCAGGAAATCATCCTTAGACAGGCAGGGGTGATGCCAAGCTTTGTCCCTGTCTGTGCATTATGAAAACATGCAAAGAGCCTGCCAGGAAACTTGCAGAGTGTCAGCAGCTTCCAAGAAAGTCTCAGAGATCATACAAGAGTCTTCAGCCTTCTAGGAGCTAAGTGGTCATTGGAAGAGAGGGGCAGATAGGTCTGGTGACCTAGATCTTTTATTCTGGAAAGTTCCGTGGACTAGAAATTTTGATTCTGGAAGTGTTAATCAAAATTAGCTTGCTTCACATATTTGCAGAATTCTTCTAGGAAAGACCACTCCCCCATGGCTCCGGTTGGTGCAAAGAAAAATATTTTAAAAATAAAATAAAATAAATAAAACCATGCCTGCAGACAGTTTGGGCTTTGATGATTCAGAGTTACAGTTATTCTGGGGATAGAAGACTTTGAAGGGGGAGAAATTTCAGGAATGCCGTCATCGCTTTTTCCACACTCCTATTTTCATTTATATTTTTACTGTGTGCATAAGAGCTATCTATAGCGAAGCCAAAGCTCTCAGACCTTGAAATAAGTATAAACTACAAATTCTATGTGATATAAAAGCAACTTGCAGGGAGTAAGACTCAGAGCCCTACCTGCCTTGGGCAATCATCCTACCACTGAACTACATCCCTGGCTATGTGATTAATACAGACTGTCAACTTGACAGGTTCTAGAGTCACCTAGGAGACAAACTTCTGAGCATGCCCATGAGGGAATGGCTAGACTAGGTTAAATGAAGTGTGGAGACCCTGCCCTAAATATGGGTAGCATCATTTCATGGGTGGGGACCCCAGACTGCCCCAATTGTAGAATGTGAGCTGAATATAAGGATTCGGCTCTCTCTGCTTCCTGACTGTTGATGCGATGTGACCAGACACTTGCCACTTGTGCTGACATGGCTTCCCTGCTGCGATGGACATATGGACAGCACCCTTACACTGTTAGTGAAAATAAGCCCTGCCCACTTTCTTACGTTGCTTCTTGGTAGGAATGTGCTCACAGCAATGGGTTGGCCATTAGGTTTTAAGAGAGAATGCCATTATGTAACCCAGGCTAGCCTCTAACTTATGATCCTCCTGCCTCTGTCCCCTGAGTGCTAAGATTACAGGTGTGTTCCCATCAATGTCATATACCATATTTTAATTGGCAACACTTTTCCTTCCTTTAGTGAATAATAAAGCATTTACATCTGTAGTCTTATGGCTCAGTAAAGCTGAATGCCTCATCCCTCAACTGAAATATTTAAATGGCTCACTTCCTCAGACTTTTGGAGCAAGGGGCAAATCTTTCATACGACTGACCCACCTCTCCAGGGTTAGATCCTTCCTCACTTCTTCAAGCCCATCAGTTTGGGTTCCCGGGTGTGTCTCAGCAACCCCTCATCAACACCATACCCCACAAGGTCCCACTTCTGCCTGTGATAGTCCCCGTCTTCCTTCCCACTTTTTAGGTCCTGCCTTTGGTGGGCAGAATAATGGCTCCCCAAAGTGTATGTGTCACAAGCCCAGATCCTGTGACTATCTCAAGTTACATAGAAAACGGAATTGAGATTATAGGCAAAACTGAGGTTGCTCATCAGCTGACCTTTAGCATGGGAGATTATTATTGATGATCTGGTGGGCCCAGTTTTACCAGTTTCCTACAATGGGGAAAGAGAGATGCTGAAGAATCATAGGGAGTTTCACAGGCAGAGGACGTGGCTGGATTTTATCAGCTTTGCAGATGGAGGAAGGGGCATATGCTAAGAAAGGCCAGTAACTTCTAAAGGCAAAAAATGGCTATGAATAAAATCCTCCCCTATGCCTTCTAGAAGGAACCAGCATCCCTGACACATGCATTTAAGGATACTTTTGAACGCCTCACCTCCACAATGATAAAGAGTGGAATTGCTTTAAGTGTCTAAGTTCGAATTTATTTGTTGTAACAGCAATGGCTAGCTAATACACCTGCTAAAAGCCACTCCCTTGGAATACTTATTTGTCTTCTATAGGCTCTCAGAGTGCCATGTACCTATACTCCTAGGCACTGGCCCTGTCTGTCATGCCAGACTTAAAATGTGTGGTAGGACAGCTCAATTACTGGCCCTCTCTCTATTAGGTTTGGCCATGAACACTATGTGGCTCACTCTGACATTCCCAGGACCAACCAACACCCAAGGGCCCAAGAGCAGCTCAGAGACTATTTGTAGAATGAATAAATGCATGAAGGAGTCAATGAATACATTAATTAATTAATCTGTAGGAGAAAGAAGGGCACGCCACTATCAACTTTAATTAAGTGCGTATCCCACGTCCAGAGCCAGTGAGGGAGTCATGGAATCCCAGGAACCAGATCTGCCTAGAGATAAACTGGCAGCCTTGCCCTCTCTCCCTTCCATCCAGGCTACTGTGGACTGCTCTCCTACCCACCCAATCTCAGCAGGAGAGGCAGGCTGAATATTTCTTTAAGGGATACTGTCGAGTTTCTTCCGGGGGAGCAAAGGATTTGTAGCAAAACCCAGCGTGTAACTTGAGTGTTCTGTGTAGCCAGATACCGATGCCAAGCTAAATTTGTGTGTGCAGCTTCTGTTTAAGGCAATTATATAGTGTATAATACCCAGTAGAGAAATTAAGTCCAAGTACATTTTGCCCACAGAGATTATCCTCTCAGTTGGATTTATTTTAAACAACTTTTGCCCCTTATACATTAAGACGCATGCAATAAATCACTTATGTAATAAACTGCAGTATATTACGTGGAAAAAAAATGAGCGAGTGGTGTGTGGGTGGGGGTGGCTTCCAGTGGAGCCAGACCTCAGGCATGAAGAGAGAGAAGGGGAGGGCCTGTGGAAGGAGGGGGCTGCTGCACCAGAGGGAGCTGGAGAGGGTACTAATGGAGGAGACTTCTCCACGGCCAGCTTCATGCTGCTGCTGTAGGGAGCTGGTTATGTAATAACTGCAGCAGTGGGGCTCCAGAGAAACTTTCCAGAGCATCCTCCCGGCTAATGTTCATCACCAGGGGCTCAGAATTAGGCTGGAGGCTGGAGGAAGTCGGAAGACGGGAGATTGCGTTAAAGATGAGAAAACAGAGATGCAAGCTTGCGTTTACCAGATCTTGGGCGACCTGCAAATGCAGATGAGAAGATTGGTCTTCATTGTGAACATCACTGATGATAATCTGGCAGAGGAGGGTGTAGGAAAACAGGGAAAATTTTGCATGTTCTGGACCAGCTCACCGTGCTATAAGAGTGTCTAGCCCACGCCGTCATGGTGTTTGTTGTGTGTCTGAAATTCTCATTTCACCAGGCGTCTTGTGTTTTCAGGTGCCAGATCCAACAACCATCACCAGAGCAGATTCCAGTGATGACGATAGTGTTAGTCGAAAAATTTTTGTGAGCTCTGTCTTCAAGTGGGGCCTGGGGCCTCACGCATTTACCTAATTCAGCCTTCACAAGTGCACCACTGGAAGGCTCTCTGACCATTTCTCAAAAGTGTAAACCGAGGATTCTCAGCAGTACAAAACTCTGCCTAAGCTCTCTCCATCTGGAAGGAAAAAAGCCAGGGTTCATGCCAAGGCCCATCTGGCTCCCAAATGCTTCCTGGCAATCACCAAGTTATACAACCAATTCGAGATGCAGAGCTGAGAAATAACTTCGCAGTGAGACTTGCCAAGGAAGGCTGCTTGCTTCCTTCATGCAGGAACACACTGCAGCTCACCAATCTATGCCGCTTAGGAAAGAAAACCGATACTGCTCAGTTAATCGCTTACAGACTTCCCGGCAGAAAGCCTCTGGTTCACCACCATGTGCCTGCCGTAGGGCCTCAAAGCACATCCAGAACCTAAGACATTACCGCTGAAGAGCCTCCTTCCAGAGCCCTCGGAGGAGGAGAGTAGAGGAGCCGCTCCGGTTTACATGTGTGTCTTTCTCTAACTTTGAGAGCCCAATAAAAACCAGAGTGCTTGGGAGGAAGAATCAGAGGCTGCTAAGCTGCTTGTAATTTATGATTTAGAGTCGCACAGTATAAAAATAGACAGTGAAACTGAAAAGCAATCAGAGTCTATTGTCACAGGGAACGGGACGTGATCTGACATCCGCTGAGAGCAGGCTCTGTGCTGGGAATGTAGTGTATATGGTTTCATTTTATCCCGTCATCACTCAGGTCTGGCCCCTGTCATTTATCTGTTCCCAAGCTGCAAAGTTCTCTGTGTGCTGTGGCAGAAAACAACTACTGGTTTTATATTTTATATTTTTTTTATTTTTTAATCCCACCATTTTCTGGGTCTTTTTT
>LOEQ01001224.1:15324-38386 GCA_001685075.1 Bramus lutescens
TTTGGATAGTGCTTGCCTTGTCTTGTCTCTCAATCTGTTGGATGTGGGTGGCGGTCCCTGAGTGACAGGTGGGTGGACCAGCCTACCATTCCTTCTCCCACTCCTCTGGTGGAATAGCAGAGTGAGTGGCTCAATGGGGCTGGGACTCCTCTAGCATGGTGGTCTCAGAGAGGTGGGATCTTATGGGACATCTACCACATAGCTGACATAGCAAAGTCTTCTCTGACCTGACCTTGGATATCACAGAAAGCCACTTCCACTTGCCTTAAGAGGAGATACAGGTGGCCTTATTCTATTTTATTATTCATCTCAGCGCGCTAGGATTAAAGACAGGGGACATAGACTCTACCCCCGGAGGGAAGTACATTAACATACCTGTAGCTGCATTTTGTAGCTATCTGGGTAGCTGTGCTCTTCACGATCCATCTCTCAGACCATTCCAACAGACAAAGACCTTGATTTTAGATTTGTTCCCTGTGCCATTGCAGAATGTGTCCGTTAGCTTTTAGCCATCATCTCAGGATCAGGGCATGGCGGAGCCAAGTTTCTCTCTTCAGGGAGGTCAGAAAGCAGCAAGACAAGAAGTTGGAGACAAGTCATGTCCTCCACAGCCATGCTCCCCAGTATGTGTCTGCTGCCCCAAGTGCATCGAACCTCCTAGTCTCGTTACTTCCCGATAGTGTCATCAAAATAGGAATCTATCAAAGGATTAACCCAATGTTTAGGCCAGAGCCCTTATGGTCCAATCATTTCCCAAAGGCTCCACCTCTGAGCGTCGTATTGGGACCATGCCTTCAGTACAACAGCCTTTTGGAGAACACTTAATATCTCAATTACAGCATAGCATTTACCTAAAACTGCCTTTCACCAACAGAAGTGTGAGACTTCAGGGCTCATTAGCAAATCAATTAAAGTGTCTGACAATACAAAACCATAAACCAGTACCCTGGATTCTTCAAGAAGAATTCCCCAGGTAACAGAGAATCCATTCGCATTTGCCAGTCCAGCTTCTCTCTTTCTCATTTTTCCATTGGCCCGGGAGTATAGGAACAGCACTGAAAAGCACATAGGGGCAGGCGAAGCTGTGGTTGAAGGCATCCCTTTCTGGCACTCTCCCCACTTCTCCTTCCACCCAACTCTACTGGTTTCTATTATAGCCCACAAGGCAAAGGACACCATGTGCCGGTGAGCATGGGTCAGCATTCTGATGGCTGCAGGCCCTCAGCCTGTGTGTTCTCCACCCCTCTTAAATATCCTTTTGAATCCCATACGTTAGGTTAGGTCCACCCAACTTCTGTTTACACTGCTGCAAAGCGAGGGCTGCTCAGATTCTGGAAGTTTCACGGGAAGGTATTAAATGTGCTTTGAAACTACTTGAAAGTCCAGCTGTGTGTGCTTTAGTTTTATATTTAGCCCTAAATTAGAGACTCCATATACTTCAAGTAATAAAAGGGCTCAGCGGGGACTCAGGTTTTCCTTATGTTGGCTGGGGCTGGGCACCAATGAGAGGATTATATTATTTATATTGGGGGGGTTAATTCCAAAACTTAATTCTGCCCTTTGTGATGTTAAGGGACCTTTTGGATTTTGGAAAGGAATTGCAGTTTTAGAGTCGCTTACATTTCATAAAAGTTTCATAAAATGGAGGAAAGAAGCACATACTGGCCTTTCTTCCCCCATCTAACCCTGGGATGAGACTCTGGCTCCACAAGGCTCAGGGCCAGCCCTGCTGCCTTCCCCATCGCTCACCTTGGCTTTGAATACCATCTTTTACCTTGTGCTTTGTTTTCCTAATCCATCTCCAGCTAAGATCCTATCCCAGACCAAAGTCCACGGTGCCTTATTGCTCCCTTACAGTAGCGCTGGAACACACCCTTCCTCAGACTCCCTTCCTCTCTACCCTCCCAGGCCAAGTCACAGGAGCTAGGAGCTGTCAGCCAAGGATGGTGGCAGATACATCAGTGTCCTATGGCTTCCGTGACACAGGATCTTGAACTAGGGACTCCAAGCAGCAGGCTCTACTCTCTCCTAGCATTAGAGGCAGGCTTCTTGTTGCAGTTCAAAGCGTTAGCCTGGCCACACCTTCTCGGAAAGTTCTGCAGCAGATTCCACCCTTGTCTGCACAAGGACCCTTTGGCATTTCCTGCCCACCCTTCAGGATTCAGACCTGAATCAGTGCTCCAACCTCTGCCTCTGTCTGCACATATCTGTCTTTCTTCCACCACTCCCAGGTCTCCATAGGGTCTCCTTAAAAGGACACTAGTTACTGGAGTTAGGAACCATAGCAATTTGGTATGATAACCTTATCTCCCCTGATTATATCGTGAAGACCCCGTTTCCAAATGAGGTCACATTCTGAAGTTATATCTAGTCAGAGATGTTTGTGGGGACTCTATCCCAGCCATATCACTCATGAGTACTAAGAATCCAGCTAGAATCCGGCCCAAGCTAAGAGAAAAATGAATGCATGACAATCTCGGGTAAGCTAAGAAGGTGGCTGTGCACACAGGACATACCCACTTGCTGTTTACCCAGCGTGCACTCCAGGGACAGGGGACAGATGTCTAGAATCCTCTATCAGTGGGTAGTTGCTGTGTTATCTTATGAGGTAGGCTCAGCTCTAGTTTGTGATCATGTTAGTTGTCAAGTTGCTAGGACCAGAACCAAGGATGATCTGAGAGATGGTCTATGGGCATACCTGTGGGGATTATCTTGTGTTGAGATGGGAGACCTGCCCACTGTAGGTGTCACCATTCCCTGACTAGAATCCTGGACTGTATAGAGAGGGGGACTGAGTACATGTATGCATTCATTGTTCTTCTCTTCTCATGGGAGATGTCACGTGACCAACTGCTTCAAACTCCTGCCGCGATGGGGTGTAACCTGAAATTGAGAGCCAAATAAATCCTTTCTCCCTTAAATTGCTTTTGCCAAAAAGAAATTAGGGCATGGGTCTGGCTGGTTGGGAGGTGGGGGTGGGGGGATGGAAGGAGCAGGGTGTGATGGGAAAGAGGATTGAAACTGGACGTCACTCTGCTCAGCAGGCATGAGGGCTGTGAGGGTAAATCTGGGACAAGGGAGACAAGGCTGAGCAGTGGCCATGATTAGTCAGAGGGCTTCAGACAAGAGGAATGGGGTCTGCAGAGGGCTTCAAGGTCTACCAAGTTGGCTCACCAGTGCTTTTCCTCTCCTGGAGGCAAGCCAGCACCAAGGAACACAGCAGGTGTTCCCCTCCGCCTGCCCAGTCCTTCAGATCCCTGCATTCCTGCCCCACCGCGTGTCTCCGCCCCCACCCCCGGAAGGGCAGACTCAGCTATGTAAGCCTCGCTGAAGGTCCACATCCAAACACACCAGCAGCCTTCCCTAAAACACTCTCTGCATTGTCTCTTGTTTCAGACCCTCTCCTCTCTTGGCTCCCCAGGCTCAGATTCACAGTGGGCTGTGTGCCAGAGGGGATCAGAGAGGACTGCCACTTCAGCTCAGCCCTAGAGAAAGGACTTTCTTTTTGCCCAACATCCTTATATGGAAGTGAGAATGGGAAGTTCACTTCAAATAAAAGCCAAATGCCCATCCTCGTAGGCTCAACAGTCAGGCTCTGCTGGGGTGAGGAGCATCTTGCATGAGTGTCCCTCACCTCTGGAGAACATCATCCCCCCAATGCAGCTGGTCTCCCCTCACTTCTGATAACTCTTTCATCTTCTCTGGAGTTTCCCGTGTGTTTTCTTTCTCCTTTCCCGTGAGCTCTTCTGGAAATACAGCCTACAAACACACTGGAGGCTCAAACATCTGTGGCAAGGGTCTTGCATGCCAATGTGTCTACAAACCAGGACACTACCTTACTCTTCTGCATCCTATCAGGACTTGGCACTGTCACCCCCTCATCAAGGGTTGAGTCTTGTGCCCACCCTCAAGGTCTTCCTGGAGCTGGGCGTGCCTCTCGGGGATGTATTAACATGCCCAGCAGCTTGGAGCACCAATCTGAAGTCAACTGGGAGAGTCCAGAAGCAAAGCAATTCAGTTGTTAAGTTTATTATCTCATAAATAAATATTCTTATTTATTTATTTTTAGTCAAATTGCCTCCGACTTAGGGAAGACTGCCCCCACCCAACTCTTCTTTTTCTTTGTGCAGGTGTTTGTAATCACAGGTTTTCGTTTTCTTTCTGGATCTAGTAACTAACAAGACCACTAGAGGCACCCCCTCTTCCCCAGAAAGGACCAGAGGAGTCTCAGCTCGCTCCAGGTTTTTTCGTTTTGCTTTGTTTTTCTCCCTCTTGTCCTTTTGTCAGCTGGCATGTGACATGCTTCTTGAGCAGTAATTTAGAGACTGACAATTCTTGAGAGCCGCTAGGGAGCTGAGCCATCTCTTAGTTTCCCCCATTCCTATCTTGAGCCGGACTTGGGTCTAGGAGCTGGCAGGGAGCGAGATCCCTCTCTGGGAAGGGATAGTGCTATTTAAGGAAGGGCCTGGGTTTTGTCAAGTTTGAAAGCTTTTCAACATCTCACTGAGATGGGATCGTAGGAGGGATGGTTACAACACATTGGGCTAGAGCATGCTGTGCCCAGCTTCTGATTTATATCAAAATATGCTTTCCTGGGGAGTGTTCCGCCAGCAGCCAGGCACGGACACGTTATTAATGTTTTCCTGTTTTCTATTGTCCCTGAATGGAAAAACACTTTGGAGCCTTTAAATTTTCTCAAGATGTCTGTGTTTTCCTGTGCCGTCCCCTCAATTTTCCATGGTATGAAAATGTAAATATGGCTGCATTTGGTTCACACAACTCAAAGGGTTGCTACAAACCTTTCTAAGTGTTTTTTTTTTTCTTTCAGTTTTGGATAATTATTTTACTGGGGGCACCACCAGAGTTGACAAAAACAACCCGATCCCTGTTATTGCTTTTGGAATATCTACCAAATTCCCCCTTCTTTGCAGGTACTACCAATAGTAACTTAT
Source organism: Bramus lutescens (assembly GCA_001685075.1). Lineage (NCBI taxonomy): Eukaryota > Metazoa > Chordata > Mammalia > Rodentia > Cricetidae > Bramus > Bramus lutescens. The sequence goes on from LOEQ01001224.1 coordinate 20,277, forward strand.
AGCAGCTTGTCTTCAAAGGAAGTGCAGAATGCCCAGTTCTACAGATGGTCAGACCAGGGTACAAAAATAAAGCCCTTTCTACAGAGCACAGGGCTGTCGAGTGCATCCAGGCCAGTTCTGTCAAGTCTAGACTCTTACTCCTGTCTCTTGCTCATTTTTGTCTAGTGTATATTTATCTGCTTCTCTTGTCCAGGCTCTTAGTGGGTATCACCTGCTTCAGTGTGTATTCATTTAATGAACACTAATGGGTGAAGTATGGCTTTATGCCTCTGGGTCTAACATAATAATCCACTGTCATTTTGGAGTAGAGATTAACTTGGACTGGTAGCCATAGCAACTAATTGAGGTAAACAATACAGTGATTGTTAGGTCTGTGGTAATAGTAATGGAGTTTTGACACTGTCATAGGAGGAGGGAGAGAAAGTCACAGGACCCTTGCCTAGAATTCTAGCCATTACTTCTTCCTGGCCCTTCCCACTACAAATGATTATGGTAGATGCTAGAGGATCATGGAAATCAAAGGTTAATTGAAAATGGGATTCCATGATACAGCTTCCAGGAAGTCATTACCCATAATGGAGTGAGGCTTTGGGGTGAAGAAACTGTTTGGGGGTCACCCATTCTCCCGTAAGTCCAGTAAGATTAGTTCAGCAAGTGGGACTTCCACTGTATCTTTCCCTATATCTATTGTCTGTCCTATCTGGTGAACAGACGTTTGCTTGTGTGTCCTCGGGAAACGTTTCCATGAAAAGCACCCAGACAGAAATGTTCTATGAGGTGCCAGAGAAAGATGCATCCAGCTGACAGAGGACAAGCTGAAAATGAGTGGTCAGTTGTGACTGATGAGAGGCTGTGTCCTGGCTGGTGTTGTGTGTCAACTTAACACTAGCTAGCGTCATCAGAGAGGAAGGAGCCTCAGTGGAGGAAATGCCTCCATGAGATTCAGCTGCGAGGTATTTTCTCATTTAGTAATCATTGAGAGAGGGCCCAGCCCATGGTGGGTGGTGCCATCCCTGGGTAGGTGGTGCTGGGTTCTATAAGAAGGTGAGTCGAGCAAGCCACAGGTAGCAAGCCAGTAAGCAGCTCCTGCCTCCGGGATCCTGCCTGCTTGAGTTCCTGTCCTGACTTCCTTCAGTGATGAACAGCAATGCTGAAGTGTAAGCCAAATAAACCCTTTCCTCTCCAACTTGATTTTTGGTCATGGTGTTTCGTCTCAGCAATAGAAACTCTAAGACAGGCTGCTTTTTCCCTGAATCTCTGTCCCTTAAATTTGGGGGTCACAGAGGTAAATGGCACTTCTCTCCATGTTCTAGGTATAGTCCTAGGTGCTGGAGAGTGAACAGCAAACAGAGCATGGGACGCTCCAACCCTACAAAGCCTTTGGTCTTGCTAAGATTCTGGAGTCAGGGGAATTGAATGACAAAGGATGTGACATTCCTCTAGCCATCTGCCTTACTTTGTTCTGCCCCTTTGCAGATTTGTAACAATCTTCTCCTTCTCAGCTGCCATTCAGTTGAGAACCTGAGGGTGTACCATGTAGGAGATGTCAATTTCTTTCCCTTTCAATGAGCAGTCGCTTTTTGCCAGTGAAACGCTACTTCCAGGAGGAGAGCTGGCTGTGTCCACAGCTTCTCATCAGTTCAGAGATTCACGTCTGCATCCCCAGCTGGAAACACACCTGTTTCTTACCTGCCCTCCCCACCCCTCACGTGTTTCTCAATTCCACACTGTCTTTGCCATCCTCTGATGAAGCTCTTAGTTACTTCCTTTCCCAAAGGCCCTGCATGTTTGGAAAGAAAGGCTTTTCTGGGAAGTTCGGAAGGTTTCTGAAATCCCTCCTTCCATATAAATGGAAACTACTGCTCAGCTCTCTCACAGGGAAATCTAGAGGCACTATCACGACTGGGAGCTCTCTGTTGGTCACAGCCCCTGCCCACCTTGGGTTCACAGTGAGCAGGAACTTGTGTTGTTCATTTTGTCCTTTTCCTCTCCCACTTCCTCCCGCCATTATTCTTAGAATGTAGTGTTACCGCCCACTTTTAAAGGAACTTCTAGGCCAAGAACACAAGCTTCAGGAACGTCCCTAATTTTTGTCTCTTCACATCTTATTTGTTCCAAAATTGGCTCTTCCATCCTTGATCTCCATGTGTCTGCCATACTCCGTCTTCACATCTGAGCTCAGTGGACGCTCATTTTCCTAGTTTTGTTGTTACCATTTACTAAATACTTCAGATTTTGTGGCCCTCTGTTGTAGTTGTCCTTGTCACGCCCCTCCATCTCTGCCCTTGTATTTACTAAAATAGCCACGGACAGCACCCCAGGCAGTGGTCGTAGCTGTGCTCTAATGAAACTATTTATGGAAACCCGAATTTGATTTTGTGTGTAATAAAGTGAAATTCTTAGATTTTTTTGGAAGGAAAATTATTGTTTTGGTAAAATAGAAGCCATTAAATTCATGAGATCCTTTGCCATTGCAAGTTTGTGTGTAAGTAGTCCCGCCTTTCCATGTTTGCATAGTAAAGCGTGGAGAGTTGTACTCAACCCGTGGCTATACAAAGACAAACTGGAGGATTGGATTTGGTCTGTAGGCTCTAGTTTGCTATTATCTAACCCTTAGGGTCAATATGCAACAAAGCAGTAATACAATATGCAAAAATTAAAAACAGGTAAAATAAAGTGCATATTTTGCAAGCCTTGTTTTGCAATAAGTTAATTTTTTATACTAAAGATATGTCTGAGTTTCTTAGTAGTCAAAGCAAAAATGAAAAAGGGAAACAAATTCTGTAGAAGTCAAAATTGTCATGGCTTCCAAGAATGTTCCAGGTTAAATATGGCAATGACACTTTATGGTCTATGATGATGTCCCCACTGATGCTATCCTCACTAATGCTAATTGCAAAATATTTGTTCTATTGCACAAAATCAGCAGGCAACTGTTTGCTGGTCATTATAATGGTGTATATTATATCTGACAGTCATTAATTAAATACTAGCCATCCCCTGCAACCAAAGCCAAATAGTGCTCCATAAACATTGTGATCTGTCAGCAATCGATGTGATTTGTGTAATTTGTAAGCAATCAAATACTTCATGCAAAAGGGGACTATTGACTTCAGTGCCTATCTTGGGAGAAATTGCCACTTGGTCTGTGTCTATGCAGACCCCAAGAGGAGTAGAGATTTGACAATGGGTCTGATTAATTGATTCAGTGGTTTGGGAGAGTAGGCTGTCTGCATTGATCCAATTAAATAGATAATTGTCAGAATCGAGGTCATGTCTATCAAAGCCAAAGTGATTGTTTCTAATGTATAATGTTCACCTGATCAAAGTAAGAGCATCTCTTCCTTATGAAACCAAGCAGAACTGCCCTAGTGCCAGGCTCCTTAAACCATGGTCTCCCCTCTCTTAGTTTAGACTTATGTGCTAACTCTAGTGCTTCAGCTCTTGGTTCCCCAGAGATGCAAGGGTCATTATGAAAATATGAGGAGTGGAAATACCAAAGGCTGGAATGAGGCTTGATGGAAATGGCCATGGTAAGATCACCTGTTGTTCCTATAGAGGACCCAAACTCAGTTCCCGGCACTCACATCAGGCAGCTTACAGTCGCTTACAACTCCAGCTCCAGGGGATCCAACACTCTCTTCTGGCCTCCAGGGGCACTAGATTCACATGCACAAGTCCACAGTCAGATACACATGTAATTATAAAATAAAAATAAAATAAAAAGCTGTGACTCGCACAAGAGAATAGTCCATTTTAAGGGAAAAATAAAAGCAGAACAGTTGATGTCCTCCCTAGTCGTAAGACTGCTTCTTCTGTGTCTTAACTAGATGAGGAAACTCAGACTCCAAGCTCTTTTGGTGCGCCACGAGGGACAGATCTCTAGCCCCTGAAAGTGGTAGAATGGAAAGGAAAAGGGCATGCGAAAAGATCCAAGTTTAATTTCTGCATCAGATTCCAAGTTCAGTTCTACCTTGACCTCACTTAGGATCTCAGGTCACTTACGCTGCTTCTCCAAACCTCAGTCTTCTCTGACTCGTGAGTGTACCGGGATGTAATAGTGAGTGCTCAAGCACACGGCACACAGGAATCCGGCCACCTTGTATTTTGGACTGCTCCACTAACTCCCACAAGCCTGCCTCGTCTGCCAGGCAATGCAACCTCCCGTTCTGCCCTCATTGAGCAGCAATTCACTGGACGGGTCATGAACATCCACCACCTGCCAGCTCAGCCTCTGGCGGACGGTGCTTCACAGTAGCCCAATGGTGAGGGAAGAGAAGATAGGCAGAAAGATTGTGATCAGCGTAGCATCAGCCAGGGAGAGAACGAGAGTGGCACCCGACCCAGGGCTGGGGAGGCAGGGCAGAGAAGGGTGTCAGAGCAGTGAGGAAGCTATCTCAGGAAGTGACTTGTGAAGTGTCCTGGCAGTTGTGTGTGGAGTGTCCTGTCTTAACTGGTGAGTGTGAATTCGGGCTCCAACACTGACTGGTTGTGTGTCTCCATGAGCTAAGACTTAGTGCCTCAGGTTTCCTATCTCTAACGTAAGGCTGATGGTAAGCCCCTGCCCATGGTAGTTAAAGTGATTAATCGCACTAATTATAAGTATACTCACCAATTTAAAAGGCAATATAGAAGAAGTGGCCTGTCAGTGTTAGCCGAAGTTCTCATTATATTTTATTATGTGTCGATGTTCAACTTTGCTTGGTGGGGAGAGGGAGAGAGACAAGGGACATCCTAGGCAGATAACTGTAAAAGAGGACAGTGACACAACGGATAGAGAAGAAGAAATCAAATCCTGTGTGCAGTCAGCGCTCTGTGCAGGTCTGAGGGAGAGGCACCGCTTCAAGCTCTGTCCCCACACAAAGAGCACCCTCCTGCGTGTCCACCTTGATAGAATGTCCCTGAGCACAAGAGGCCACTTTGGAACGACAGCATTTAGTTCTGTCACAAAGGTATAAAAGGCCAAAGACACACTGTTTATAAAAGTGAAGGGCTGTGTTAATGAGCTTAGCTTGGCAGGGTGCTAAGGGGATTCTTGACACTGAATCGTGGATAACTAAATAGGTCACCCCAAGTTATGAAGTGTGAATAGAAGATGGGGGGAGTAGAAGCTGCAGAAGGCCTTTGCAGGGAGGGCAGCTGCCGAATACCCCATTTGTTCAGAGCCTATCTAGAGTGCTAGCCCCATGCTTTGCAAGTACAAGGCCCCTATTATCAATCAGTTGAATGAATGAATGAGTGAGTGAATGAGTTGGTGATATACCTTTAAGGACAGTGCGGAGCTATCTCGAGGTCTATGAGCAATTTGAGCCTTTCTGGTGTTTTGGCTGGCTTGTCTGACATTCTTGGAATAACTGAGCTCCAAAAGACAACAGGCACAGAGTCCCTGCTCTGCTCCAGAGAGACTCATTGTATTCTGAGACTCCCCACCATTTTTGTACGTAGTTCATTCTTCAGAATAGAGTTTTAACTGCATAAAAGAAAATGAGATAAAATGCACAAGATCACAAAGGATCCTAATTATATCATAATTCAGTCATCAACATTTGAAAATCTGGGATTGGTAAATTCCAGTCCTGAGACCTACAAGGTGGAAGGAAAGAAACAGCTCCAGCAAGCTGTCTGATTTCTACAAATGTGCTCACACACACACACACACACACACACACACCTCTCTCTCTCTCTCTCTCTCTCAGAGAGAGAGAGAGAGAGAGAGGAGAGAGTTGATTAGTGGCAGATCTCTTATTATCAAAGGTATTTTAAGATTACAGCTCTAAGAGGAAGCTGCTCATGATTTCGTGATGATAAACTTCACTGTCTTACTTAGCATTGTGAACTTGTCACAGCATAAAATCACCCGGAGAAAGCGAAGGAGTCTCTGTTGTTTCTTATCTGGTTGACTGTGGACATGTCTATGAGGGACTGTCTAGATTGCTAATCGATAGAGCAGGAACCAGCGGACTGTAGGTGGCACTATTCACAGGTCAGATGGTTCTGGACCATATTAAGGAATTAGCTGTTATTCAGCATTCTTTCATGGTTTCTGCATCAAGTTCCTGCTTGAGCCCCTGTCCTGACTCTCTCAATGATGGATGGTGACCTGGAAGTGTAAGCCAAATCAAACCTTTCCTCCCCTAGGTTGCCTTGGGTCAGAGTGCATTTTCCCAGGAACAGATGACAGGAAAGGAGCACACTCTCAGATGCCTGGAATGCTTTGTCAGTTTGTGTTCTAAACAAGGGAGAGGCACATTTTAACTAAATTAATTTGGGACAATAGAGAAGAAACAGCTAGTATCTTGGCTCTCCGCGATATGCAAAGTCCCACTTACAGATGCTCAGATGAAGGACCTGCTCTGGCTTGTGTTGACCCCATCATGATAAAGTGGCCAGAAAAATAGACACTGGTTATGAGAAGACTGATAGTTTTCTGATACCAGATCCCCTGGGTCCAACCCTACTTAGCACCTGCATTTCTCAGGCTCTGAGGGTGATGGCCCAGGTAGATCCCTCTGTGTCCCCAAGAAATGCTGGGCAAACGACAGACATTATGACCACCCTACTTTGAGGATGGGGGGGGAGTGGTACGCAAGGGAAGAAGAAGGCTACAGTGATGGACATTCTCTCAGCAAAGGGAAGCCCCAAAGCAGAGACCAGGAGTACCAAGACATCACTTTTGCTGGTGAGAGGTGGGGTTCTCAGGGCTGGGGACAAAGCTGTCAGCCAGGATCAACTTCAGGTGCACTTGGTAACGAGTGTGTGAAGAATATGGCAGGTAGACAAAGCTAATGCTGAGTCTGTGGAGGCAGATGTGGGAGCAGAAGGACCTTAATCTTCTACAGCCTGCGAGTCAAGTCCCTGTCATGACCGAAACCTTTGGCTCCCCTGTGACTTCCTGTCATGCCCCAGTCATGAGTAAATAAAGCTGTCTCCTTTAAGTTTGCTCCCTGCGCCCTCTTGCAGCCTGCTCTCCAAGGAGCTGAGCTCCATTATATTCTGTAAGCATCTGTTTCCATGAGTGCTCATTCTCTCTCCAATAATACCCCAGCAGGACAAAGAGGAGTGGGGAAAGGGGCAGACATGCAGGATATCCGTCCCAGTTTTAATTACAAGTGTTCGTGGCAGTGGCATTCATGTAATTGGGGGGCTGATTTATGCTAGATAATACGTCCTAATGTAGGGGGCTGGAGCCCAAGAAGGAGGGGAGGCCACAGGAGGCGGCAGCTCCCAACCAGCCTAGATCTGGGACAACACATGTCAGCGGCTTTTCTCAGAAGCATCCGGGGTGCTAGGATAGGCCACTATAGGATGAGCTTCTGTTTGCCACCTCTGCATGTGACGTCCCTTCTTGGAGCATCAGTTTTACTCATTCAACAAATGCATCTGATGTCAGCTGATGATGGACTTTGGCAAGGAGGATTGAATGAGTGTCTGGAAAGCCTTTATCCCGGGACTAGGTATGCAGCAAGCACACAGTGCTGCTGGCTTATTGAAAATTAATAATAAAACCTGGAGACCCCATAATCCCGATCATGGCACCGGTGGCAGAGCCTTCTGTGCCATCTAAACATGCAGGGCCACCTGGCACAGATCCTTAGCCTAGATTAAGAAAAGAGTGAGATTATGATCATGCTCTCTAATGGATGGACCTCAGAAGCATCATACCAAGCGAAAAAAGGTAGATGCAAAGCAAGGCATCATGGACTGTGTGCACCCCTTGGGGAAAACGGATGGAAGAGACAAATCCATGAAAACAGAAAGGGTGGCCTATGGGATGGCTCAGCTAGACACTTGACGTCCAGCCTGATGGTCTGAGTTTGGTCCCTAGAATCCACATATAGAATTAGATAAATGACTTCTAGAAATTGTCCTCTGACCTCTACACGTACAGTGGCATGCAGACACACCCCACAAAAGCAAACAAACGGAAAGGAGACCCATGGTTGCCAGTGGAGCACAGTGGGAAGGAAGGGCAGGGGATATTAAATCAGCTTAGTGAGATGTTTTTTGGTGTGACGAACATTTTCTAAATAGATGGTGGTGGCTGTACAACCTTGTGGATATTCTCAAAAGCTACCAAATCATACATTGTTAAGAGAATGAATTTTAAATTTTTAATTGTGTGTGTGTGTGTGTGTGTGTGTGTGTGTGTGTAGGTTAAAGGACAGATTTCAGGGGTTAGTTCTCTTCTTCCATTGTGGTAAACAGAGCTATATTAATCTGCAAGTGAAAGTTAACACCGAACTATTTTATCAGCCTGGGGGTGAACTGTATCCCTCCCTTCCCCTCTCTTCCTTCCTTTTTTTAAATTTTATTTAGAAGATGTGAGAGTAAGGTTTCAAGTACAAACACTCTTAATTAGAAAGAATTCCCCAACCTCCCAACCTGGAGACTCTGATGGCCTCATCAGAAACCCGAGGCTCATTGTTCAGAGGATTTGAATGCACATGGATGTGCTCGTGTGTGTGTGTGTGTGTGTGTGTGTGTGTGTGTGTGTGTGTNNNNCATGTGTTGATAACTATTGTCATTGGTTGTTGTGGTTCGTTTGTTTACTGACAGGGTCTCATTCAAAGCCAAGAATGGTTTTGAACCCACCACCTTCCCACCTCGGCTTAAGATTACAGGTGTGAACCACTATGTCTGATGACTGCTGTGCTCCTTACAGCCAGCTAGTCACTCAAGGCCTTCCTTCTCCATGAAGAAGACTTTTAGTATAGTCATGGAGCTACTGTAGCTGTTCCCATGGAAAAACCCTTGGAAGCAGGGCAGTGTAATGGCTCTGGCATACTCTGTGGTCCTAACCAACACATTTCCTACATGTTCGAGGGAGTTGTAACTTATACTTGTTCAACCTTGAGTTCTCATGAAGGAAAAGCCATAAGGAATAAGTAGAAGGGGACAGTATTTGGAAGACACTGTGAAATCTACGTGAAATGAAAACCCTCCGAAGTATTTAACTTTGTTATTATGTTGAATAACATAAATGACATTTTCGGTCCTCTGACCTAGGCCTCCTAGTCTCATGCCATGCACACACTAATAAAGTCCATCAGTTCATGGCAAGAGATATTTGTCTATGAGCCTGGGGGTAGGGCACTGCACCCCCCTTCCCAGAATAATCCAGTTCTCACCTCAGCTTCTTCTATGAACCTATGACCTGAATTATGGAGGTGTGCAAATGTCTTGCTTTTGAGCCACATGGACTTGGTGCTGGGCCCAAGGTAGGATTTCACCTTGATGACAATTAGCTCTTTGCTGCTTCCCTGGGATGGAGGGATGACTCATGCTTCAATGAGGGAGAAGCAGTGTTTCTCAGAATGGTTTCTGTGGTTATCTTGAGTCTTCTGAAGACCCCCACCCCGAAAGCAGAGCAGAAAGAGCACCCATCTTAAGGCTGGGAGGAGATAGAATCTTCATAGGTTGAATATGACTTTGCTCTTGTTTTCCTTTGTGTCCCCAATACTTGGCACGGTGACTAGTAACAGAATGTGCCCCTCTGAGTGAACAGATCCATTGATTGTCTCTTTAGATATGTCTGAACTGTGGCCATATCCAGTCCACAGTCACACAAGGCAGGATCTTCCACACGTGTCCACGGTGTTTGAAGACTACTGAAGCCTAATGGGAAATACAGGTTACAATTGTGCTGTGAGCCAATTTCCTGCTCTTTTGTCTCTCTGTTTTTCTCCTTCCCTTTCCCGCTCTCCAAAACTTTTATTTTTCAATCAACTTCGTATATTTAAAAACAATATGCTCCATTATATATTTCTTTCAGCATTACCCATACATTCATAAAACCAGTATTTCTGGGTCGGAGATGTAGCGTAGCTGGTAGAATGCCTGTCTGGCATGCAGAGAGCCTTGGGTCCATCTTCTATACCATGAAGAACATGGTATGATGATGCATATTCATAATCTAATACTTGGGTAATAGAGGAAGGGAGGTCAGAAGTTCAGGGTCACCCTTAACCACAGAGTAGGTTGAAGCCAGTCTGGACTACAAGACACCCTGTTCAAATAAAAAAAAAAAAGAGACATTTATGACTTTAATGAAAACTTGCTTTTTCTTTAAGCTGCAGGCATTGATGCACTTAATTATGCTTTTCAACAAGATTTTACATATTTAATACTTACTTTCAGAGCTTCTAGGTATCTCAATTATTAATTCCACTGCAGATTTATTGGCCTTCTGACTCTCTTTTTAGTGTAAAGGTTGTAGATTCATCAAACATTGTTTGCTGTCTTCAAACTTCAACAGTGCTTTCAATCAAATCAAAACCCCAGAAGGAAATATAATTCCATACAGGCATCTTCATGATGGAGATGGGCCAAGCCTCATAAAACTTCTCCATGATCCTGACAGAGGGTTAGCAATGGCACTGAACCAGGATAACCAGAAAATGGTTTCTGACATCCAGTGACCAGAGAGCAGCGTCTGCCCCGAAGATGCTATTTATAAAATAAACGCTTACAAATGGAGCAGAGTGCTAACCAGAACTTTATGAATATATAATGAGGTCTAATTTTCTGTTATTATAACCATTGTTTAAAAATGCATGTCTGCCAGGGCATGGTAATGATTCTGTATTATTTAGAAAAACTCCTATGATTCTGTCCTTTTGGTTTTTTTTTAATTGCTTTATGACTTCTTCAATGGTATTTTTCTCTGCTGGTGTCTAGGGTAAATCTCCAGAAAGACAACATGACAAATGTCATCACTGTATCTTCAAAGGAGCTGTCACTGGGCTGAGAGTGGGCAGTGTGCTGAGATCCTGGGTAGTGTCCTGCAGGCAACCGTTAAACCAGCACGGAGAAGAGCTATTGTTATACCTCCTCCTTCTAGGTTTGGTTTATTCAAAGCCTAGATAGACATTATACCATGATTTAACCAGTGCATGGCTCGGATGGTTCACACATGAGGTCTTTAGGCTTAGATTCACTCATGCTTACACCAGAGCTGTATGTGTGTCTCGGTGTGTTTGTGTGTCTGTGTGTGTGTGTGTGTGTGTGTGTGTGTGTGTGTTGGGGGAGTTGCACCTTGATTGTATACACATACCCATAGAGGCCAGAGGTCAGCTTCAGCTGTCATTGCTCAGGCGCTGTTCACCTTGTACTGTGAGACAAGGACTCTTAGTGACTTTGAACTCACCAAATAAGATAGAATGGCTGATTCCAAGTCCCAGGGACCTGGCTGTCTCCATTTCATTAGTGCTAGCATTACAAGTGCATAAAAACATGTCTGCTTTGATCTATATACATATATGTAATATATATTTTTATTTTTAAAGTTTTGAGTCCTAGGGATTGAACTTAGGTCCTCATGCTTACAAGGCAAGTGCTTTCCTGAATGAACCATCTCCCCAGAATCATGCCAGTGCTTCTTCAACCTTCCGGGTGTTCATAGTCACGATCAAACACTCTGCCGACTAGATTTATAGGCAGTAGTCTGTAGGGAAATTATGTACAGTAACTAGGGTGGCTTTCACAGGTCAAGAACAGCTGCAGAGTTCAGCAAAAGCCAGAGCCATTTTCTTGGACACACTGGTGGCTTGGGTATGGTAGTTGGTAGATATCCCCTGGGGTGGGAGGGATGCTGTATGGTACTGGCCAGAAGCTATGTAGGTCTTCTCCCACTAACTACACAGCCAGGAACCCAGCCCTTTATCCATTTTCACTCTTCTTGCATTGAGAGTGATGTATGTCTTCATCTAGACTGAAATGGGGACTCTTTAGTCCTGTGGGTCTATGCTAATAACATTCTTAAGAGTGTGAGATAAATCAGTCACCAGGGACCAAAGGGAAGTAGGCATCTACTGCCACACTGCAGATATAAGTCCTAAACCCAGGACACTTGGGAGATATGTCACTTTTCCCATGCCTCCCTTCTTCCCTTCTTTCTTTCCTTTGATTATCCTTTCTTTTCTTTGGTTTTTCACTCCCTCCCTGCTTCCTTTCCTTCATTTTAAAACTTTTAACACTCGAACTTGGAATAGAGCTTAGTGGCTAGAATGCTTGCTGAGGATGCGTGAAATCCTGGCTTCAGTGTCCACCAACTTATGCTCCAAGTTTCATGGTATATACCAGTAATCCCAGGCCTTGGGAGGTAGAGGCAGGAAGATGAAAATTTCAAGGCTACATTGCAAGTTCAAGGCCAACCACATGAGACCCTATCTCAAAAAATTAAATATGCATAACATAAATTTATGAGATTCTCAAAGAATAAATGAAAATGTATTAAAAATTTACCATCTAACCTTTTTAAAATGATGGAATTAATGATGTGTTTCCTTCTACTTTTTAAAAAATAGATGATGTTTTATGGTAGCTTTCAATTCTTAACAAAATTTTGTGGGGAATAGAGAGATTTCCTGTGTTCTTATCTCTTAAAATGGCCCTCCTCACTTTTGATGTTTTAAACACTTTTGAGTATCTGGTTCAGTGACTTTAAATATTTCTCCATTGCAAAAGTGGTTTTCATGCAAAAAGCAACTCATTACCCAACCTACACTGGCTCCTAGTTCCCCTCCTCGCCCTGGAGCAAGGACACCAGCATCCTTCTTTTTCTGGGGACCCTTGTAGGTGGAATCATGCAGTATGTGTTCCTTTGCTTGGCATCATTGTGTGAGGTCCACCCACCTCACAGATCTTCTTCATTACCCATAAGGAGCTCCCAGATTTGGGCTGTCTGTCCCATGATAACACAGACATGGCAGGACACAGTTTCAAGGGAGGTGACTGACTATGCCAATGAGCCATGTAGAGACCTTTGGTTCAGTCTTGGGGAAGCTAAACATAGTAGAAGACCTAGAGTCACAGCTATGGCTGAAGCCACATGGGTCTACCTCTCTTGTAGGGATGGGGCGGGGATGTGAAGGCAATGCATTTTATGATGCACTCCTGACATTTTTTATATTAATGTTTACTTATTCTCCATCTATACCATTCCCACATGCTGTAAGAGAAGGATATTTTAACATTAATTGTCCTAGAAAGCCTCAGGCCCAGGGTAAAAATCTTTTAGTCTCAGAGAGGCACTCTCAGTAAATGAAAAGCACTGTTATTAGGGATGACAATAATTTCCCTGACATCTATTTGGGTATTCAGTATGTTTTGATAAGATTACTCAAATAATGGAATCACATACAAACTATCTGAATACAGATAGGTGGGCACTTCCCAGCTGTGTGTGATGACCTTAGGTTTAAGTACCTGTATAATTTTTGGTCTCAATCTTGATGTATCTCCACCTTTAGGATTCTGTCCCCCAATTTCACTTAGGAAGTTCAAGACTGGCATCCTCAGTGCCCTGGACTTTATTCCCAATTCTCTGAAGTTGGTGGCTCTTTCCCAGGTCTGCCCAAAGGCTGGCATTGATCTTCAAAATCAAACATCTTAGATGCTTCTGTGACATTGGCTCCTCCTTCTTCTATGTGTATGTGTTGTGTATGCGCACTGTGTTCCTGTGTGTTCTCATGTGCATGAGTGCACATGTTTGTGGGTACACATGCATGTGTGTATGTAGGCCTGAAGGTGACATTATGCATTGTCTCTCATAGCTCCTCACTATATTTATTGAGGCACAGTCTCTAGGTGAACCTGGAGGTGACTAGCTAGTATAGCTAGCCACCTTACCTGGAAGTCCCCTGCCGCTCCCTCCCGAGTGCTGGGAACACAGGTGGCTGCCCTGCTTGCCTGGCTTTCTTGTGAATTCTGGGGATCCCAACTTTGGAGTTCACATTTATAAACAAGCATATTTTCCACTGAGCCATCTCTCTAAACACGGCTGCTTTATTTTAAGAAAGACAATTATTTAAAAATGAAAACACTTCTCTGATGAGAACCGCCCTGAAGCTCACAGCGCTTGCTGACCACGATGCTGCATACGACAGGAGATGATTGTCCAATGTAGCTCTAGATGTGACCTTCCAGTTCTTCCTGAGCAGTTGGACTCACGATGGTCTTTTAAAGTCTTATTTAAAAAATAGAACAAAATGGCATCAAAGCACTAAATATGTTTCATGTATAATCTTCTGGTAAGATTCTTGAAAGATAAGAAAGACAAATCCACACTCATGAGGAATGCGATTCGTTCTCCTGTAATCCACTAGTGAGTCACCCTGCTGTGGGTTATTTCAACTTATGGATGGACATTCTGTGCCTGAAGTATTTCACCCTAATGTCCAGGAAAATGAAACAAAGATAAAAAAAAAATCAGGGCCACAAAAATGATTGGGTGTGTAAAAAGTGCTTTCCAAGAGCTTTAAAATCTGGAAACAACCCCAGGACTCTCATAGTAAAGGGAGAGAACCAAATCCTACAGGTTGTTCTCTGACCGCCATATGTGCTAAGTGCTATGTGTGTGTGCACGCAGGCACACACACACACACACACACACTTTTTTAAAATTAAAATTAGATGTATGTGTGTACATGTGCACATGAGTGAGGCCCCCTCAGAGGCCAGAGATGCTGTCAGATTCCCAGGAGCTGGAGTTACAGGCAGCTATAAACTGCCGAACATGGTTTCTAGGACTTGCATTCAGATCCTTTGCAAGAGCAGCAAGTGCTCTTAACCACCGAGCCATCTCCCCAGCCCAATAAAAGTAGCTTCACAAAGGAAAACAAACATAGGGAGCACATGTAACCCCACTGTCCTGTGTCCATCCCCACTCCCACATGTGCTCTATGAGGTTCCCAGGTCATACACCTAGAGGCCACAGTAAACTTTCCATCACTGAAGTGGGAACGACAGCTTGATGCCATTGAAGCTGGACAAGACAGGCAAGCTGAAGTGGAGTCTGGGAACTGGGCTGGTAGTCTGTGCCTTTGTCACCAGTGAAGGGTATGAGTTGGCTATTCTTTTAATGCCAAGTATAGGAAGCCACGGCTTCCAAGAAACCTCTTTGGTCTTTCCCAGTGGCCTTGAAGACCAAGCACGAATTGTTGCCAGCATCCTCTAGCTTGATACTTGGATTAAGACCCTGTATCTTCCCTGCTGACCGGCTGGCCCACCCAATGCAGTGCTGGGAGACCTGGTCTCCAGCCCTGGGGGTTCTGCAGGGTTTTCTCCCCACCCCCTCATTCTCTCCATTTCTCCTCTGCTACATTCCTGGGTCTCTTGTTGCAGACTGCTGTCTCTCTGGATATGATGTGACCATTGCCCTCTCGAACTCCAGGTGTGGTTATCCTTGGAGACCAGCCCAAGATCAGTCCCATGAATGTTCTGTCATGGAAGTGGAGGGTGGTCCATGAACCCCATCCCATAGTTTAAGATTTATAGACAGATAGCCTTTGCTATGGGTAGGCTCAGAAGGCAGTTCAAAGTTTCTGAGAGGGAGAAGGACATTTTCTTCAGTGGTGTAGCCACTTGTAAGATGCACTTGCTCTTCTAGGTAACACCCACCCTGCTCCTATAAATAACCCTACTGAAACTCTTTGATGTGTCCCACTAGACTTGGGGGAATTTCTTTGGTCTGTTATTGACACCCTATCTGGGGTGAAAAGATATTTGTTTGTCTCCTCAGATAGAGATCACAACAGTTACATGTACATCTCCTTGGCCCATGTTTCTCTCTGTCTTTGTGTGGTTTCCCCAAACACCACATCCCCTGGCCTTCCCACCAGACTACACCAGCCCACACCCATTACACAGCACCTCTTCTTGCTGAAAAAAAAAAGTACAAATCATCATTCTGTGCCCTTCACGTTTGGCTTTCCAATTTAATTCTCAGTCTTACCCCATAGAGTTATTGCCAATTGATCTCCGTATAAACGTCTCGGGGTTCTGCATTTTTAATGATGCGCTGGGCTCTTGACAAACCTTCCTTTGGTATAGCTTTCAGTAGTACCCACAGATGTGAGTTATTGGAGCCCTTAGTGTTGTAAGGATAGGCTATGATGGTGTGTCTTGGTCTTCCCCTCTTAGAGAGGCCTCCCAGTGACTCTCTAGTGCTCTGTTCTGGGAAGAACTTTGATGTTCTACCTGCCCCTGATTAAAGAATGGTGGGGTTGATTAGCAATGTCTGCAGAGGATGGAGGTTTGAAAAAATAGGTTGTCATGCTAAATACCTGCCATTAAGATTCTGAAATTATTCGGTATTGGAAGAAATAACCTTGAAATGTGCAGTAAAGATGTGTTGGGTGATTTTTAGACCCAGGAACGAGGGTCTGATCCAGTGGAGGTGCCAAAGGTTCCTCTGAAGGGTAAATAGTTTTGCTCTAACCTCTTCCCAGCTGTTCAAATAGAACACGAGCCTAATTGATTTGTCCTAGGTCTTCTCTTAGGTGTGCATCTCAAGGCTAGCCTGGGCTACATCCTAATAGAAACATACAGACCTTCCTGTCTCAGTCTCCCAAATGCTGGGATTGCAGATGTGTACATCTGTGCACAATTTGGACTGGGGGATTCCTTATAGGAAGCTGGTCTGGGTACAGCATGTTGGTGGAAGAGACTGGAACCCTGCAGGTGTTACCTGCCAAAGGTCATACTGCTAAGAAGTAACAGAGACTAAATTTAAATGTAGACATTTACAAGGTCCAAAGGCTCTTGCTACCCCCCAGTAGCTGATACAAAACAGACACATTGCAGAGTCCTTCTGAGTCCCTGGAGACTTTACATTTTGCTGAAGTATTATTGAGTAGGTTCTACAATCTCAGGAGAGGCAAACTTTGGTTTGTTAAAGATGGATTTTGTTGACATTTCTGGTGAGGCTGTGTTGTTTTCTCCCCCATCAAGGTCATCTAGAAAAAAAAAAATTTTCAGCCCCAAGGCCAGTTGTTCTCCGTGCAGGAGATGGGAGGCTGCATGCAGGCTATGCCAACAGTCGTGCCAGCTGCAGCCCAAGGAACGCTCCTGCCCTCCACAATGGGGAAAGCTAATTAACTGCTGTGACTGCCAGTTCCCTTCTGAAGAACCCCTTGAGCATGTCCCCGGCTTCTCTCTTCAACAGTGCCCTCGAATGAGTGAGCCGGAGTGTGCCGCCATTTCTGGCTCCCAGGGAGCTGTCTGCTCACCCCTGTGAGCCTGCGCAGAGGGGGCCCCCAATGCCAAAGGTGCCTTGTATCATTTTTCTTTTGCACCTTGCTTGCACTTTGTCACTATTTGTCTTCCCTAGGTGGGATGTCATGGCACATACCTATAACCCCAGCACTGTGGAGGCCCTAGGAAGACTGTGACCAAATTTGAGGCCAGCCTAAGCAACAAAGAAATCTCAAACCCAAACCAAGGGGCTAGGGATCCAGATCAGCAAGGACAGTGCTTGCCTATCGAGCGGGAAGGAAGCTCCGTTTTCCATCCTCAGCTGACACAGATGAGGCATGATGGGGCACACGTGTCGTCCCAGCATTTGCGAGGTAGAGGCAAGAACGTCAGCTGTTCAGCGTCCTCCTCAGCCAACTAGCTAGAAAGCCTCAGGTCAGTCTGGGTGATGTGAGATCTGGTCCCCAAAACAAACCAAGCAATGAATAAAACATTTAAGATAATAAAAGACACTATTATTAAATGATTTCATGAGTTTCTCTTGCTGAGGCATGTACTTAATAAGACTCATGATAGAACATCTGGAAGTGGAAAAATGGATTATATGAAAAAGGAAAAACAGTATTCCTGGTGTAACATTTAGGCTAAAAACAATAAGAAAACATGTATGACTCCAATGATAAAAAATGATGAAAATGTGGACTTATATGGTCTAGACATGCATAGAAAAAAAGGTCAGAAAGTTACTGATATGATGTTAGTGAGTCTGGCCCAAAGTACACACACACACACACACACACTTTAAAATATGACTTTTGATTCTAACAAAGAACTCCTTAAATACGGAAGAAAAGTTTGCTGGGATTTTCATTCATTTATTTGGCTTTTTTTGTTTTGTTTTTGGCACAAGGTCTCAGTTCATCAGACTGGCTTCAAACCCCATATTTGAGCTTAGAATGACTTTTAACTGTGATANTGCCACATTAGTGGAGATTCCTTCACAGGTCAGAAGAGGCTCGATCCAGAGCTGCAGGTAGTTGTGAGTCACCTGACATGGGGTGCTAGAAATGGAACTTGGGTCCTCTGCAAGAGCAGCAAGTGCTCTTAACCGATGAGCCACCTTTCCAGCGTGTCAT
>LOEQ01001224.1:38398-51040 GCA_001685075.1 Bramus lutescens
GCTGCCTTGAATTCTTGATCTTCCCATTTTCTCCTCCAGAGTGTTCAAGCCTTACTGCTTCCCTCTCTTGCTCTGGTGAAATTGAAGCGGATTTTTCTAACACACTAGATAAGGTGTTTCCAAGCTCTTCCTCCACCTGTCCTCCACTTCCTGGTGCATGGATCCAGAAAACCTGGAAGCCCATCATTGTCACCACAACCACAAGCATCTCAGTGTCTTCCTTTATGGCAATAAAGGGAACCCCCTTCTTTCTGTAGAGTAGATGTAAACTGTGTACCCTTCCCACCCCAGCTTTTATGTCTACAGTCTTTAGGGAAGGAACTGATTCCCCATTTACCTACATCCCCTTGAATAAACCACACCCAGGCCTTTTCTACCTGTCTCATAATACTTAAAAAAAAGTGTGTGGGGGGCACAGAGGGGCTGTACATGTAACGCAGTGCACTGTGGAGACCAGAGGACTCAGTGGGGGCCAGCTCTGTGGACTCAGTTCTCTCCTTTAACTTTTAAGTAGGCTCTGCAGTTAAGACTGAGGTCACCAGACATGTAGAGCATGTGCCTTTGCACGCAGAACCATCTTGCCAGCCTTTCCCCTGCATCCTGGTGCATCCTGGTGCATCCCCAGACGAAGGACCCAGACGTGCAGGTAGTAGATAAGAGGACTAGCTAGAAGCTGTGCCTCTAACCACAATGCCCACTCTCTCTTACACTCTTGACCCAGATGCGATTCCCACACTGTCGTTTACATCATGCCACAGGTGGCCACGGGCTCCCAGACTGACCTTCCGGCTGGAGCACAGCCGTTTATTGACTTTATTACCTAGCACAGCCTAGGCTGTCCCCCTTTCCTGATCAATGATTATCATTTTGCCAAGAGACAGAGCCTGCTGCTGGAGAGATTGATTCCCTGGTTATTTATCTCCCTCTGCCCAATGTAAATTGGTCAATCCTATTCGCATGATAAAAATCATAATGTCTCAAATTACTTACTCAATAAAATGTAGGTTTGTCTATTATTAGTGATCATTAGGGTTATAATGCCGCATGGAAATGTGGGGCAAATTACTGCTCACGGAAGTTGTGGGCTCATGTGCAGTTAATCAGAGGCACACAGTTCCAGTGAGCAGAACGGTTTGCAAGACACATTTCACAGGGTTCTGCAGGAAGGGAAAATACCCATAGTTTTTCCTTCCTTAATCTGAATTTCTCAAGCAACTTCTAGCTAATATACAATGAAACCATGGGAGTAACCGAAAACATAAAAGAAAAATGAAAGAAATGAAATAACAGATTTTAATGGCTCTGTTCATGTGTCTTTGGATTTTTGAATGGCGCATCAAAATTCTACTTTGAGCAAACGCCCATAGAGTCCCTCCTTCCTTGTCTCTCTTGCCTGTTAGCTAAGAGCTATGCTCCTTGAAACTTCCCACTCAGTGACATCATGGGACAGCTTCTGCAGTCGTGATAAGTTCCCATCGTACCGTGGCCCCGGCCGTTTCCTCTGTAGCGCATACTTCCTGGACACGTGGGCAGGTGAGAGGCTCTGACGGCAACAGCTGGTATCTGGATGTGAGAGCTTTGAGTAGTGGCATCAGTTTAAAAGAAAATGAAAACAATACCCAGCCTGTAACTTGTTTCCTGTGAGAGTGTCGGGAAACCTTACCAGGAACTTCACAGGTTAGAGCTGTCAGATACATAGAGGCAGTGGCATGGTACCAGGAATCGGACATTTCTGCTGGGCTGGGGTTTATATGAAGCTTTCTTTAGGGAGCATGTCTTATTTTTTTTATGAAATCTGATGCAAAATCCAAAGTAAAGATGAGATTTAAATGGGTTTAAAGAAAGCCCCACTACCACCAAAAAACAAAAAAACAATAACAAAAAAAAACGAAACAAAAGACATGGTGTTAGTCTCTGAGAAGTACTCAAGTAGAGCCTGGCTTTAGGCATAGCTGGATCCCAACGGTACATAAATGGCATCACAAGCTTTCCTTGTCCCTTTCACAGTTCTAATTTATCCCCACTGTGGTGCTTTATGCTAGGAAAGATCAGTAAAAATGTATAGAGAAAATTCTGGAAACAGAGTACTCCTGAACACCACTCCAGATAGTTTCAAAGGGTGGGACTACCCCCGTGATTTCTTCCTACAACACTGAGGCTGCTTTTCATTGCTAGCCAGAGATTGTGAACCGCTCATCAATGAGGCCTGAGCTGTGTGGTCATTCCAAGAACCAGGAAGTAATTCTAATACCTAATCAACCCGCTGCCAGAAAGTCACAGCCAGAGATAACCCCAGGAGGCTTTGGAATATTATAAGCAAAAGGAAAGCAATGAATACGAAGAATCTGCCAACAATGCAGGCTCTCTGTCTAGAGTTGTGTTCTAGACTCATCCACAACCACTACTTAAAGAAGGCAGAGGCTTATGAGAGCCGCCCATTGAAAGTCTGGAAGGTCTGCTGGGTAACTGCTCAGACAGAGAACTCCAAAGGGGACTGATGTTGGCAGTAGAATAGGATAGTGACAGAGCTCTGTTAAAGGCCATGAGTTTGGGAGTCTGGCATTGCCGCTTACCAAGTGGCAATAATAACTGCAGTTCCTATAGTTATTTTTCATTTGTATGTGGTATATGTATAAATGTGTGTATGTGTGTATGAACTCACATGTGTGTGTGTGCAAGAGTGTAGAGGCCAGAGGTTGCCATCAGGTGTCTTCATAGGTGGCTTTCTTCCTTGTATATTGAGGCAGTGTCTCTCACCTAAACCCAGAGATTGCCAATTCTGCCAGTCTGGCTAGTCACTCTGGCAATCCTCTGCCTCTACCTCCTCGGTGCAGGGGATCTGCATTCCCTTGTGCTCTAAATATTCTACCCACTGAGGCATCTCTCCAGCTCTGGTCCTGGTAAACTGACGGACCCTCATTAAGGCCTGAAGTGTAAAATGCCCTGGTCCTGTAACCAGTTAAAGTAACCGATCAGATATCACTTCGGAGGTTTTACATAGTTAGTGACTTCCTCGTGGGGAGATTTTTCTGATTATTTCCATAGGCTCTGTTATTTCCAAGGCTCCTCAGAAAGATCATCTCTGGTTCTAACAAATCTGACAGTCGGGGGAAGTGTGTCTTTTCAAATCATGCATTAGGATCAAGTAATTAGATAACACATGGACCTCACTTCTGAGAGTGCAGTATGGAACACCCAGCCTGAGACTCAGTGACACCCACTGTACATTTGACCTGATGGGCAGCCAGCTGATGCTCACTGTCACTGCCAGGGGTCAGCCAGATGTGCAGCTTGCAACCAGAACTATGGTTGGGCTCTCGCTTCGGGGACACATCCTCTGTGATCACTGGTCCTCAGGTGCTCCTGGGACCCACACATAACTGTTTCCATTTTCAACCAGCATCCTCCCTCTCTGTGCATCCACTTATGTATTAGGTCATTCGCACCTCTCCACCCTGGGCCCCGCCTGGGAGACACCATCTGTAACCCACTTCCTAGCACTGTGGCAATTATGCACCACACAGTTAATGGCATGAGATAATGATTCAAATTTATCTCTTTACAGTCAAGGATGAAGTTTTGCTGTGTACCTCTATGTCTCTGTTATTATTTTTTGTTATTGGTACCTTGTTTTATTTTGTTGAGGCAGGATCTCATTCTGTAGCCTACGCTGAATTCAAACTCTCAGTCCTCCTGCCTCCCCCTCCTAAATTCTGGGATCATAGGTGTATTGTATCACCCCTAGTATTAAAAGTCCTAAAATCAAGGAGTCATCCAGGCTTAACATTTATGGCAAAATCCATTTCATATCTTTTCCAGATGCTAGAGGGCCCTGACATTCCTTGGCTTATGTCATCGAAGCATACCACTCCTACTTTCTTATTTCCTCTTCTTCCTCTCTGCTCTGTCATCACGCAGGCTCTAAGGCTGACCTGTCTTCTGTCCTTCTGTTGTTGTTGATGTGTGTGGGTGCACTCACACACACTCACGCACACACATGCACACGCACAGGTCCACAGTACAAGTGCATATGCATGTGGAGGCCAGAGGACAGGGTTGGCTGTCTTTCCTCGAGCACCATTTTCGAGGGTTCGTTTGTTTGTTTTTAAGACAAGGTCTATTACCAGCCTGAAACTCACCGAATAGGTTAGGCTGTCTCTCTAGCATGGCCCAGTGATCTGCCTGCCTCTGCCTTCCCAGGGCAGATATTACAAACAAACTCCTCCCCACCCAGTTTTGTTTGCTTGGCTTTGTTCTGGGGATTAGACCCAGGAACTCATGCTTGCAAAGCAAGCACTTGACCAAGAAAGAAGTCTTCCCAACCCTCTTCTGCCCTTTTAGAAGGACCCAGTGTTCATTCCACTCAGATAACTCAGCCAGTCCCTCTTTCTAAAGACCCTCAACCTGAGCTTTAGTGTCAAATAATGCCATCCTCTCTAGTTCTCAAGACAAAGACGTGCATCCCAGAGAAGAGGACACGATTCTACTATGCCATCCTTCTATGTGTAATACTGACATACCTCACAAATGTGAGTTTTCTCCTCCAAAGGGCCATTGATGATGCTGAAGATGTCCACCACTGGAGACCTGATGATAGGGGATGTGTCTCAGTCCTCAGATCTGACTTCATCTCCTGACAGCATCTAACCTCCTTGTGCATCTCATTATCTGCAACCATCAAATCAAGGTGTAGATGAAGTGCAAGATGCCATCTCAGCTTCTAAATGGTCTTAGATGGCCCCCAATGACTCATTTATCCAACTTTCACAAGGTAGATGTCCCAGCAGGACATTTTCCCCTCAAACATGGAGGCCAGAAATCCAAAATTAAGATGGAGGCCTAGCTATTAGACATTCGGGTAGCTTTCCCTTGCCACTTCCTAGGTTCTGGGTAGTAGCTGACAGTCCTGATCATTCCTTGGATTATAGATTCATCATTTGAAGATCTGCCTCTTTTGTCATGTGGCCTGATTTCCCTTTGTATCACTGTCTCTGTGGTTTGTTTTTGTTTGTTTCTTGTGATTGTTGGTATTTCACTTTGTTCTGCATCAAGGTTTCACTCTGTTAGCCCTGGCTATCCTTAAGCTTTCAACTCTTCTGCCTCAGCTTCCAAAGTGCTGGGATTATTGGTGTTCACTGCTACTTCTGGCTCTCACGAGGACAGTAGTCCTGTTGAATTCTGGGTCTGTCCTACTCCAGTGTAACTATAACTTAACTACACATCTATGGAGACCCTGTCTCCAAACTAGGCCCTCTTCTGAGATTCTGAGATGGACATAAATCTTGAGACTCCCATGATCATCCCCGTGCAAAATGTTGAGAATGGAACGTTGGAAAGGAGAGGTGGGCCTTGGTGACTTTCTCTCAAGCCTGTCCCCTCGTCACAGCCCAGAGCGACTACACCATAGATAGTCATTGACGTTCGCTTATACTCTGAAGAACGCCTCACAGTGTGACAGTGATGTCACTTGGTTTGCAGTCCTGCCTACCAGGGTGAAAACACAACCCTGGTAACTCACTGATTCAGATTCACAGGCTGTCCTGTGACTGGAATAACCTCATACAGCCACCCAACTCAATATCGCCTCACTACCGAGGACTCACAGATAAGACAGCTCGCTATATTTCATATTGCATAAGATCTGAATTCCAAAGTCTCCTATAAGGATCAGTCCTGTGGCCTGGGTACCTATAGACCCGCATCCCTCCACTCTCTGAAATGGCACAACTCTTCAAGGGTACCTGGCAAAGACGCTAAGTGCCGAGTTTCACATCCCAGACACGGACATCCGTATTTTATTCCACATGGGCATGGAGAAACCTCCTTGACAAATGCTTGTCTTCGACTTTCTATTTTTGAGCTGGAGGCCAGGCCAGGCAGGAGCTGGCTCGTGGAGAGCTTGGGGGCTACGTTTTCAGCTGGGGAAAGTTGTCATGAACCTTGCCATCCCTGAAAAACCCAGATGGAAGCCTGAGCCTCCTGGCCCCGCTGCCCTGCACACATGCCGTGCACCTGGACACGGCTCTACCTGTTTACAAATTACCCATGTTTTCTGCTTGGTTCAGCAGCAACTGTTTACCCTCCCTCGTGATGTAATTAGGGCTTCAGAGTTCACGGGTGCCTATTATGAGCTCTCCTGTGTTTTGTCTTGGTGCTTCGCTTCTGTAACAGTAATCATATATATATATATTAAAATTTGGTATCAATTGTTTGGCTAAATTATGCACAGTGGGCCATCCTAACCTGCCATTAACATAACATATGCTAAACAATGTGTTGCTTCCCACCCTTTTTTCTTTTTTTTCCCCTTCTCCCTGATAATTATACTCCAAAGCATCAATTGCTTATTCGGGCAAATTAAACTTGGAGTTTTCCTCATTTCTTCAAACTTTGAAATTGTCTCACTGGAAGCAGATGCCAACCAAGCACTCCTTCAGCTGCCTTCCGAGGTGGTGAAGCTGTTTTCTTGCTGAGAAAGGCAAGTGCCACGCAATAGTCACCAGCGTCAGGGCTGCCCTGATGCTCCAGGTTGAGCCCCTTTGGAGACGTTGCCATGGCTATCCCAAGTCAGTCAACGCCCAGGCTTTGGTGTGGTGGCCAAGGCTCACCACAGATGGCGCTGTGCTCACTGTTCCCCCACTGGACAAAGGTGCAGTCAATCTCTTTTAGGTGACAGGCATTGCAGTAGACATGGAGGCACAGCAAGACTTAGAGTGACAAGTTTAGAGTTTTTGTCCTCTGGTGAGTTATAATCTCATATGGGGCATTTATTGTTTTTCAAAAGGGGGTTACTGAATGAATGTTTTAAGCTCTGTGGACCCTACAGTCCATCCTACCCTTCAGTTCAGAAGCAGCATGCCTATGTGCCAGTAAAATTTATCCACAGCAAGAACCAGGCCACATTTGCCAGTGTTCACTCGAGTGTGCAGGCAGAGACTGCATCCAAGTAACTGTGTTTTATTTTTTAATAAATTGCTTTTATTTTATGTGCGTGAGTGTTTTGCCTGCATGTATGTGCGCGTACCATATGCATGCAGTGCCCACAGAGACCAGAAGAGGGTGTCAGGTCACCCGAAACTAGAATTCTAGACAGTGGTGAGCTTCCCTGTGAGGCCTGGAAACCAAACCCAGGTCTTCGTGAGAGCAGTAAGGGCTCTTAACCTCTCACCCATCTCTCCAGCCTTATGGTTTAGTTTTGTTGTTGTTTCTAAAGTAAAATGATAATGTTTAGACTGGGCTGTGTAACTTTTCCAAGGGAGATATGAGCAAACAGCTATTTGCCCCAGAAAAGGGTACCCAATGATTGATTGATCAAAGAAATGATTTAACTCAAGTCCCATTGGTGAATCACTGAGTTTATGGGGGTACTTACAAGAGCATGGGTAGCTTAAAAATAAAGCATCACTAAAAATCCCACCTCAGCATGGATGTGGATTCACAAAATCTATATCGGGAGCCCCTGCCCTACCTGTAGGCAGATCCACTTAACAATCTCCCCTCCCCAGCAATTGTCACTGCTTTTGTAACTTAGGGAGGGGCCGGTGAGTCTTGTGGCTTTCTAAACTTCCTGAGCCTTGTGTGTTTCCTTAGCTCCTTGAGTCTGGCGAGCCCCTCTTCTCTCCAGGCAGGAGAGAAGGTGTCACTTCTGGGGTTGCAGCCACACAACACTGCGGTTGGTGAGATGAAGGTTGTGACCTGATGTAAACAGCCCTTTCCCAATGCAACACATCAGGGCGCATGCACAAAATGAGATCAGACTACTTTTATGGATGAGTCTGCACAGGGATGCAACATGGAGGATCGAAAATGGAGGGCATTGACTATCGCAGACACGTGTAACTGTGTAGCATACCTGGGGGACAGTTCATAGAGTGTGAGAGGTAAGGGCCAGGTTCAGTGGCTAGTTATATGGTGTCTCTTGGTTTGCAGAGGAATGATAAGCAGTGGGAAACCATGGGATAGACTAGAAGGTGGGGAAAGTGTGTGGTTACAGGGCAACTGCACATGCAAATACCTCAGGACATGTATGGCAGTACCTGGAACAAGGACAGTGTAACTGTAAGAGAGACTGAATTGGGGCTTTGGAGTGAGATGGGGTTAGATGGGTCCATAGAGCTTGAAAGGCTGCGGCATAGGCCAAAGGTGGTTCCGCTGCATTGTAACAAGTGGATAACCAGAACTAATTTCTCATTTCCTTGGGACCTCTGGAGAGGTAGGCTGGACTGCGTTGGTCTTAGCAGGGTTCTGAAATGGACCTAGATCATTTGGCTTGCTCATCTATGTTTGTATCACTTAGGGATTCTGCTGTAGGCGAGATGTGGATGGGACACTTTACCTGGAGTGCTTCTCCACATATCGCTCATCCTCCTGAAATCAGCGAGGCTCAGCTACTTCTTATTGCGTCAGCAGAAGCTGAGACAGCAAGTCAACATACATGAATCTTCTTGGGCTCTAGTCTCAGAACTGAAAGTTCCCTGTAGGAGTCCCTGTTAGAAACCACGAATAGTTGTTCACTAAGCATGACCTGACCCCATTCAGAAAACTACATTTCCCAGCCTTCCTTGTGGCTAGAGATGGTCATGTGACCAAGCCATTAGCCNTAGCTCTGTTAAGACTGTGGCAACCTAGAGAAGCTTCTTGGATCACTGCAAGGCCACACAAAATGGAGGGAACCTGTGCCCCTGAGTCAGGACTTGGAAGTGAGTGAGTGTATTGCTCATTGGAGGATTACCGCTTTTGGATTATACGTCAGTGAAAAACAAAGTATCATTTTTGTTTAAGACATTATGCAATTGGATTTCCCCTACGTAATATAAAAATTGTCGGTGAATATTTTTTCTAAGAAAACTCTTTTCTCGCGACTCACCAGTACTTTCTCTACCGATTTTTCTTCCCAAAGGGATCAAGTTTCAAACCACGCATACATTAACTAATTTTAGGAAACACCCAATGGACAGGGGTGGAATTCACACCTCTTTATTTCATTGAGATGATAGCAAATATAATAACTAGTGCTTCCTTGGTAATATCCCTGTGGTTAGGGCTAAGTGGATGGTGTATGATTTGAGTGAAGGCCCTCAGACAGCAAGGAACACTCAGGACTGCTAATGTCGGCTGTAATTTCTCGTTTTTCCTCAACTGCTTCACTTTTTATGGGGGTTATATTGATGAACGCAGATGATAACTGTCAGCTCCACTGAGAAAGCCTGGCATGAGAATTTTAACAAGCCACCTTGTATTTCCTAAAGGCAGAGAACAAGACCCTGGACCTTAGCAGGTTCAACTTACCCTGTTCTCCCCACTTCTTCTCTCCCCTCCTCTCCAAACTTTTGCTGGCCCACAAATTCTGTCAGTATTTCTACAGTCATCACAACACACACCTGCTCTAAAGATGTCATTTCTGCTCTAAAGATGGCACCACTGCTTAGTATCCAATCCAAGTGTGAACCAGAAGGCCAAGGAGGGCCTCTATCTCTCTTTAATGTTGACTCCCCCTCTACCGCTGAACTCAGACATGTGATTTATTTTGGACAACAGTTTGTGTCTTTTCTGTGACTTCACCATGATCATCAAGACTGTCTAATTTGCCACAGTTTTCTGGACCAAACCTACACAGTGGGTCCAAGTAATTCAAGGAAACCCCAAAAGTATGTATGTGTACTCAGGGGATGGAGAAAATGCAGGAGCAGGAGGGGACACAGTGGCAGAATGAAGCAACTGGCTGTAGAAAAGAAGGAAAAGAAACCTTTCCATTCTTTGTCTTTCAGTTAAGGGTATGTCTAAGCCTGATTTCCATTGCCATGGTGACCACCATGATAAAAAGTAGCTTGGGGAGGAAAGGGTTTATTTGGCTTGCAGTTTGGTGGTAATAGTCTGTGATGTGAGAGTTAACACAGGAACTGGAGACAGCTAGTCACATCACGTGATCCCACAGTCAAGAGCAAAGAGGATGCTCCTGTAGTATTGGCTCGCCACTTGCTTATGTTCAACTGGCTTTCTTCACTCTTCCACAGCTCAGGGTCCCGTTTATGAAGTGGTTCCACCCACGTTTAAGCTATGTCTTCCCCCTCCTGTTGACAGTCAAGACAATCTTCTGTAGACATGTCTACAGACCATTCTTCAGGTAGCATCCTCTTCCCAGGTGATTCTGTCTTGTGT
Source organism: Bramus lutescens (assembly GCA_001685075.1). NCBI lineage: Eukaryota > Metazoa > Chordata > Mammalia > Rodentia > Cricetidae > Bramus > Bramus lutescens. The sequence goes on from LOEQ01001224.1 coordinate 48,557, forward strand.
CAAGTTGACAGTTGAAGCTAGTCAACACGAGGAACCGCCCTGAAGTTAATCTTTAGGAAAACTTAACTGCATCACTTCTTCTATCTGTCTGGATCAGCTAAATGGGGAGACCATGTGTTTTTGTTTATCTGTAACAGCTAGATTGGGAGGCCAGGGTGTGCTTCCTTATTGAGTGCATACATTATTATGCTCTTTATTCTCCCCACATAGATTTATGTTGAGATTTTATTTCCACCAATTAGAAGCCAAATGAAGCCATTGTAATGTATTCCCCCATCATGGCAGCACCTCCACATACACAGGAGGGAATAATAGCAGAGTGAATTCTAAGTAGCTAAAGTTGTTCTAGAATGTGAGTGCATATCCAATTCAATTTGTAGAAAACTTTAGATTAATTAGGTTTATAATTTGCACAGTAAGGCAATGTAAATGTGTTGCTAGTCCTTGAGTTTTTGCTTAATCCTCTGAGTGGATATTTAATCTTTTTAATATTAGAATTAAAGCAATTTGGAAGATATGACTGTTAATCTAATTATATTCCTATCACTTTAATTTCTTTAATGTTTTAAACAACAAAACAACTTTACAAATTGGTTTAGGTTGGAGAACCCTCTTAGAGGGTCCTGAATCTCATCAGTAAGTGCAGTCTAGAGGAGTTGGGCTTGGGAAGAAGTTTATAGTTACACAAATGTGAACCATTAATCCTGGAGCCTCCAAGCTTACATGGTATGCTGAAGAAATTCCATAGCATCTTCGCTGGAGTTAGAATCCGCCAACAGGAGCATCCACGGAAGTAAATAGCTTTATGGCACCCTAGTCATACAAAGCCAGAGATTTCAGAGACTGGATGATGAGTTAGGGCTTGGAAGAGTTTTCTCTGTTTGCTGCTGTTATTATTTCAAAGAGAATGGGTGGGGAAAAAATCAGAGCAGGACATGAACAGCGCTTGCAAATTTTATTACCTCGTTATAATTGATATCTGCTCTCCGAGCCAATAAAAGAAGCTGTATTCAGCACTAGTGGTATAAAAATCTTTAATGTTTTAGGCTGTCAAGAGTTGACTGTGGTAGGTTTGACATAATTATCAGTTAAATATAAAGTCTTTACCCCCTTCAGAGTTGGTATAAGGATTCACCAAGCACTTGGAGGATAGCTCCGTAGTTGCTGTTGTCTGCGTTCAGCCTGCAAGCATACTTTTGGACTTTCCTGTGTGTTGGCTCTGTTTCTTGGCATTCAGGAACCCAAGGCTTCTGGACAGGCTGTTCCCTTGCTTCCTGAAGAAGGGGTGAATCTTTGCGGGTTGATTTCAGTTTAGGATGACAAAGTGAAAAAACCCTTCCAAATGGTGCTCACCAGACTCTCACATTTGATAAGCAGAATCCATCATCCCTGTCTGTAACTAATTACATATTTTCATTAAAAGGTTGAGGAAAAGAAACCAAGATGGTGTTGTAAAATAAATCATAACTTTGAACATGACGAGCAATTTCAGTGCAAGTGAGATGTCCCCCATATTTTGAGAGCATATTACCTGTCTATTACATGGACAGTCGTCCGACTACCCTGTGGACTATAGAGTCACTTGGATGGACCCCTCCACCTCAACCCCTGGGGTTTATATAAGCTCAGACCTAAAATGACATCCAGTACCATCCTCTGAAACTGAGGAATCATCATGGGGTCAAAACAGAAGGGACACAGAAACTCCTTCTCAGGTATATACCATTTAATGAAACAGAGCAACTAGTAAGAAAGATTACCAGACTGCTGGCTGCCTTCCATTACACACTGTTTTCTGCTGAACTTTTGGTTATCGTTATACATTTGCTAACACAGTAAATACAGAAAATGAATGCAAGTGTGTTGCTGTCTATTGAGTGCAGAAGGCCCTGCCTCAGTTTCCAGGTCCTTATGTCTTGAAATGAATTGGCCCAGGAACACATGAGTAGAGACACTTTATTAAGAAAGAAAAAGGAACTACAGGGGCAGGGGGACTAGTGAGCTGAAAGGGTAAAAACAAAACAAAGAGGCTCAAAACCATGTGTGCGGCAGGCGAGTTATGATTCTTTATAGGTCATTGGCACAGCCTCTGCCTTTTCCTAGGTGTATGCAACAGACAGTTTCTATGTGTGACTTATGGTACAGGCAGGTAGTGGTTTCCAGTCCTTCTCTGACAACTGACTTCTCTTATATCTTAATCTTTTAAAAAATAAATTGATTTGAGGCTGGAGAGATGGCTCAGCAGTCCAGAGAACTTGTTCTTCCTGAAGACCCAGGTTAGGTTCCCAGCACCCATGTAATCGCTCACAACTGTAAGTAACTCCAGTTCCAGGGATCCAGTACCACCTTCTGATCATCGTGGGCACGTGGCGCACATGGGTACATGCAAGAAAAGCATGCATACACATAAAAATAAATAAATCTTTGGAATTCCTCTGTGTGTGTGTGTGTGTGTGTGTGTGTGAGAGAGAGAGAGAGAGAGAG
>LOEQ01001224.1:66284-79491 GCA_001685075.1 Bramus lutescens
TTCCCTAAACCAGCCAGCCTCATGTCCTTCTTGGGCCCCAGTCCTAAATTATCATTCAAGTTATAATCACAGGTCTTAAGTTAGTCCCTTGATGTTTCAAGTAATTAAATTGGTCTTTTCAGGGAAGAAAAAAAAGAAAGAAACAATTAGTGATTCCATTTCTGTATTTGTTACGTTTCTGTTGCTGTGTTAAAACACTGTGACCCACAGAAACGTAAGAATGAAAGAGTGAGTTGATTTTGGTGTATGGCTCCAGAGGGTTAAGACTTCTTCTTGATAAGAAGGCATAGCAACAAGAGGCAGCATGGCCACCAGAGCTGGAGGCTGGGAAATCACATATTTAAACGTGAAGCAGAGAGAGTGAAGCAGAAGCAGCCTGGTGAGAATTTATACATCTGAAGACTGCCACAAGTGACATGCTTCCTCCAGCAAGACTGCACTTCCTAGAGCAATGCTCATCAGCAGTGCCAGTAGAGGACCGAGTGCTCAATACCCAAGCCCGTGGAGGGCGTTTCTCACTCAAGCCTCCACAGTTTCAGAGGTGTGAGTCAAACCAGGTTCCATCCCAAGGCAAGTGTGTTGGTGGGAAGTCGGCTGTCCGGGAACAGTGCTCACTAGTGTTGCAACCAAATCCATATCCAGTATGCCAGAGGGTCTCATTGGCTGCTAGTGAGCCACACTTTGTTTGGATTGGTTTACTTGATCATCCACACAGCCGCTCACCTATTGTTCTTAGTTCCTTTGTTGAGACACACTCTCATTATCCAACTCATACTGGCCTGAAAATTGCTGTGTAGCCCAGACTGGCTGGAATCCCAAGATCCTCCAGCCTCTGCCTCTCAAATACTGGCACTGCAGGCAGACTCACTCATTCTCTCTCACACTTGCAAACTCATTTGTATGTTCTTCATCCTGCAAGGCCTGGGTCACATTGCCTGCAAAGTTGTTCTGTCTCTGCATGGACAGCCATGGAAACTGTGGTGAAAGTCCTTTCTGGACCAAGCAAGGCTGTGCCATTTCTCTAGCCCTCTTTAACTTGCTATAATTTTAACACTCTGTTTCTGAAGATGACCTTTTCCTTCTTTATTGGTGTCTCATAGGCATGGGCTAAGTTTATTGTTGCAACGATCATTATTAGTGATTTGAATTTGTAATGCCTTTGTCCACCTTGTGCACCATCTTTGGGGGCAATGACAACCTCTTTATCTTTTCTCAGTTCTGGAGCCCATTTATATATTCATTGTGCCCCACACTCTTGGTGTTTAGCATACGCTGAGCGCATCTTTTACTGCTTGTTTTCAAATGTACAGGTTTACAACCAGCATGTGGCTAGCTGCTTTTTTCGGAATGGATCTTGGCTGAGAGGACAGAAAGTATAGAAGCCACTTCTAGCTAGCTCTAAACCAATGCACACGCAGGAGCAGTGGTCCTCTGGCCCAGACTAGCAAAGTAGAAGTAACCAACTCAAACACTGCCGTCTGTGAAATCCATTTAACTTGATTGAGTTTCTTAATGAGAAGCAAAAACAAACACAATCCAACAAGGTGACGGTGCCTCTCTGAGCATGAGCAGGACCATGTATGCCTTCCCCTTGAACTTTTGGTAACTGAGGAGTAGCATCACTGGTTCCAATTATTTGTGCATCTGTCTACGAGTTCATCAGGGTCTTCACATCTAGATTCACGCTTTTGTCTCTGAGGATTATAGGACCTGTGTAGCTGTTATTAGGATCAAATTCACATCTGTTAAATTTATGATTTTAATTTAAAAATTTCAAAATAAAGACATAGTTGACTTTCAAAAAGTTCTTACTCCATTAAGGAAGATACAAGCCCAAGATCCCAGTACTCAAGGGCAGAGGCAGGAAGGTGTCAAGCGAGAAACCATTCTGGGCTACTGAGGAGACTCTGTCTCAAAAAACAACAGAAAACAAGTCTGTGTTTGGCATGTCCTTTTTAACTTCCCTTTCCCCACAAATTTGAAAAGGGGAGACCAGTGACCCAAAGAGAAAAATCACTGTGCATAGACTGAGAGCCCCTGTTGAGATTGGAGGCATAGCTCAGTTGGTAAAGGGCCTACCGTGCAGCCATGGCCACCTTAGTTCAGATCTCTAGAACCCGTGGAAACAGCTGGATCAGTAGTGAACGACTGTGACCCCAGCACTGGGTAGGAGGTGAAATAAAAGAACCCCTGAAGCTCATTGGCCAACCACCCTAATCTAATAGATGAGCTTCAGATTCAGTGATAGATCCTGTTTCAGAATAAGAAAGGTGGAGAGCCTTTACATGTTTCTGAACACACAGACATGTAGACTCACATATACACTTATAAAACATGTACAAATATGCATACCTACATACACAAATGAAAAAATATGTATATGGAGGGAAGCCTTGTGATGTGAGACCTCCAGCCGCTGTATGTAGGGAAGGATGCAACTCTGTAAGTCCCTGTCATTTCCTCTTGCCTACTGGACAGCATGCTGACTTGAAAGGAGCCAGACATTGGAGAGTTTGCCAATAAATGGAAACGTGGGCATACGGAAAGGCCCAGGATTCAGATACAAAAAGTGATCAAAAGCTAAACGCTCATTCCACCTCTTGCTGATGAGCCAGCACTGGTCCCGGTGACTCCATTTGTCAAACAAGAGTAATGAATGCTTCCAGAGTTTCCATGAGGATTAACGAGGTCAGAGTGTGAAGTGCCCAAGCCTTGGTCAGTGGATCAGCGAGGGTCTGTCTGTTTCTCCTGGCCTGCGGACTGACCCTAGAGTGGCCTCACACATGACTGGCAGGCACTCTAGTGTTCTCAGCCCCTAGCAAGGGCTGGTCATTACTGTGCCGCTGGGGATTGAACCTAGGCCATGAGTATGCTAAGCTAAGGCTCTGCCACTGGGCTGTACAACCAGTAAGAATGAAATCCACCCAGGGAACAGAAATGGTTTTAGGTCTTAGCTATGGTCCTTGTTCTTTAAATGCATTAAATGATGGCATGTATTTAACAGCCTCAATCATACAATACCCCTCTTCAAGAAAACCAAGACAAGAAGTTACTATATGGATATGCACCTTGGCTGTCAGCCTCCTTCAGTTATAACCGTGTTCAATCCATAGGAAGTGGCTTTTAATGATCATGTCTTTAAAAGGTTGTTTAAAATTCTGTGTAGAGATGGGGGGATGTGCATGTGAATATGGGTGCCTGTGAAGGTCAGAAAAGGGTAGTATATCCCCTAGAGCTAGAGCTACAGGAAGTCATGAGCTGCTGAATGCTGCTCAAAGCCAAACTCAGGTCCTCTGCAAGAGCAGTATGTACTCTTAACTGCCGAGCCATTGCTCTAGCCCCTAATGATCATGTTTCAGTGCTTGTTGTATAAAACAATAAATGTTAGACTTCAGTTAACTTTAATTGAGCATTGGGTTATTCCAGAGTTCCCAGTTTTCAACAGTATAAACAAATACCTTTCGAGTGTTTCATTTTTCTTTTGACATGTAATCTATTTACTTGAAGATTTATTTTAGACTTTGCATCATTAGTCCTAAGATCTGAGCCAATGGCATATCACTGAGGCTTGTACAAGTTGCATCAACCAGGATTAAGTATGGTTTTCTCAAAGTAATATTGTGAGCTTGTCCCATTTTCACATTAGGGAGCAAACGGTCTCATTGTAGTGAAATTTGTGGGTTCCGCGTGACCACACGTGGTGTTGTATTTGCTCCTGTGTAGAAATCTGAGTAAAATAATCACTTTTTCCTAGTAACAAGATGACTTGATTTCTCACCATCGAGCTGGCACTCTTGGAAACCCCAAATGTCGCCTTTTCATCAGAATTCATAGAGTGTTCTTTCTCACCCTTCTCCTGTATCAGAGTCCCATGCTGCTCATATGAGCTAATATTATCTTTCAGAGAATTTGAAACATGGAGGCTGGCTGTCTCTGGCTGATCAGTCCCCCCTGTGGACTGGTATCCATGGCCCCAAATCTACCTGTGGTCCCCCTCTTCTCTTCATATACACAATCGTACTAGTGTATGTGAAGGCCAGAAGGCATTCCTTAGGTGCCAGCTACCTTTTTGGTTTGTTTTCTTGTTATAGACACTGGCTTAGAACTAAGAGGGCGGGCTAGGGTGACAGGCCAGCAAGACTTGGGATCCACTTGTCTCTACCCCCTCAGCACTGGGGTTACAAGTGCAAGCCAGCACACCTGGCTTTGGCTCACACCTTTTCCTTGACCCTAGTCAGTTAGTTGGCTCTATCTGAAACTATGACCAGTGAGGTCACGTGAAAAGAGCACAGAGTTTAGAGTCAGACAAATCAGACCAAATCCTTCACTTCTCCACCTACACGCTGCGTGGCATCTAAAGCTATCTGCGGTCTCATCCTGCTTTAACTTCCTGACCAGCACAGTGCCTGATTGCTATGAAATTTAGACTATTATTTTGTTTGTTTGTAGATGATAATGGTGGCTTAAATGGAGCAGAGACTTATATACTAAACTCCGTGTTGGTCGATTTCCCAGTACTGTACTATTTCTTCCTCATTCTCTCCTAGGAAATAGTATTAATGTGGGTGCATGTATGCTTTTGTGTGTGCAAGTGCATGCATTCATGTGCATGTGGAAACCAGAGGATAACCTTGGCTGTCATTCCTCAGAAGCCATCCACTACCTTTTTAAGACAAGGTTTCTCATTGGCCAGCAACTTGCTAGTTAGGCTAGGTGGGCCAGCCAGCAAGCCCTGGGATCCACTTGCCCCTGCCTTCCCAGCACTTGGATTACACCTATCATGCCTACCATCTTTCCCCTAGGTTCTGGGGCTCAAACTCATGTTCTCACATGCGCACAGTGAACATTTCTGCAATGAGCACCCCCAGCCTGAAGCTGCAGCTTTCTTAGTATTCCCTCTGGTTTTATAGGTGAGGTCTCCAGAGGTGAGAAGCAATGCTGAACTCGAGGCTGCTGCCATTTTGGCGGCGAAAACTGTAGGCTGTCATTAGCTGCAGCCAAATAATTGCCTCAGTCTCATAGCAAAACCCAGCAGAATCTGTTTCTTCAGCGTCTGCTCTCTGGCATCTAAACCCATGCTTTTCAGTATTAAACCGAACTCAGTAATATTTGGGCACCCTGCCGGGCCCAGATGAGAGACTTAAAACCTGTTATCTCTTTTTCTTGTATTTTTGGCCACCTTTGCCCACCTCCTAAATGGACCCAAGTCTCGGGCTCTTTGTGTGCTGACAAATATCAGAATTCTGAATTTCACCATGGAACAGGGAACCCAGAGCAAACACAATGGGGGAAAATTACCGTGGCCGAGGCTGACAACGTGTGGATGGGGGCGGGGGGCACAAAAAAATGCAGGCATGCACAGAGACCTGATTTGAATGGTATTTCTGAGAGGAGGCTAAGTAGGAGCTGAAAATGGCCTTTTAAAATACAGCACATAAGGATGCAATTCACAGCGACGTCTCCTCTGTAAACACGCAGCTGTGGGGTTTGTGAGGCTCAACGCGCACATACCGACAGCATACAAATTGTCAAACGCTTAAAGTTCCATTATTGCAGAGATGCCTCGCCCTGTGTCCTTAAATGGTCCCCGTCTTTTTTCCCTTTAAGCCACAAGATCCACATCCCTCACAATATATTGACAAAAATCACATGCCAGAGGTCATATATAATGATTTTTTAGATTCTTTAGGTTTATAATTGCTTACTAATAGGACTTTTTTTTAAAAAAATCAAATATTGAAGTTGGTCTTTCAAACTCCTGTAGGGACTCTCTGGACAAAGACTACATTTACAGCACTCCTAGGAGGTGTTAAGGTTATCTGCCCGCTTTTCTCAAGCACATGGCTCTCAGTCCATTCTTCTGGACATGCGATTCTTTGCAATTCTTTTGTGTTATGTGTGAGTGCATGTTCCTGTGAGTGTGAGAACACATATATGTGTGCAGGTACATGTGCACATGTGAATGTGTGGGTATGGAGACCCACCTCGGGTGCTATTCCTCAGGAGTCTTTCTCTCTGTCTCTCTGTGTGTGTGTCTCTCTCTCTCTGTCTCTCTCTGTGTGTCTCTCTGTCTGTCTCTCTCTGTCTGTGAGACAGACAGACAGACAGACAGAGTCTCTCTCTCTCTCTCTCTCTCTCTCTCTCCACAAAGCAGGGTCTCTCTGTCCTGGGCCTTGTTAAGCAATTTAGGCTCCCTGGCCAACGTCCACCACCCCAGGGACCTGCCTTTCTCTACCTCTCCAGATCTTGGATTCCCAGCTTCTATCACCATGCCCAGATGTTTTAGGTAGGCTCTGCTGATGGAACTCAGTTCCTTGGCTTGCAGGCAAGCGCTTTATCCTCTGAGCTCTCTCTTCAGCCTCTGGGCAATACTGTTCTTATGAGTTCTTTGTGACCCTTCTGTGAGATCATCCTTGCCTGAGAATTCTCTTTAAGTAGCTACCTAATGCTGGGTAGGAAAAAGAAGAACTCCCTGGAACTTTGGATCTCGAAATTTGGATCTTCAGTCTTCATCTACTTTGAAAGTTTTGGGGTGTAACACTTGCAAACTGTCAACCTTGGGGTTCCCCACAACAGGAAGAGATGCGGCTTCAGCAGATAGTCAGCACTTGAGCTCCTGGCTCAGGCATTTGCTCCTCGTCTGACTTAGTCCACTTGTGCTGACTCAACTGTCCCTTGAATTTTACAAATTGATTAAGTGCTATAAGTTTGGCTGGGCTTTTGTTCCTTATAATTCTGTCTACACAGATCTGCTCAGGGCAAGCATAGCTTTTATGCTTATTTGTGTGTTATCACCCAGGAAGGAGACTATGCCTGTGGTTTTTTTTTATGATGTTAAGGTGAATGAACTTGGGGGTTTTGGATGACATCTTTTGCACACTGCTCAAAGCTCCAGTCTTAACCCTGAGCACATAAAACCATGCATTCCCATTCACGATCTCATGTTCCAGAGGCCAAATTCCCTGGAAGATAGAATTTACTTCCTTGAGAAGCAAATTTCATCTGAGTGTGGTTGCCCCGTAACTGGAAGGCTGAGGGAGGCTGTAGTGAGCTTAAGGACATCTTGGGCTGTGTCGCAAGTGTCAGGCTAGTCAAGCCACATAGCAAGACCCTGCTTCAAAAAACAAAACAAAACAAAAACTAGATCCTTGAAAAATAGCTTGGCAATCAAAAGCACTTGCTGCTCTTGCAGAGGACCAGAGTTCAGTTCTCACTACCCATGTTCAGTGGTTCACAACCATCTGTATCTCTAGGTCCAGAGGGACCAATACCCTCTCTGCCTCTGTAGGTATCCCACACATAGGTGCATACTGCTCATGCAAGCACACACATGTGTACACACACATACAAAGAGAGAGAGAGACGGAGAGAGAAAGAGAGAAATAAAACAAGAAAGAAAGAAAGAAAGAAAGAAAGAAAGAAAGAAAGAAAGAAAGAAAAGAGAAAAAGAAACACATTTCCTAATATGTACACAGCTCCTATCCTCAGGTGAAAACATCGGGAGTATTTGTTGGCTTGGACTGAATTTCCCGAACACTCATGAAGGACCCAAAGAATGAATGAGGATTTAACAGTTCATAATCTATGATGATTCTTGGTCCATCCCTTAGTATTCATGTTCTAATTTGTTTTTCATTTAATATGAAAGTTCTTGCTTTCATTTTTCAACCACACCCTTCAAACTTCTGTCCCAGAGTGGTATGACCTAAAATCAAGTGTCTTGGTTTGCTAGCTTTCATCTTCCCAAATGGTCCTGAGTATTCAGCCCTAATGTCTCCATATAATAAGAGGTACTCAATAAATATTCATCCACTGTTCCCTCTTGGGGTTTTCCCAAGCAGAGATCAAAAGTATTGGTTCCAGAATGTTTTCTTCCTCCTCTCAATATTTGACAGAGAAATCAGTAGAGATGTCCAAAAGTAACACATTTGACTTGCATTGATCAAGCTAGGTTCATATAAGAACATTAAAAGTAATCACTTAATACCCTATTGGCACATTTAACATGCCCTGCTCATTCAGTGTTCTATGTAGGTCTATTCTGTTGAGAGACTCTCTTCCAAGAAGAGGTTTAGGAAGAGCGATTCCTTCCATCTTTCATCCCTACCATTTTATGTCATGCTTCGCACCTAATAGCAGCAGGAGGACTTTTTCTCGTGTCTGGGGAACATTACCCCAGCAAATGTCTTGTCCATGGGAGAGAAACCTTGACTGACGCAACTTAGTAGGCATCTCTGATACAGGAGCATGATACCTCCTCTTCCTCCTTTCAGTCATGAAATAGTCGCTTTCTTTTCCCACAGGAATACTGACTGTTGCAAATCCATCTGTACCATAGATATAAATAATTTTCATGAACGGGTCTTTGGTCATGTCAATTAGTTCTGTGAGTAAAGCCTTGGAAGTGCAGACAATTGCTGTAAGTTGCATCTGATTTAGTAACCTGTGTCCTCTCGTACACATTACTTGGACCCCAGGTCATAAGACTACTAGTAGTGTCACCCAAGCAATTCTACCTGTTCAACTTGGTAATTATTTCATGCCAACCAATTACTACTCTCATCCCCACCTTGGGTTGTTCAAGAAAGCACAACAGAAGCATCACTTATCAGTTTATCCTTTTTTTTGCGTTCATCTATCCATGATTTCCACCCACCCATCCACTCATCCATATGGCCATCCATCCATCCATCCATCCATCCATCCATCCATCCATCCATCCATCCATCCATCCNTTTATCCATCTGTCTGTCCATCCATCAACCCATCCATTCATCCATCCATCCATCCAGGCAGCCAGCCAGCCAGCCAGCCAGCCATTCATTTATCCATCTGTCTGTCCATCCATCAACCCATCCATTCATCCATCCATCCATCATCCATCCATCCATCCCAATTAACACTTCACTGTGACATCTGGAGTCAGTTCTTCCCTTTGAGTTGTTTGCCCCTTCCCCAACTATATTCTTGAACTGGATGGTCCTCATTATCCCAGTTTCCTCTTGCCAACTGGTGGCCCTGTAACCTTCTGGAATCTTTAAATTGCTTGGCCTTAACTTTTAATTCACTTATTCTTTCACCAAACATCACTCATCTCAGTTTCTTATTTTGTAACATTTTATACATGTGATGATTGGAATCACTATTAGGACACATTTCTTTATGTCTAAATCAAGTCTTTGCAACTGGGAACTATATCACTATTTTACAGACATTACAAATTTTTCAAGTACACGTCTTTGGAATAACAGAGTGGGGGTTGATCACAAATGTTATTGCAACATATGCCTCTCTGGGCACAGCTTTATCCCTTTGCATGAATATAGAAAATTTGGCAGACTGAAAATAAGTGCAAAGAGATCTTCAAGCTGTCCCTTCTCCCCACTGGGATGTTGATTGAGTTAAGATACTTGATTTTATTTCTCCCACAGATATTTGTTGAGTATTTATTCCTGACTGCACCAAGCCCAGGGATTACAACAGGTTGAAAATATGAAAGCCATTGCCCTGGTGGATTTTAGTGGCTGCACCTGATAGAAGCTTTTCAAGTGAACCTAACTAAAACAACTTGGGGGTACAGGGGAGACCAGGGTATATGGTGATGGGGATCCTATGGAATACATAAAAGTGCCCAGTCCTCCTGGTTGCTCTTAGCATAAGAGTCTGAATTTGCATGCAATTATCTGTGGACTCACCGGTCATAACAATCTACCTTGTACTGTGGAGTTCCAACACCAAATTCTTTCTGGAGAGGCTCAGAGAGGATGCATAGGGACTCAGTATGTATCTTTGATCAGGTTTTCTGTGTCAGGGGACAGAATCTTCTTTGACAACCATAGCTTTTACTTTAAGAGAAAGAGGACTGTGAGAATTGGACAGACAGATATCCTAAAAGGTGGTATCATGAGTTCCTTTTTATTACCATAATTTATTTGATCCAGATGTAATGAATGACACATGCCAACAAAACTAGCAATAGGAAGGCTAAAGTAGGAGGATCCCTAGTCCAAGTCCAACCTAGGCTATACAGTCATCTCCTATGTCAAAAACTAAAAGAAAACAAACAATAAAGTCCATAATAATTTGTTTTTCAATTGAGCTTTCTTATATAGTTATTTTACAGTGTTGAAAACCTTGTTTTATGTACAAATACACACACAAACACACAGTCGCAGAAACTCTGGACACAGAGACACTGACACATACATGCCAACATAGACACACAGACATTCACATGAACACCCCCCCACACACACACATACATACTTTTTTTCAGTTCTCCTAGATTTGATAACAATTTTATCCTAGGAGATTTTGGTGTGGTTTGCAGGGGCTGTGTTTCCCACCTGCTCTGGGAGTTAGACACGGCAGGGTTCTAGACAGAAACAATCTACTTTTTTCTAAGGTAATTATGGCGTTCCTGTTTCCTGCGGCAGAGTGAGGTGGATCACATGCTCTGGAATCATTCCAACCCTGTTGTCTGCTATGTGGGGCTGAATACACTTTGTGGTCCCTCTGCCCCTTGACTTCCTCATTGATCCAGGCTCTTCACACCACGTTCCGTTCCGTGTGAACAAGACCTGTATCAGTGGATCAAGAAGCTCAGGAAGCCTAGGCCAGATGCTGGGAATTTGGCTTAGCTGGTGGAGTGCTTGTCTTGCATGCTCAGATCCCCGGGCTCATCCTCAGTACTGCACAAGCTGGGTATGGATATGCATACCTTCGGCCCTAGCACTGGGGAGGTAGAAGCAGGAAGATCAGAAGTTCAAGGTCACCCTTGACATCATAGAAAGTTCAAGACCAGCCTAGGTTATTTGAGACCTTTGCTTAAAAAGAAAGAGGAAAGAGGAGAGAGGAGGGAGAAAGAGAGAGAGAGAGAGAGAGAGAGAGAGAGGAGAATGATGATAAGAAAGAAAAAGGAAGGAAGAGAAATAAAAAACAAAGAGAAAGGAAAGAAAAAAAGGAAGAAAGAAAAAGGAAAGAAAGGAAGGAAGAAAGAAAGGGAAAGAGAGAAAGAAGGAAGGAAGGTTCTTTCTTTCTTTCTTTCTTTCTTTCTTTCTTTGAAAGAAAGAAAGGCAAAAACTACCAGGAAGCTGAGCTCCCGGAATGTAGGCCATGCTTCACGGGCTGCCTTTCTGAGTAGATTCTCATGTAGCTTGTCTGCCTCCGGTCTAAGGCAGACACTTTGCTGTGCTTGAGTGACAAAGCAGATTGCTTCCTCCCACTTCTGTGGGTTAAGACCCCTTTCTCTATCCTGGTTTCACTCTGATTGGCAACTTCACTCAGAGTGAAACCTTAGCAGAAACCTCAAGGTTTGGCTGAACAGCAAAGGGATAGTTGATACAAGATTCAAAGCCAAGTGCCAGGAGACCACTCGTGAGAAATTCCATAAGCACAAGAGTGTGGTTTATGTCACAATCAGTCTGTCGAAACGAAGCCGCCTGGGCCAGGTGGCGTGGTAGCATTGTCAACTCTAGCCTCAGGCCTCAGAACCTCTTCACTCAGGGTCGGCTGGTGGGTTAAACCCTGGGGAGCTTATGACACATCTATTTCCCTGACAGTCATCTGAAAAAAGATATCAAGCAGGACTGAAAGCAATATGGAAGTCTGTTTGCTTCAGCCCTGCTTCTGCAGTCAAATGCTCTACCACTGAGCTATACCCCCAGCTTCAGCCCCATTTCTGCTGCTGACAAGGGGTAGCCTCAGCTGTATCTACAACCAACACCGAATGCATGGTGTTTGGTATGAGGGCTCAGTGGGGGAAGGGTGAAACCCCTACACAGGGCTGGGACATGCGGGTGCTCAGAAATGGAAACTTCTCAGGCCCCTTTCTAGGCCTATGGAAGGGTTGGAAGTAGCCCAGAGAAGCTGTCTGCCTGGTCCCTGGCCCATATTCGTAGGATTCATGTGTATGGAGCAGATAACCACTCCATGAACTATGGCCAACTGGCAGGTTCTTTGGATTTTGCCATGTTTGGCCTGGGTACAGGGCATTTTGGATGGACGGGTTGGTCTTTAGGAGACTGTGAATTGTTCACCATCATACACATAAGTGATAGCAGGGATGCATAATGAGTTCAAGAAGGACTCACTTGGGGAGTTCAGGGTTACACCTCTCCAATTCTGAACTCTGTATCAGAGAGCTGCAAGTGACCTCCTCAAACCCTCCCCTGTCACATTTCGTTAAGACAGAATGCTGGAATCCTGGGCTTATCCTTGTGACTGTTTTTCAGCTTGGTTATGAGCTTGGATAGTAGACTGAATTAGGAGCCCAAATGCATTTGACCATCCACAATTGGATCTGTGTTGGACTCTGGCTCCCATCAAGCACCACCGTTTCTCTACTTCAGGGACCCAAAGTAGAGCTGCAGTCTGTCTTTGCTTGATAGCAGTCATTGCTACATGATTTGCTTTACCCAGTAGAATTTGAATGAGTGGCATGCTTCACTTCTGGGAGGAAAGAATAGAAGAGCCAAGGTGAGGTCTACCCTGCCCCCCCCGCACCCTCACCCCGTCCCCCCTTTTAGCGCCAGAATTCAGGGAATCACTCTCTTGTCTTTCTGCGTCCCTAGGCACCAGACCACGGTCACCAGAGTTTCCCCGCCTAGTCTTCTCACTGGCTGTGGGGAGCAAGTCTTTGTTGCCAATTGCTGAGATTTTAGAGACATTTGCTATTGTGCTAGAACCCAGCCTCCCTGGCCATAAAACTTTACACCGCATTGCTTTATTCATCTGCTTATGTGTGATTATGACTCCAGCCTCCTTCCAAATGTGTTACAAACTCTAATGCATGATGAGGCAATTAAGTTCAAAGCCAAACAGAGACAACTTGCACGGTGCAGAGGGAACATGCCGCTACAATCAGCCCATCGCTAACACTCGGCCTCAAATTCACTCAAAGTTTTGACTCAAGTGCAAAGGGAGCCATGTGGAGTTCAGTAATTCTCACTAAGGTCTTGTCTAACTCCTTGGCAACTTTTCTGTTTTCCTAGGGAGGGTCTTTTGCCAGATGGTCGCAATGTTCCTCGTCCTGTTTTGTTTTAATGCAAGCTGACATGTCTTCGTCTTCCTGCGGTGGGTTTCTTTTATGAGGTCGTGCTTTGCATTTTTCATAGAAAGAATTTCTGCCTCCTCGCTGGGGAGCCCACCCTTGCAGTTTCTGTGGGGGCCCGCTTGGTTAACCGCTTGCCTAGGGTTTAAGGCGCCG
>LOEQ01001224.1:80320-94800 GCA_001685075.1 Bramus lutescens
GGAAGGAAGGAAGGAAGGAAAAGTTTTGGTGATATAAAGCGGAAATGGGGCTGGTATAGTTCACTGAGTTGATAGAGTGTTTTAGCATGTGTGAAGCTCTGGATTTGATACCCAGAACTGCATAAAACTGGGAATTGTACTGCACACCTCTAACCCCGAGTGGAAGCAGGAAGACCAGAAATTTAGTGTCATCCTCACCTACATAGTAAGTTCAAGCCCAGCTTGGGGCCACTCACGACTACCTCTGTCACACACAGAAGAAGCTGATGATGGTCGATCTGGATGCAAAGGCTGAGGCACACACATGGCAATGCCGCCTTTCTTTGTTGGCACTTTTGGAAGCTGTGTTGACTGTTTTATCTTTCCTTCACAGTCACACACTCTAAAGGACTCTGAGATCCCAGCAGCCAGAGCTATGAAGCTATTCTCTAGGCCATTGTGATGCTGACCACCAAAAATGTGATGTGCAGCTGGACCAAACCGTAGGGCTTAGTAGACAAACGATGCTCTTTGATGGCCTAGGAGGTCCCCTTGGGGTCTCTGCTGTGCTGAGCCTTGAGAACAAGCATCTCCATCTCACAGTTCACTGGGCAGATGTAAGCACAGCCTTGGGTCTTGTGTTTTCTCCCTCTCTGCTGCCTCATCACATGGAAAACCAACTTACTGTCTTGAAAATTCTATTGGACAAGCAGGGTTTTTTCCCCCCAACAAGTTGCATCTACGCAAAGACCAGTAAGCAAAAATAATCCAAATGCAGAACATATCTTACTTTGTTTCTGGAGTGCCCTGAATCAAACCCAGGGCTTCACACACAGACTAGGCAACTGTCCTACCACCGAGCTGCAGCCCAGCCTGAGAACCGAGTTTTTCATGTTTCATTTCAAAATTAAACCATCATTATAATAATCACTACCTGTAACCGCATGTTAAGAGTCTACACATGTATTACCTATTAACCACAGTTCTACCGCAGTCAAAGGGAATTCAGAGGCGGCAGCAGAAATATGGTCAGTAAGAAAGAAACCAAACTCACATTTCATGTTTTGACTGTTTTTTTTCAAGATTTTTTTTATGCTCACATTGTCATTTTTGAGTGAGAACATGAAGATTTCTATCACAGAGCAGAAGTTCAAAAAACTGTCAGCGCCCTCACTTGGGAAGCAAGAACGCCTTTCTGTTCACCTTTTTTTGAAACGTGAAGGATTTCAAAGGCCGATTGCAAGCCTGAGTTTTAGTTTCCTATTTCGGATTATTATTATCATGACGTGACAAGCTCTGAGGATATGGTGCTCCATCTCACAGAGACTTGTGGCAGAAGCAAGATACTCTGTCACTGCCTTTATCCTCTGCAGGAAGGACCCCACTCTATGGCGATGAAGTTTAGGGTTTAGAGTTTAAGCATACTTTAATAGCAACCATCTTGTGCCCTACACAGACCCTTCAGAGCCATGGAGGCCCAGGGTTGGGAGTGTGTATGCCAAGTCAAGAAGAGTCAAGGAAAGGTGACTTGAGGCTGAGCTGCTGACCCCAGACCTGGCCTCCTGACTGATCCCTGGGACCTCCACAAGGCCCTAGGAATGTTTAATCCTTAGCGAGGAGAAGACAGGGGCCATGGTAAGGGCTGAATTAACACACTTTGCAGATCACTGGGTAAATGCTGTAATCCTGGTGTCTTCACTTGGGTTTTCAAGAATGACTTGGGATCAGGTGTGGAGGAGACACATGCCTGAAATCCCAGTACAATGGAAGTTCAGGTAGGAGGGGTCATGAAGTTTGGTCTAAACAAGTAAGTTCCAGCACACATCCTGAGCCACACAGGGAGACCCTATATCAAAATAAATAAATGAGTAAACGAACAAATAAATAAATTGCGGTGCCGCAGACTTTTGTTTTCCTTTAGTAGTGTGTGCAACATGAAGACAGGAGAGTGAGACAGCTGGAAATATAGCTTAGTAAAGTCTTTGCTCAGCACACACAAAAACCTGGATGTGATCGCTAGCACTGCATAAGCCAGGCAATCCGAGCCCTTGGGAAGGAGGGGTGTGAGGACCAGGAGTTTAAAAGTCATTCTAGTCCGGACAATGAGTTCAAGGCCAGCCTGGGCTAGAGGAGACCCAGTTCCCAAAACAAAAGGAAGTAGAAGGTGTTGAAGAGTATTCTGGACTAGAGGAATGTTCTAGAATGAACTGGAATGTTCTGGGTTTGAATATTGAATCCAAGGCTCTACCACACTGTGCCCCAGCTTAGTTTCTCTATCTTCCTGGTGTGCCTTTTCTGTGTATCCCTCGTCATTTCTGCTTCCCTGTCAATCTCTCTCCCTCATGCCTTTGACCTTCTCTAGAAGGTACCACTGACTTCCTCAGAGGATGGAAAGGAAGCATCTCTTATGGGATCACTTTATTTTCCCTCGCCTCACTGTTTGCTCCTGAACTTACTTTCCAAAACCCGTGGGTGGTGTGTTACGAGGGGAAGAGAGAAACAGGGTGTGGCAGTCTGTGGCTGTTTCCTGTAACAAAGCATACAGAGGAGACCTGTATAATCTCTTGGTTGTAGAGGTGCTTCCCTGACCCTCCAGAGTTCTAGACCGGAGTGAGACACAGGCAAGGTGATGAAGCACTGTGGTGTATACTGGCAGAGAGCATTCATTGTTGATGAGCAGGGCCACCTTGCATCTGGGAATAGTAAGAAGGCTGACTTCAAGGCCACTAACACCACTGAGCCCCCATAGATATGACAGAATCAGACCAAGGAACACAGTGTTGTCTTTGGGGGTTTCTTTGTGAAAGGAAGAGGGTTTTTCTAGCCTAGCCCCTTAGAGACCACTTTCGTTTCCATTTTTCTCAGATGATGACATCTCTAGAGGGGGTCCTCCAGCTGTGGGTATATCACCTCACACGTGTGGCCCATGTTGAGAACCACATACCCCTTATTAATTACCACAATTAGTATCTCTTGTGGGCTGCTGAGACCACCTTCAGACAGACTCCAAGTGTGAGAGGAGAATTCACCACCCTCCCCCATGAACAGTGACATCAGTGGGAGCCCATGATACTTCCTAAGCCCCTCTTTTTAAAGCCAAGTGGGCACACAGATCACTCCCCCCCCCAAAGGACTCTTCCTGGTGTGTAGTGTTTCAGTTGACTTTTCGTCCTAACATGGAATGCGAGGAGGAAGTACGAAGAACCCAGCATACCCTGAATGTAACTGCTGTCATCCAGGGGATCAATTCAATTAGCTTGTCACCCCCAGACCCTCCCAAAAGTCAATGTTCATGGCTTCTAAGTTGGCAAGATAGGGCCTACCGAAAGTGGAAATCCAATTTTATCAGGAAGTGATTTGGAAGGTGAAGATGGGAAATACCTCTGTCATGGTCTAGCTGCATAAAAGACCTATTAACTTTTTTTTAAAAAAGAGATTTATTTTTAATTATGTGTGGGGGGATGTATATACACTTGTGCACAGATGTTCTCAGAGGTCAGAGATACCTAGAACTGGAGTTACAGATGGTTATGAGCTACCAAACATGGCTTCTGGGAACTGAACTTAGGTCCTCTGCAAGAGAAGTATGCACTCTTAGCTTCTGAGCCAGTCATCTCTCTAACATCCCACACCCCCTTTAAAGGAGCCTTTTAATTCACCTTTTAGAAGGATGATGTTTTTCAAGATGAGAAGATCATTCTATCTGTCAAGTGCTTGCTAATAAGTATGAAGACGCAAGTTTGACCCCCAGGGCCCATGTTTATTTTTATTTTTATTTATTTATTTTTTTTTGAAGGCTAGGCGACACATCAAGTGTTTATAATCCCAGTGCTGAGGAGGTGGAGGCAGATGGAACCCTGGAGTTTACTTGCCAGCCTAGTATTGAAATAGAATTGAAGAGCCCCTGGGACTAAGTGAGACCCAGGCTTAAAACAATCTCTCCCCCAGCAAAATAAATCCCCAAACATCTTGAATGTCTGAGTGCCTAAAGAATGAAATTCAGAATTATCCTCTGGCCTCTACCAAACACACACACACACACACACACACACACACATGCACGCACGCACACACACACACTCATTCAACGGTAGGACTCCATCTTCCAGATTCAAGCTAAGGATCTCCTGTGGCTGGGTTCTTTGAATTGGTGTGCTAACTCAATACCTTTCCAGTCACTCAAGCTTCCAGGCACAGTGAACACATTACCATTTTAGTCTTGGGGTCACTGTGAAACTTCACGGAATTTACTTGTTTTCCCTGGGAAGGATGTTTTGCGAAGGACACCATTATGCTGCCCTCGCCCCGGTTGACACGCTGGCTCGGGGAGGGGGGTGTTAGCGCGGACTGGGGTGCCTGAGAAAAGGAGTGAAAAAAAAAGAAGAAAAAAACCAACTGAGAAAACCCAAGAGAAACTGAAAGACTGCACGCTGGAACAAAAGGGAGGGGGCAGCCAGCCTCGGGACCCAGGCGGTTAAGGAACTGGCTTCGACAGGAAGTGGGCAGGAGGCTGTTTTCAGTACACTCATGGGAACTGAGCTGGAAAGTGCTGTGGTGAGGGTCTGTGGAAAAAAGGGCTCTAATCAAGCTATAAATATCTGTTGCTTTGAAGTTTTATGACCAACAATTAATGTTACTGGAAGGCACATAAAGAGCTATTTTTTAACTTGGTGGGTCTGAGTGGGCCGGGGTCAGGGTAAGAGTCTGGCTTCATGGGAGCCTGTCCTTACACATTCCCTTCTCTCTCTCTCTCTCTCTCTCTCTCTCTCTCCTCAATGCACAGGTGCCTAGGAATCCACCATTGTAAATGATCATTTGGTCGTCCACCCATCCATCCGTTCATCCATCCATCTCTTCTATCATTATTAACATATGTTTATTCCAGATCATATTCAGTCCCTGCTGATATGCAGCAAGGAACAACCAGACAAAACCCTTGTTTTTTGTTTTTTGTTTTTTCTTAACAAATAGAAACATGCTGGGAAATAAGAAGTGCTCTCAAGATACCCATGTTGTTCAGAAGTCTGGACTAGGGACTGGGTGAAGGAGACTTTTGGGTGGGAAGTACTATAAACAGAGGCAGAGTACAGTGAGGCAGAATGGGGTGGGGTTGACAAGAGCCAAATCTCAAAGTTGTGGGGCAGGTGCATCAGCTACCGCAAGACTGAGGAGTCCTGGCTGGAAGGACTGTGGATTTTTCTTGGTTATAGTCAAAGAGGATCCCAGGGTCTCATTTGGTTTTAGCCAATGTCTGCTTCTGTAATATCCTTCCTAAAACTTTAATTTTCTTCCTCAGTAACAAAACAATGACAAAACTCTCTCAGCAAACACTGCTGATCCCCCATCCCATCTCTTGCTATTTGACATGCACTGATCCCTTCACACTCTCTGACCCCAGTGCTTGGCCTCTTTCTGGAATCACGTTCCTGCTTGGAGCCCGTCCTTGGGCTCTGTGAGCATGGATGAGCTTGATGGCTCTAAGACAGCACGGTTCTCAGTTCCCCATGGAAGGCTCATCTTCATGAATGAAGACCTCAAGAATTGTGGGAATCCAGGATCTTGGGCTCTGAGATCTTGAGTTCACTTTAGAAAAAAGTTGACATAGGCAAAAATACATAGGGGAACCTGGAAATGTTTGTCCTTGGCGAGGGAGCATTTTCAGATACCTTCTAGTGACTACGTAGTGCCCACCTAAGAATGCCCTTACTCGTTTCATAGAATAGCCCACCTAAAGTTTTGGTTAGCCCAAAGTCTGATTTCAAAGTGTCTTCCTCCACATGTTGGAGAGCATGTTTTCTTAAAGAAATTCATGATGCAAATCAACTTCCTTTTCAGGTTGCCTCAATGTGTGTGTGAGTGTGGGGGGAGGGGTTGGTAAGTGTGCAACAAGGGGGTTTTCTTCTTTGTTTCCTTGGGTGCAGGGAGCTATTTGTGACGGATAGGATTCATTACATGACTGTTTAGCTTGCCCATTATTAAGGCTTTAATGATATTAAAATCTAAATAAATACAGAGAGGGAAGCCTTTGGGAGCTAGCAACCCATTGTGCTGGCTTTCTTGAAATTAGTAACAAAATGGCACCTAGTTGTTCTGTGTTCCTTCCTTTTACAGCAACAAAGCCGTACGCTATCTCAGTTGACCCTAAATGACTAGTTATCTTCTGACCCGGATGCCAAGCTCTGTGCCTCACAGTCTTTGCTCCATGCAGAACCCCTGCATCTCCCAAGAGCCGGGCTCTCATTTCCCTGAAACCTGTTGTGAAACCCAGGACTATTCAGGGGAGAGGCCGGTGTCTTGTGACTAAGACTGGGCAATTGTTCTTCAGCCAGATCTAATTAAACCCCAGGATCCTCTTTGTCTAGTAGGAGATATGGTTGGCAGGTCATGAAATTGTGATGACAACAGAGATGGGGCGGGCATGGACATGGAAGTGTGAGGATGCTTAGAGAGCTCTCTACAGCTGATACTGATGTTTCTTAGGACATGGAAGTGAGGATGCTTAGAGAGCTCTCTACAGCTGATACTGATGTTTCTTAGGACACCGTCTTCTGAGGTCAGCACCACATGGAGCATCTTAAATGTTCACTTAAAGGTGCTCCTCTGCCTCCCTCTCAAGAGTGAGGTCAGCTACTAGTCTTACCAGTGATCGTGTGACTTCTCCTGTGTATGTGTGTGTGCTCATGTTTCTGTTGGAGCGTGCCAAGACTGGAGGTTAAGCCTAGACCTTTTCCCTCAGGTGTTATCCTCCTGGAGATCATTAAGTAGGCTGACTGGTTGGCCAGTGAACCCCCAGACATCCTTGTGTCACTGCCTTCCCAGTGTTAGGGTTACAGGTGCACCATCATGCTTCCGGCTCTCTTCTGTAGTTCTTGGGTCCCATGCTTGTATAGTATGCACTTCTGTATGAGAAGTGACTGAACGCTCTTCCCAGCCCTGGTTGTGTAACTTCTAAATCCATAAAACACAACTCTATCTTTTGCTTTTTATTTAGTCAAACATCCGCTATAAAAAAAGACAAAGAACTGGTTAGTTACTGTGATATAGCCATTCTACATTCAAGAAAAGGGTATCATTTCTAAAGAAAAACATCTGGATGAAAATTATGTTGTTGTTGCATCTTAAAATACAGACATACATACACATGTGTATAAAAGCATATGCATATATGTATTCTGTGCTGAGCACAGATATGAGAGTGAAAAGTGTCTTGACAATAGTTTTGCTTTAAGGATGGGGCTCTGGGTGTGCTTTCCTTTGCATTTTCTCATTGAAACAAAACCAAATACCTTCAATTATGAGATCAAAAGATGTTTTCAGTGGCTTCTTCTGACCCAATATCTTTTCTGTTTCATTTAAATGAAATTTTTATTTGCATAAAAATTGTTCTTACACTGCTCCAGATGGCCATTTTTTTTTAATGAAAAAGTCATTTCGCAATCCCAGTGGTTCAGCCACCCTCACAACAGGGACCTAGCTTGTCTTCTGAGCTGTTGGCTCTCCGACCCCCAAGACTCTGTTTGCTCAGAGCCAGACACCCACACCTAACATCGAGATATTAGTTTTACCCCAGACTTCCCAGCAGAAGCCAAGGGTGGGTGCTTGGTAACTCATATGTACATCAAAAGGATAATCAGATATTAATTAGTCCTGTTCTTCTTTCTCAGACCATTGATAGTTTCTCTCCAGCTGTTTGCACCCCCAGGATGATCTGTTTGAAGCAGAGAGGGAGGGAAAAAGAGGAAACTGACTCAGCCAAGAGTGAGCCTCACCAGAGTTTCCAGGCCATTTGCCTCATTCCTTCCTTCTCAGGCACAAAGGACAGGAAGCCCAGAGCATGCCAGCATTTTGTTATACATAATAATGCCAGAGTATGCTGTAGAATGAATGAATGAATGTTCAAGGGATCTTAGAGAAATTCCCACATAATTTACACAGATAAAGTATGCATATCTATTTCTTCTTAATTCTTCATTCTTTGTTGTGGTCTGTATCTATAATGTACCCCTTCAGATCATGTGCACATAGTTGGTAGCACCGTTTTGGGATGTTGCCAGATGTTTGAGGAGGGAGGAGTGGCTTGGGGAGGTGGGTTACCATGAGCAGACTTTAAAAGGAGAACAATACTGTTTCCTTCGTTAAAAGAGCTGATTTTTATTGACTGCCCACTTCTACACTGCATCTACGCAGTGGGTCATCAATGTCTTCTCACCTTGCTGAGAAGGACTTGCCCACATTCACTGGCAGTGTTGGCTTCTGCATTTTGGGGGCTCAAGGGAGGGGCCCCAGGGTTCTGATTTATTCTGGATTTCCTTTAACGCGACTTCTGGTACCCAAAGCAAGGCTAATTCTCATCCTCTGTTTCTTGCCCGTGCTGTGCCTGCCTCTTCTCTTGTAGAGGGATCTCTGATGTCTCTGATGCTAAGTGCTTCAGGAAGGCCCCTTGTATCTGCCTCGTATAACTCTCTAATGGGGTTTTCTTTCTCTGGCAGTTCTTCCTTAGTGAGAGAAGCCAGAAGAGATGGGGAAAGAAGAGCCTGTGTCATAGCTGCTTCTCCGAGGAAAGCAAGCTGCTTTTAGGCAGCTTATTCTCCTCCTCCACCCCCGCCCCTGCCATTAGTCCAACTACTTCTCCATAAGCTGTATTGGTTTTATTTCCAGGTGGAAAAGTTGAGGCACAGATAAAATAAATGGCAGGTAGGTCAGAGAGTCAGGGAATAGATGAGGCCAAAATGGCTAGGACTTCTGTCATCATCTGCCTAGGGTGGTGGTGAGACTATAGTTTTCGGTTGAGAGGAACAGGAGAGATGGGGAGGAGGAAGAGGAGGGGAAGGAGAGAGAGAGAGAGGAGGTACATAGGTATTAACACAAAGGGAGGTCACTGTGGTTATCACTTACCAAACAAAAATTTATTTTCTTGGTTAATGAGTACAGCAGGAGTTTCAAAATGCTGCATGCATCCTGTGTGCCAGGGACACGAGCACATGCACATGCACACGCACGCACGTACACACACAGAGCGGAGTCTTTTCCCTATGGACTTTGTAAGTGGGAACAGCACGAGAGAAGTCTTACCACCAGAACGCACCTTGAGGGAGCCTCACCTCCCACTCTACTGTCCTTTCCTTCCACATTGCTGTCCTGAGGTCACTTTGAAGGGTCTCCTGGCATCCCCACCTCAGCCCCTTTTCTCCATTTCTCTGCAGGAAACCAGTGGAGACATGGAAACATTCCACTCCATCTTAAGGCTTCCCAGCCACCCACAGTAGAAACCAGCCTTGACTTGGCTTCTGGGCCCTGCAAGCTCTTCCTTCTCATATATTTTGTTCTTACGTTCTGGGCTTTTCCACTTACACTCATTTCCAGTCTTTGTCCATTGTCCTCACTGCTTGAGGGAACCCAGCCTGGTGTCCTTCGGGCCTCTCCTTCTGATTGATCACCTGTCCTCAGATAACCTCCCTTATTGGCTCTTTGCCCTCCCGTCCCTCTCGGAAGCCTTCTCTGGAGAGTGTGCTGACAGTTACCATCCAGCTATGTCATCAGCACACTAGGGCAGAACATGCTGATAATTTTTCCTTGCCTCTCCCATGAGAACCATGAGGAAGCCAGCCCGAGGAAGGCAAGAATTCTACCCATTCTCAAAATTGCAGCATCCTCACCACTGGGAGTGTGGGAGGCACTTAACAAATCTTTGAGCTTTTCAAGGCAAACTTGAAATATACAGAAAGATGAGAAGGGTCTGGAAGTCCCCACCACACACACTTTTTTTGAGTATGTGTATGTGTGTGTGTGTGTGTACATGCTTGTGTGCCTATACAAATGTGTGGGCACCCCGAGAAGCCAGAATGGATATCATATCTCTTAGAGCTGAAGTCACAGGTGGTTGTGAGCTGCCTGGGTACTCCAAAAGAAACTCCAGTGCTCTGAGATCAGCAAGCCCTCTTAACCACGGGGCCATCTCAAGCTCCTGGAGCAGAGGTCTCTGTCCACCTGATTTAACTGATGTCTCAACAATCCAGAAACAACAAAAGCTCCGGATGGAGGTGGGAAGGAAGCCAGGGAAAAGCACAGAGTAGCTGCTGGCTGCCCTCTGTGCGCTTTGTGCTTTCTGTGGAATAGGAGTGTCCCCCACTGGAAGGTTCAGGGTGGATTGTTTTACGATGATAAAATCCTGAGTGCATTTCACCTCCCTGGTGCAGTCTTGCACTAAGGGTAACGATTATCCGCAGGGATATTGGGAGGGGGAGGCTGTACCGGGTCAGTGGATTCAGAGAAGTCAGAATCCTCTTCCCCAAAGCCCCCGCTTTTCTCAGTAATTGCATAATGACGTCTTTGATGCGCAGGCCCCCCGTCCCCAGCTGTTTCCTTAGGCATTTATTCAAATTCCGAAGTGCCATTCACAGTCCAGCAGGATGCATATTAGTATTAGGGTCCAAAAATTTTTTTTCTGGCTCACATTATTATAGCCCATGGCAGAAGATTCTAGCAATTAGCAGGAACCAAAAGTGATAATTTATTGCAACCAACATTGTGATCTAATAGTCACACATTACAAAAGCAAAATTCCCTCTCCCACTCTCTCTAGCACCGCTGAGATATCATATGCTCCAAGTGCTTCCTAATGTCTTTTGTTTGCATTGAGAAAAAAAACCATAACTCTCTCCCGTTGAACATCAGAAAGAGTTCCTTAAGGTTCCCAGAAGGATGACATTCAAAACTGTGCCACAAGGGGTTTAGGTTGTGCTCTAGGGGTACACACTGAACAATTTGATTCTGTTTCTGAAGGATCTTTGGGGAATAAAGGGTACAATTTGTCCAGCGTTTAGGACAGACGATCATGTTACACATCCTGAAGGTTCTAGTGTTTAAGCTGTGGGCACTGGGCATGAGTGCAGAGCCTCAGAATGAGAGATGTGGGGGAGTTTCAGGCTTCGACCTAAGATCACTTTTGGACCAATTGATTTTTGACTGCTGCATCTTGCTTTGGAGCTGAACTTCAGGGGAATTTCCAAACCACCAAGCCACATAAATTACAAGTGAAATGGTAAGTCAGGTCCTGCCAGGTGACGGAGGCAACATGGTGATGCTTCAAGTCTTTAAAACCATATCCCAGCAGCCCCAAAGCATTAGTATGTTTGGAACATTGCCTGTTCACTGTCTAGAGACGTGTCTGCAGAATCTGATGCTAGGTACATGGGATTTTTTTTTTTTTGATCTGGAAAAAAAAATCACTGGAGAGCTTGAATTCTTGGGCTTCACCTTCCAGACAAACTCCTGTGCTCACGGAAAGATTAAAACCTGACTGTTCCAAATGGAGGTACATCTGGGGATCCTTCTTCCTTCTGAGAAGAGGAACCTGAGTCATAGTATCCCCCAAATGTAGTGTGGTGGCTGAAACCAAAGCCTTGTCCCCATAGTAAACAGCTTTTTCTCCTGGACTCCTTTGCTTCTTAACTGAGAAACCTCATTAGCTAACTCATCAAGGTCACCAGAGACAGAAGAATGCATTCAAGGATTGCCTGGCAAGAGGGGGCTCTGGGATGCTAGGAGCCCTTTCCTTAGATCCCCCAGTTACACCCCAGACAGTTCCTCCAAAAGCGGGTAGAATTTGCACTGAGCAAACTGGCCCCTATGACCACCTCCCGATTTTCTTTTGTTAAAGAGAAAAAAAGAATTGCTACATAATGACCTCTCCCTAAACTGTGCAAGGCTGAAGAAACATTTGCCAACAATACTTGCCCATCAGTAAAGTCTGATGTGTGAGCTGGGCGCATAAGGCTAATGCAGACATACCCTGCCCAAAACCTTCATGCAGAGAGGTAGCCTTTGTTTCTAGAACAAAGTCTTCTGCCTTTTCCTTGAAAAGAAAAACTCTCCCAACCTCTATTTTGAATTATCTACCTTTGATAAAACTGTATTTCTCTCTGTAGCAAGAGGAACAATATATACAGGCACATGACAGTCAGCTTCTTTTCTGGGGAGGCACTAGAGAGTGGCGGAGATTAGGATAAAGCATAGAGCCTGTGTCCCTTCAAAAGGGAAGACATCTGTCATTCTAGCTGGTTGTTGCCATGTGGGGATACAGATCTAGGACTAACTATGTCTTCTGATATTTAATTTTCTGAGAACTGGAAATACAGGTGTGTGTGTGGGGGGGGGTGTTCGTGTGGGTGTATGTGTGTTAATGCATGTGGTTTTCAGAGTTTTCAATGTTGGCAACTAATTCATCTTATTTTTAATTTTAAAATATTTCACAAGTACATGGGCATGGACCAACAAGGATGTGAGCCATTTGTAGTTTCAAATCTTCCAATCTGAGATCGTCAGCTAAAATGTGATTCAAGGATGAGAGAGAAGAGATTATATGGCACCTGTGAGTCAGCCAGCATCAGTGAGAAAAGTTAGAACTAGAAAAAGATACCTGTTAGAATATTAATTGCAGCGAATTTGCTTCAGCATTTGTAAGCGTGCCTAGGCAGGTCAGAAATTGTTGCTCTGCAGAAAGGCCAGAGCTCCCATTATGCTTTGTGCGGAAGCCACTGCCTGTGGATGGAGCCTCTCCTTTTGATTCAGGCCCACTGAGATTGTCAAGGATGATGGCCCTTATTGAAAGGCCCGAGACTGTGGATTTGGGTCACATTTACAACATACCTTCCCAGCAACACCTTGATTCATATTTGATGGAAAACTTGGAAGCTGTGGCCTAGCCCAGATGGCCTGTAAATCTGACCATCTCTGGGCAGATACTAAAACTTGAAAAAAGGCAGAGAGAAATAAAATCAGGAGTGCCATATCGTCCTTTCACGGGAGTCTTAATTTTCCTCCATTTTACCTTTTCTAAATTAAAAAAAATATTGTTTCAAATAACCTGCGACATGAGACCTTGGCGATCCGATTTACAGGGGTACCCTTGGGTCTGAGCCACGAGATGGGCTTGTGTCTTTAAGTGGCCTTTATTACCACACTAATAAACAGCAAACGGGCCCAAATCTTACAGGCTTGTGTTGGCTTTGACCAATGAAGTAGAACAAGACCTCTGAATACCCCATTAGTTCCAGGCTGTGCTTTGATGGCTTTGCGAAGGCGGCTCTTTTTCCACACAAGTCACCAGCCTCACTAGTGTCTCTGAACAAATGCCATTGACAGGCCGGGGTACATTTTTTCTGCATGTTCTGACACTTTAATTCAGTACCTCCAAGCTAAGCACTCAGCCCAAGTGGTTGGCACCACCGGGCTGCAACGGAAATAACTCAGGGACCGGAGCTGGGCTTGCAGAAATAACCCCCCATTCCCTTTGGAACACTGGGCATTTCCCGGTCCCAATGGATCAGACAAGATCTCCCTTTTAGAGTGGAGGGCAGTGAAATTTATTGATGAGCTGGCCACTGGCAAGATGTGATTCTGTTTGCATCTTAGACCCACGGGGGACTTTCTCCACAGGGGTCTGAAGTAATGTCTTCCATAAACATGGCACCTGTGAGAAGGTTGATCAGGAACAGACAGAAGAAGAGAGAAGGTACCCAGGGTGAGAGTTTGGCAAAACGCTTTTTATAGACCACATTCCCAGATGGCTACTTGGGAGCACTGTTTGTTGTTCTGAGTCTTGTTCTGGGAAGACGTGTGGGAACTAGAGTTCCTGAAAGTGGCCCCATTTCAATACGCTCCTTAAGAAAAGAGATCTTTGAAGATGTCTTAGAAAGGTTTGTGTGTGTGTGTGTGTGTGTGTGTGTGTGAATTCAGACCCCACCCAGTGGACAGCCCAGTGTTGAGAAATGAGAAATTCTGTTTATTCCTATGTCTTAACTCTGTCTCCCGGTGTTGCTCCCAAGGCTCAGAGACTCCTCTGGCAGGTAGGGGCTTTCACAAATGGAAATTTTCTGAATTTTCCCCAATTGCCTGATGACAAAGGTCGTTCCCAAGGAGATACTTTTAAGATTACGAGCTCCAGGCCCCAGCTGACGAAAGTGACCACGTTTAAGTCAGGTCTCTGGAACACTGGAGCTTGTGTCTTGTCTCAAACACACACACACATACACACACACACACACACACACACACACACACACCAGGGTGAGTCTTTGCACAGAAGCAGGCCTCCACAGAATTCTTCGTGCTTTCTAGAAAAAGCGAAAGGTAGAACATTTCTGAAGGGAACCGCCTGAATGTTTCTCAGCCATGCTCTCTTTCCCTATTTGCTTGCACTTAAATTGCGGGTGTGAGGGGACGTATATTTAGCCACTGCTTCTCTGTCTGCTTTCTAAGTATTGCTTTGTAGAAGGATGAGCTACATAAGAGCACCATTTGATGGTTTTGTTTTCAAGAAGGAATGCATTGGGGGTGGAGGGGGGCTAGGAATGTGGCTCATTTGGTACAATGTTTGCCATACAAACATGAGGACCTGGATTTGATTCCCTGAGCACCCCACCCTTCTCCACACCCCCTCACACCCACACCCACTCACCCTCACCCATACCCACAGATACACACGAAATGCCCCCCCACAC